>OY744481.1:111276707-111869751 GCA_963556165.1 Tipula helvola | reverse complement strand
AATCGAAAATCTGCAAATGTCCTCCGATTTCGGTGATTGATACCTCTATCAATAGGCGTTGAGACCTGTAATTGTCATACAAACGGCCATTTGGATTGGTCGAATATTTCTACACGTTCCGTGGAAAATTCAATTTTTTTGAAAATCAACTGAACTATAGCCCACAAATTCAGGGCAAGAAATTCGGAAATCTGCAAATGTCCTCCGATTTCGATGATTGATACCTCTATCAATAGGCGTTGAGACCTGTAATTGTCATACAAACGGCCATTTCGATTGGTCGAATATTTCTACACGTTTCGTGGAAAATTCAATTTTTTGAAAATCAACTGAACTATAGCCCACAAATTCAGGCCAAGAAATTCGGAAATCTGCAAATGTCCTCCGATTTCGATGATTGATACCTCTATCAATAGGCGTTGAGACCTGTAATTGTTATACAAACGGCCATTTGGATTGGTCGAATATTTCTACACGTTCGTGAAATTCAATTTTTTGAAAATTCAGAGCCACAAAATCGAAAATCTGCAAATGTCCTCCGATTTCGGTGATTGATACCTCTATCAATAGGCGTTGAGACCTGTAATTGTCATACAAACGGCCATTTGGATTGGTCGAATATTTCTACACGTTTCGTGGAAAATTCAATTTTTTTGAAATCACTGAACTATAGCCCACAAATTCAGGGCCAAGAAATTCGGAAATCTGCAAATGTCCTCCGATTTCGATGATTGATACCTCTATCAATAGGCGTTGAGACTTGTAATTGTTATACAAACGGCCATTTGGATTGGTCGAATATTTCTACACGTTTCGTGGAAAATTCAATTTTTTTGAAAATTCAGAGCCACAAAAATCGAAAATCTGCAAATGTCCTCCGATTTCGGTGATTGATACCTCTATCAATAGGCGTTGAGACCTGTAATTGTCATACAAACGGCCATTTGGATTGGTCGAATATTTCTACACGTTCCGTGGAAAATTCAATTTTTTGAAAATCAACTGAACTATAGCCCACAAATTCAGGGCCAAGAAATTCGGAAATCTGCAAATGTCCTCCGATTTCGATGATTGATACCTCTATCAATAGGCGTTGAGACCTGTAATTGTTATACAAACGGCCATTTGGATTGGTCGAATATTTCTACACGTTTCGTGAAAATTCAATTTTTTTGAAATTCAGAGCCACAAAAATCGAAAATCTGCAAATGTCCTCCGATTTCGGTGATTGATACCTCTATCAATAGGCGTTGAGACCTGTAATTGTCATACAAACGGCCATTTGGATTGGTCGAATATTTCTACACGTTCCGTGGAAAATTCAATTTTTTTGAAAATCAACTGAACTATAGCCCACAAATTCAGGGCCAAGAAATTCGGAAATCTGCAAATGTCCTCCGATTTCGATGATTGATACCTCTATCAATAGGCGTTGAGACCTGTAATTGTCATACAAACGGCCATTTCGATTGGTCGAATATTTCTACACGTTTCGTGAAAATTCAATTTTTTTGAAAATCAACTGAACTATAGCCCACAAATTCAGGGCCAAGAAATTCGGAAATCTGCAAATGTCCTCGATTTCGATGATTGATACCTCTATCAATAGGCGTTGAGACCTGTAATTGTTATACAAACGGCCATTTGGATTGGTCGAATATTTCTACACGTTTCGTGGAAAATTCAATTTTTTTGAAAATTCAGAGCCACAAAAATCGAAAATCTGCAAATGTCCTCCGATTTCGGTGATTGATACCTCTATCAATAGGCGTTGAGACCTGTAATTGTCATACAAACGGCCATTTGGATTGGTCGAATATTTCTACACGTTCCGTGGAAAATTCAATTTTTTTGAAAATCAACTGAACTATAGCCCACAAATTCAGGGCCAAGAAATTCGGAAATCTGCAAATGTCCTCCGATTTCGATGATTGATACCTCTATCAATAGGCGTTGAGACCTGTAATTGTTATACAAACGGCCATTTGGATTGGTCGAATATTTCTACACGTTTCGTGGAAAATTCAATTTTTTTGAAAATTCAGAGCCACAAAAATCGAAAATCTGCAAATGTCCTCCGATTTCGGTGATTGATACCTCTATCAATAGGCGTTGAGACCTGTAATTGTCATACAAACGGCCATTTGGATTGGTCGAATATTTCTACACGTTCCGTGGAAAATTCAATTTTTTTGAAAATCAACTGAACTATAGCCCACAAATTCAGGGCCAAGAAATTCGGAAATCTGCAAATGTCCTCCGATTTCGATGATTGATACCTCTATCAATAGGCGTTGAGACCTGTAATTGTCATACAAACGGCCATTTCGATTGGTCGAATATTTCTACACGTTTCGTGGAAAATTCAATTTTTTTGAAAATCAACTGAACTATAGCCCACAAATTCAGGGCCAAGAAATTCGGAAATCTGCAAATGTCCTCCGATTTCGATGATTGATACCTCTATCAATAGGCGTTGAGACCTGTAATTGTTATACAAACGGCCATTTGGATTGGTCGAATATTTCTACACGTTCGTGGAAAATTCAATTTTTTTGAAAATTCAGAGCCACAAAAATCGAAAATCTGCAAATGTCCTCCGATTTCGGTGATTGATACCTCTATCAATAGGCGTTGAGACCTGTAATTGTCATACAAACGGCCATTTGGATTGGTCGAATATTTCTACACGTTTCGTGGAAAATTCAATTTTTTTGAAAATCAACTGAACTATAGCCCACAAATTCAGGGCCAAGAAATTCGGAAATCTGCAAATGTCCTCCGATTTCGATGATTGATACCTCTATCAATAGGCGTTGAGACCTGTAATTGTTATACAAACGGCCATTTGGGTTTCGTGGAAAATTCAATTTTTTTGAAAATTCAGAGGCCACAAAAATCGAAAATCTGCAAATGTCCTCCGATTTCGGTGATTGATACCTCTATCAATAGGCGTTGAGACCTGTAATTGTCATACAAACGGCCATTTGGATTGGTCGAATATTTCTACACGTTCCGTGGAAAATTCAATTTTTTTGAAAATCAACTGAACTATAGCCCACAAATTCAGGGCCAAGAAATTCGGAAATCTGCAAATGTCCCTCCGATTTCGATGATTGATACCTCTATCAATAGGCGTTGAGACCTGTAATTGTTATACCAAACGGCCATTTGGATTGGTCGAATATTTCTACATCGTTTCGTGGAAAATTCAATTTTTTTGAAAATTCAGAGCCACAAAAATCGAAAATCTGCAAATGTCCTCCGATTTCGGTGATTGATACCTCTATCAATAGGCGTTGAGACCTGTAATTGTCATACAAACGGCCATTTGGATTGGTCGAATATTTCTACACGTTCCGTGGAAAATTCAATTTTTTTGAAAATCAACTGAACTATAGCCCACAAATTCAGAGCCACAAAAATCGAAAATCTGCAAATGTCCTCCGATTTCGATGATTGTTACCTCTATCAATAGGCGTTGAGACCTGTAATTGTCATACAAACGGCCATTTGGATTGGTCGAATATTTCTACACGTTCCGTGGAAAATTCAATTTTTTTGAAAATCAACTGAACTATAGCCCACAAATTCAGAGCCACAAAAATCGAAAATCTGCAAATGTCCTCCGATTTCGGATGATTGATACCTCTATCAATAGGCGTTGAGACCTGTAATTGTCATACAAACGGCCATTTGGATTGGTCGAATATTTCTACACGTTCCGTGGAAAATTCAATTTTTTTGAAAATCAACTGAACTATAGCCCACAAATTCAGAGCCACAAAAATCGAAAATCTGCAAATGTCCTCCGATTTCGATGATTGATACCTCTATCAAATAGGCGTTGAGACCTGTAATTGTCATACAAACGGCCATTTCGATTGGTCGAATATTTCTACACGTTTCCGTGGAAAATTCAATTTTTTTGAAAATCAACTGAACTATAGCCCACAAATTCAGAGCCACAAAAATCGAAAATCTGCAAATGTCCTGTAAATGTCATACAAACGGCCATTTGGATTGGTCGAATATTTCTACACGTTCCGTGGAAAATTCAATTTTTTTGAAAATCAACTGAACTATAGCCCACAAATTCAGAGCCACAAAAATCGAAAATCTGCAAATGTCCCTCCGATTTCGATGATTGATACCTCTATCAATAGGCGTTGAGACCTGTAATTGTCATACAAACGGCCATTTGGATTGGTCGAATATTTCTACACGTTCCCGTGGAAAATTCAATTTTTTTGAAAATCAACTGAACTATAGCCCACAAATTCAGAGCCACAAAAATCGAAAATCTGCAAATGTCCTCCCGATTTCGATGATTGATACCTCTATCAATAGGCGTTGAGACCTGTAATTGTCATACAAACGGCCATTTGGATTGGTCGAATATTTCTACACGTTCCGTGGAAAATTCAATTTTTTGAAAATCAACTCAACTATAGCCCACAAATTCAGAGCCACAAAAATCGAAAATCTGCAAATGTCCTCCGATTTCGATGATTGATACCTCTATCAATAGGCGTTGAGACCTGTAATTGTCATACAAACGGCCATTTGGATTGGTCGAATATTTCTACACGTTCCGTGGAAAATTCAATTTTTTTGAAAATCAACTGAACTATAGCCCACAAATTCAGAGCCACAAAAATCGAAAATCTACAAATGTCCTCACGATTTCGATGATTGATACCTCTATCAATAGGCGTTGAGACCTGTAATTGTCATACAAACGGCCATTTGGATTGGTTCGAATATTTCTACACATTCCGTGAAAATTCAATTTTTTTGAAAATCAACTGAACTATAGCCCACAAATTCAGAGCCACAAAAATCGAAAATCTGCAAATGTCCTCCGATTTCGGTGATTGATACCTCTATCAATAGGCGTTGAGACCTGTAATTGTCATACAAACGGTCATTTGAATCGGTCGAATATAACTACACGTTTCGTGGAAAATTCAATTTTTTTGAAAATCAACTGAACTATAGCCCACAAATCAGAGCCACAAAAATCGAAAATCTGCAATGTGCTCCGAGTACGATGATTGATACCTCTATCAATAGGCGTTGAGACCTGTAATTGTCATACAAACGGCCATTTGGATCGGTCGAATATTTCTACACCTTCCGTGGAAAATTCAATTTTTTGAAAATCAACTGAACTATAGCCCACAAATTCAGAGCCACAAAAATCGAAAATCTGCAAATGTCCTCCGATTACGATGATTGATACCTCTATCAATAGGCGTTGAGACCTGTAATTGTCATACAAACGGTCATTTGAATCGGTCGAATATAACTACACGTTTCGTGGAAAATTCAATTTTTTTGAAAATCAACTGAACTATAGCCCACAAATTCAGAGCCACAAAAAACGAAAATCTGCAAATGTGCTCCGAGTACGATTGATTGATACCTCTATTAATAGGCGTTGAGACGTGTAATTGTCATACAAACGGCCATTTGGATCGGTCGAATATTTCTACACGTTTCGTGGAAAATTCAATTTTTTTGAAAATCAACTGAACTATAGCCCACAAATTCAGAGCCTCGAAATTCGGAAATCTGCAAATGTCCTCCGATTTCGATGATTGATACCTCTATCAATAGGCGTTGAGACCTGTAATTGGTCATACAAACGGCCATTTGGATTGGTCGAATATTTCTTCACGTTCCGTGGAAAATTCAATTTTTTTGAAAATCAACTGAACTATAGCCCACAAATTCAGAGCCACAAAAATCGAAAATCTGCAAATGTCCTCCGATTTCGATGATTGATACCTCTATCATTAGGCGTTGAGACCTGTAATTGTCATACAAACGGCCATTTGGATTGGTCGAATATTTCTACACGTTCCGTGGAAAATTCAATTTTTTTGAAAATCAACTGAACTATAGCCCACAAATTCAGAGCCACAAAAATCGAAAATCTGCAAATGTCCTCCGATTTCGATGATTGATACCTCTATCAATAGGCGTTGAGACCTGTAATTGTCATACAAACGGCCATTTGGATCGGTCGAATATTTCTACACGTTTCGTGGAAAATTCAATTTTTTTGAAAATCAACTGAACAGCCCACAAATTCAGAGCCACGAAATTCGGAAATCTGCAAATGTCCTCCGATTTCGATGATTGATACCTCTATCAATAGGCGTTGAGACCTGTAATTGTCATACAAACGGCCATTTGGATTGGTCGAATATTTCTACACGTTCCGTGGAAAATTCAATTTTTTTGAAAATCAACTGAACTATAGCCCACAAATTCAGAGCCACAAAAATCGAAATCTGCAAATGTCCTCCGATTTCGATGATTGATACCTCTATCAATAGGCGTTGAGACCTGTAATTGTCATACAAACGGCCATTTGGATTGGTCGAATATTTCTACACGTTCCGTGGAAAATTCAATTTTTTTGAAAATCAACTGAACTATAGCCCACAAATTCAGGGCCAAGAAATTCGGAAATCTGCAAATGTCCTCCGATTTCGATGATTGATACCTCTATTAATAGGCGTTGAGACCTGTAATTGTCATACAAACGGCCATTTGGATCGGTCGAATATTTCTACACGTTTCGTGGAAAATTCAATTTGTTTGAAAATCAACTGAACTATAGCCCACAAATTCAGAGCCACGAAATTCGGAAATCTGCAAATGTCCTCCGATTTCGATGATTGATACCTCTATCAATAGGCGTTGAGACCTGTAATTGTCATACAAACGGCCATTTGGATCGGTCGAATATTTCTACACGTTCCGTGGAAAATTCAATTTTTTTGAAAATCAACTGAACTATAGCCCACAAATTCAGAGCCACAAAAATCGAAAATCTGCAAATGTGCTCCGATTACGATGATTGATACCTCTATCAATAGGCGTTGAGACGTGTAATTGTCATACAAACGGCCATTTGGATCGGTCGAATATTTCTACACGTTTAGTAGAAAATTGAGTTTTTTTGAAAATCAACTGAACTATAGCCCACAAATTCAGAGCCACAAAAATCGAAAATCTGCAAATGTGCTCCGAGTACGATGATTGATACCTCTATCAATAGGCGTTGAGACGTGTAATTGTCATACAAACGGCCATTTGGATTGGTCGAATATTTCTACACGTTCCGTGGAAAATTCAATTTTTTTGAAAATCAACTGAACTATAGCCCACAAATTCAGAGCCACAAAAATCGAAAATCTGCAAATGTCCTCCGATTTCGATGATTGATACCTCTATCAATAGGCGTTGAGACCTGTAATTGTCATACAAACGGCCATTTGGATCGGTCGAATATTTCTACACGTTTCGTGGAAAATTCAATTTGTTTGAAAATCAACTGAACAGCCCACAAATTCAGAGCCACGAAATTCGGAAATCTGCAAATGTCCTCCGAATTCGATGATTGATACCTCTATCAATAGGCGTTGAGACCTGTAATTGTCATACAAACGGCCATTTGGATCGGTCGAATATTTCTACACCTTCCGTGGAAAATTCAATTTTTTTGAAAATCAACTGAACTATAGCCCACAAATTCAGAGCCACAAAAATCGAAAATCTGCAAATGTCCTCCGATTTCGATGATTGATACCTCTATCAATAGGCGTTGAGACCTGTAATTGTCATACAAACGGCCATTTGGATCGGTCGAATATTTCTACACGTTTCGTGGAAAATTCAATTTGTTTGAAAATCAACTGAACTATAGCCCACAAATTCAGAGCCACAAAAATCGAAAATCTGCAAATGTCCTCCGATTTCGATGATTGATACCTCTATCAATAGGCGTTGAGACCTGTAATTGTCATACAAACGGCCATTTGGATCGGTCGAATATTTCTACACGTTTCGTGGAAAATTCAATTTGTTTGAAAATCAACTGAACTATAGCCCACAAATTCAGAGCCACGAAATTCGGAAATCTGCAAATGTCCTCCGATTTCGATGATTGATACCTCTATCAATAGGCGTTGAGACCTGTAATTGTCATACAAACGGCCATTTGGATCGGTCGAATATTTCTACACGTTTCGTGGAAAATTCAATTTGTTTGAAAATCAACTGAACTATAGCCCACAAATTCAGAGCCACAAAAATCGAAAATCTGCAAATGTCCTCCGATTTCGATGATTGATACCTCTATCAATAGGCGTTGAGACCTGTAATTGTCATACAAACGGCCATTTGGATCGGTCGAATATTTCTACACGTTTCGTGGAAAATTCAATTTTTTTGAAAATCAACTGAACTATAGCCCACAAATTCAGAGCCACGAAATTCGGAAATCTGCAAATGTCCTCCGATTACGATGATTGATACCTCTATCAATAGGCGTTGAGACCTGTAATTGTCATACAAACGGTCATTTGAATCGGTCGAATATAACTACACGTTTCGTGGAAAATTCAATTTTTTTGAAAATCAACTGAACTATAGCCCACAAATTCAGAGCCACAAAAATCGAAAATCTGCAAATGTGCTCCGAGTACGATGATTGATACCTCTATCAATAGGCGTTGAGACCTGTAATTGTCATACAAACGGCCATTTGGATCGGTCGAATATTTCTACACGTTTCGTGGAAAATTCAATTTTTTTGAAAATCAACTGAACTATAGCCCACAAATTCAGAGCCACGAAATTCGGAAATCTGCAAATGTCCTCCGATTTCGATGATTGATACCTCTATCAATAGGCGTTGAGACCTGTAATTGTCATACAAACGGCCATTTGGATTGGTCGAATATTTCTACACGTTCCGTGGAAAATTCAATTTTTTTGAAAATCAACTGAACTATAGCCCACAAATTCAGAGCCACAAAAATCGAAAATCTGCAAATGTCCTCCGATTTCGATGATTGATACCTCTATCAATAGGCGTTGAGACCTGTAATTGTCATACAAACGGCCATTTGGATTGGTCGAATATTTCTACACGTTCCGTGGAAAATTCAATTTTTTTGAAAATCAACTGAACTATAGCCCACAAATTCAGAGCCACAAAAATCGAAAATCTGCAAATGTCCTCCGATTTCGATGATTGATACCTCTATCAATAGGCGTTGAGACCTGTAATTGTCATACAAACGGCCATTTGGATTGGTCGAATATTTCTACACGTTCCGTGGAAAATTCAATTTTTTTGAAAATCAACTGAACTATAGCCCACAAATTAAGGGCCAAGAAATTCGGAAATCTGCAAATGTCCTCCGATTTCGATGATTGATACCTCTATTAATAGGCGTTGAGACCTGTAATTGTCATACAAACGGCCATTTGGATCGGTCGAATATTTCTACACGTTTCGTGGAAAATTCAATTTGTTTGAAAATCAACTGAACTATAGCCCACAAATTCAGAGCCACGAAATTCGGAAATCTGCAAATGTCCTCCGATTTCGATGATTGATACCTCTATCAATAGGCGTTGAGACCTGTAATTGTCATACAAACGGCCATTTGGATCGGTCGAATATTTCTACACGTTCCGTGGAAAATTCAATTTTTTTGAAAATCAACTGAACTATAGCCCACAAATTCAGAGCCACAAAAATCGAAAATCTGGAAATCTGCAAATGTCCTCCGATTTCGATGATTGATACCTCTATCAATAGGCGTTGAGACCTGTAATTGTCATACAAACGGCCATTTGGATCGGTCGAATATTTCTACACGTTTCGTGGAAAATTCAATTTTTTTGAAAATCAACTGAACTATAGCCCACAAATTCAGAGCCACGAAATTCGGAAATCTGCAAATGTCCTCCGATTTGGATGATTGATACCTCTATCAATAGGCGTTGAGACCTGTAATTGTCATACAAACGGCCATTTGGATCGGTCGAACATTTCTACACGTTCCGTGGAAAATTCAATTTTTTTTGAAAATCAACTGAACTATAGCCCACAAATTCAGAGCCACGAAATTCGGAAATCTGCAAATGTCCTCCGATTTCGATGATTGATACCTCTATCAATAGGCGTTGAGACCTGTAATTGTCATACAAACGGCCATTTGGATTGGTCGAATATTTCTACACGTTTCGTGGAAAATTCAATTTTTTTGAAAATCAACTGAACTATAGCCCACAAATTCAGAGCCACAAAAATCGAAAGTCTGCAAATGTCCTCCGATTTCGATGATTGATACCTCTATAAATAGGCGTTGAGACCTGTAATTGTCATACAAACGGCCATTTGGATCGGTCGAATATTTCTACACGTTCCGTGGAAAATTCAATTTTTTTGAAAATCAACTGAATTATAGCCCACAAATTCAGAGCCAAAAAAATCGAAAATCTCGTCCTCCGATTTCGATGATTGATACCTCTATCAATAGGCGTTGAGACCTGTAATTGTCATACAAACGGCCATTTGGATCGGTCGAACATTTCTACACGTTCCGTTGAAAATTCAATTTTTTTTGAAAATCAACTGAACTATAGCCCACAAATTCAGAGCCACGAAATTCGGAAATCTGCAAATGTCCTCCCATTTCGATGATTGATACCTCTATCAATAGGCGTTGAGACCTGTAATTGTCATACAAACGGCCATTTGGATCGGTCGAATATTTCTACACGTTTCGTGGAAAATTCAATTTTTTTGAAAATCAACTGAACTATAGCCCACAAATTCAGAGCCACGAAATTCGGAAATCTGCAAATGTCCTCCGATTTCGATGATTGATACCTCTATCAATAGGCGTTGAGACCTGTAATTGTCATACAAACGGCCATTTGGATCGGTCGAACATTTCTACACGTTCCGTGGAAAATTCAATTTTTTTTGAAAATCAACTGAACTATAGCCCACAAATTCAGAGCCACGAAATTCGGAAATCTGCAAATGTCCTCCGATTTCGATGATTGATACCTCTATAAATAGGCGTTGAGACCTGTAATTGTCATACAAACGGCCATTTGGATTGGTCGAATATTTCTACACGTTCCGTGGAAAATTCAATTTTTTTGAAAATCAACTGAACTATAGCCCACAAATTCAGAGCCATAAAAATCGAAAATCTGCAAATGTCCTCCGATTTCGATGATTGATACCTCTATCAATAGGCGTTGAGACCTGTAATTGTCATACAAACGGCCATTTGGATCGGTCGAATATTTCTACACGTTTCGTGGAAAATTCAATTTTTTTGAAAATCAACTGAACTATAGCCCACAAATTCAGAGCCACAAAAATCGAAAATCTGCAAATGTCCTCCGATTTCGATGATTGATACCTCTATCAATAGGCGTTGAGACCTGTAATTGTCATACAAACGGCCATTTGGATCGGTCGAATATTTCTACACGTTTCGTGGAAAATTCAATTTTTTTGAAAATCAACTGAACTATAGCCCACAAATTCAGAGCCACGAAATTCGGAAATCTGCAAATGTCCTCCGATTTCGATGATTGATACCTCTATCAATAGGCGTTGAGACCTGTAATTGTCATACAAACGGCCATTTGGATCGGTCGAATATTTCTACACCTTCCGTGGAAAATTCAATTTTTTTGAAAATCAACTGAACTATAGCCCACAAATTCAGAGCCACAAAAATCGAAAATCTACAAATGTCCTCCGATTTCGATGATTGATACCTCTATCAATAGGCGTTGAGACCTGTAATTGTCATACAAACGGCCATTTGGATCGGTCGAATATTTCTACACGTTTCGTGGAAAATTCAATTTTTTTGAAAATCAACTGAACTATAGCCCACAAATTCAGAGCCACGAAATTCGGAAATCTGCAAATGTCCTCCGATTTCGATGATTGATACCTCTATCAATAGGCGTTGAGACCTGTAATTGTCATACAAACGGCCATTTGGATCGGTCGAACATTTCTACACGTTCCGTGGAAAATTCAATTTTTTTTAAATCAACTGAACTATAGCCCACAAATTCAGAGCCACGAAATTCGGAAATCTGCAAATGTCCTCCGATTTCGATGATTGATACCTCTATCAATAGGCGTTGAGACCTGTAACTGTCATACAAACGGCCATTTGGATCGGTCGAATATTTCTACACGTTTCGTGGAAAATTCAATTTTTTTGAAAATCAACTGAACTATAGCCCACAAATTCAGAGCCACAAAAATCGAAAATCTGCAAATGTCCTCCGATTTCGATGATTGATACCTCTATCAATAGGCGTTGAGACCTGTAATTGTCATACAAACGGCCATTTGGATCGGTCGAATATTTCTACACCTTCCGTGGAAAATTCAATTTTTTTGAAAATCAACTGAACTATAGCCCACAAATTCAGAGCCACAAAAATCGAAAATCTGCAAATGTCCTCCGATTTCGATGATTGATACCTCTATCAATAGGCGTTGAGACCTGTAATTGTCATACAAACGGCCATTTGGATCGGTCGAATATTTCTACACGTTTCGTGGAAAATTCAATTTTTTTGAAAATCAACTGAACTATAGCCCACAAATTCAGAGCCACGAAATTCGGAAATCTGCAAATGTCCTCCGATTTCGATGATTGATACCTCTATCAATAGGCGTTGAGACCTGTAATTGTCATACAAACGGCCATTTGGATCGGTCGAACATTTCTACACGTTCCGTGGAAAATTCAATTTTTTTTTAAATCAACTGAACTATAGCCCACAAATTCAGGGCCACGAAATTCGGAAATCTGCAAATGTCCTCCGATTTCGATGATTGATACCTCTATCAATAGGCGTTGAGACCTGTAATTGTCATACAAAAGGCCATTTCGATTGGTCGAATATTTCTACACGTTCCGTGGAAAATTCAATTTTTTTGAAAATCAACTGAACTATAGCCCACAAATTCAGAGCCACGAAATTCGGAAATCTGCAAATGTCCTCCGATTTCGATGATTGATACCTCTATCAATAGGCGTTGAGACCTGTAATTGTCATACAAACGGCCATTTGGATCGGTCGAACATTTCTACACGTTCCGTGGAAAATTCAATTTTTTTGAAAATCAACTGAACTATAGCCCACAAATTCAGGGCCACGAAATTCGGAAATCTGCAAATGTCCTCCGATTTCGATGATTGATACCTCTATCAATAGGCGTTGAGACCTGTAACTGTCATACAAACGGCCATTTGGATCGGTCGAATATTTCTACACGTTCCGTGGAAAATTCAATTTTTTTGAAAATCAACTGAACTATAGCCCACAAATTCAGAGCCACAAAAATCGAAAATCTGCAAATGTCCTCCGATTTCGATGATTGATACCTCTATCAATAGGCGTTGAGACCTGTAATTGTCATACAAACGGCCATTTGGATCGGTCGAACATTTCTACACGTTCCGTGGAAAATTCAATTTTTTTTTAAATCAACTGAACTATAGCCCACAAATTCAGGGCCACGAAATTCGGAAATCTGCAAATGTCCTCCGATTTCGATGATTGATACCTCTATCAATAGGCGTTGAGACCTGTAACTGTCATACAAACGGCCATTTGGATCGGTCGAATATTTCTACACGTTCCGTGGAAAATTCAATTTTTTTTAAAATCAACTGAACTATAGCCCACAAATTCAGAGCCACAAAAATCGAAAATCTGCAAATGTCCTCCGATTTCGATGATTGATACCTCTATCAATAGGCGTTGAGACCTGTAATTGTCATACAAACGGCCATTTGGATCGGTCGAATATTTCTACACGTTTCGTGGAAAATTCAATTTTTTTGAAAATCAACTGAACTATAGCCCACAAATTCAGAGCCACGAAATTCGGAAATCTGCAAATGTCCTCCGATTTCGATGATTGATACCTCTATCAATAGGCGTTGAGACCTGTAATTGTCATACAAACGGCCATTTGGATCGGTCGAACATTTCTACACGTTCCGTGGAAAATTCAATTTTTTTTTAAATCAACTGAACTATAGCCCACAAATTCAGGGCCACGAAATTCGGAAATCTGCAAATGTCCTCCGATTTCGATGATTGATACCTCTATCAATAGGCGTTGAGACCTGTAACTGTCATACAAACGGCCATTTGGATCGGTCGAATATTTCTACACGTTCCGTGGAAAATTCAATTTTTTTTAAAATCAACTGAACTATAGCCCACAAATTCAGAGCCACAAAAATCGAAAATCTGCAAATGTCCTCCGATTTCGATGATTGATACCTCTATCAATAGGCGTTGAGACCTGTAATTGTCATACAAACGGCCATTTGGATCGGTCGAATATTTCTACACGTTTCGTGGAAAATTCAATTTTTTTGAAAATCAACTGAACTATAGCCCACAAATTCAGAGCCACGAAATTCGGAAATCTGCAAATGTCCTCCGATTTCGATGATTGATACCTCTATCAATAGGCGTTGAGACCTGTAATTGTCATACAAACGGCCATTTGGATCGGTCGAACATTTCTACACGTTCCGTGGAAAATTCAATTTTTTTTTAAATCAACTGAACTATAGCCCACAAATTCAGGGCCACGAAATTCGGAAATCTGCAAATGTCCTCCGATTTCGATGATTGATACCTCTATCAATAGGCGTTGAGACCTGTAACTGTCATACAAACGGCCATTTGGATCGGTCGAATATTTCTACACGTTCCGTGGAAAATTCAATTTTTTTTAAAATCAACTGAACTATAGCCCACAAATTCAGAGCCACAAAAATCGAAAATCTGCAAATGTCCTCCGATTTCGATGATTGATACCTCTATCAATAGGCGTTGAGACCTGTAATTGTCATACAAACGGCCATTTGGATCGGTCGAATATTTCTACACGTTTCGTGGAAAATTCAATTTTTTTGAAAATCAACTGAACTATAGCCCACAAATTCAGAGCCACGAAATTCGGAAATCTGCAAATGTCCTCCGATTTCGATGATTGATACCTCTATCAATAGGCGTTGAGACCTGTAATTGTCATACAAACGGCCATTTGGATCGGTCGAATATTTCTACACGTTTCGTGGAAAATTCAATTTTTTTTTAAATCAACTGAACTATAGCCCACAAATTCAGGGCCACGAAATTCGGAAATCTGCAAATGTCCTCCGATTTCGATGATTGATACCTCTATCAATAGGCGTTGAGACCTGTAACTGTCATACAAACGGCCATTTGGATCGGTCGAATATTTCTACACGTTCCGTGGAAAATTCAATTTTTTTGAAAATCAACTGAACTATAGCCCACAAATTCAGAGCCACGAAATTCGGAAATCTGCAAATGTCCTCCGATTTCGATGATTGATACCTCTATCAATAGGCGTTGAGACCTGTAATTGTCATACAAACGGCCATTTGGATCGGTCGAACATTTCTACACGTTCCGTGGAAAATTCAATTTTTTTTTAAATCAACTGAACTATAGCCCACAAATTCAGAGCCACAAAAATCGAAAATCTGCAAATGTCCTCCGATTTCGATGATTGATACCTCTATCAATAGGCGTTGAGACCTGTAATTGTCATATAAACGGCCATTTGGATCGGTCGAATATTTCTACACGTTTCGTGGAAAATTCAATTTTTTTGAAAATCAACTGAACTATAGCCCACAAATTCAGAGCCACGAAATTCGGAAATCTGCAAATGTCCTCCGATTTCGATGATTGATACCTCTATCAATAGGCGTTGAGACCTGTAATTGTCATACAAACGGCCATTTGGATCGGTCGAACATTTCTACACGTTCCGTGGAAAATTCAATTTTTTTTTAAATCAACTGAACTATAGCCCACAAATTCAGGGCCACGAAATTCGGAAATCTGCAAATGTCCTCCGATTTCGATGATTGATACCTCTATCAATAGGCGTTGAGACCTGTAACTGTCATACAAACGGCCATTTGGATCGGTCGAATATTTCTACACGTTCCGTGGAAAATTCAATTTTTTTTAAAATCAACTGAACTATAGCCCACAAATTCAGAGCCACAAAAATCGAAAATCTGCAAATGTCCTCCGATTTCGATGATTGATACCTCTATCAATAGGCGTTGAGACCTGTAATTGTCATACAAACGGCCATTTGGATCGGTCGAATATTTCTACACGTTTCGTGGAAAATTCAATTTTTTTGAAAATCAACTGAACTATAGCCCACAAATTCAGAGCCACGAAATTCGAAAATCTGCAAATGTCCTCCGATTTCGATGATTGATACCTCTATCAATAGGCGTTGAGACCTGTAATTGTCATACAAACGGCCATTTGGATCGGTCGAACATTTCTACACGTTCCGTGGAAAATTCAATTTTTTTTTAAATCAACTGAACTATAGCCCACAAATTCAGAGCCACGAAATTCGGAAATCTGCAAATGTCCTCCGATTTCGATGATTGATACCTCTATCAATAGGCGTTGAGACCTGTAACTGTCATACAAACGGCCATTTGGATCGGTCGAATATTTCTACACGTTCCGTGGAAAATTCAATTTTTTTGAAAATCAACTGAACTATAGCCCACAAATTCAGAGCAACGAAATTCGGAAATCTGCAAATGTCCTCCGATTTCGATGATTGATACCTCTATAAATAGGCGTTGAGACCTGTAATTGTCATACAAACGGCCTTTGGATCGGTCGAATATTTCTACACGTTTCGTGGAAAATTCAATTTTTTTGAAAATCAACTGAACTATAGCCCACAAATTCAGAGCCACAAAAATCGAAAATCTGCAAATGTCCTGCGATTTCGATGATTGATACCTCTATCAATAGGCGTTGAGACCTGTAATTGTCATACAAACGGCCATTTGGATCGGTCGAATATTTCTACACGTTTCGTGGAAAATTCAATTTTTTTGAAAATCAACTGAACTATAGCCCACAAATTCAGAGCCACAAAAACCGAAAATCTGCAAATGTCCTCCGATTTCGATGATTGATACCTCTATCAATAGGCGTTGAGACCTGTAATTGTCATACAAACGGCCATTTGGATCGGTCGAACATTTCTACACGTTCCGTGGAAAATTCAATTTTTTTTTAAATCAACTGAACTATAGCCCACAAATTCAGGGCCACGAAATTCGGAAATCTGCAAATGTCCTCCGATTTCGATGATTGATACCTCTATCAATAGGCGTTGAGACCTGTAATTGTCATACAAAAGGCCATTTCGATTGGACGAATATTTCTACACGTTCCGTGGAAAATTCAATTTTTTTGAAAATCAACTGAACTATAGCCCACAAATTCAGAGCCACGAAATTCGGAAATCTGCAAATGTCCTCCGATTTCGATGATTGATACCTCTATCAATAGGCGTTGAGACCTGTAACTGTCATACAAACGGCCATTTGGATCGGTCGAATATTTCTACACGTTTCGTGGAAAATTCAATTTTTTTGAAAATCAACTGAACTATAGCCCACAAATTCAGAGCCACAAAAATCGAAAATCTGCAAATGTCCTGCGATTTCGATGATTGATACCTCTATCAATAGGCGTTGAGACCTGTAATTGTCATACAAACGGCCATTTGGATCGGTCGAATATTTCTACACGTTTCGTGGAAAATTCA
This sequence comes from Tipula helvola, assembly GCA_963556165.1. Lineage (NCBI taxonomy): Eukaryota > Metazoa > Arthropoda > Insecta > Diptera > Tipulidae > Tipula > Tipula helvola. The sequence continues at coordinate 111,852,224 of OY744481.1, read as the reverse complement.
ATTTTTTTGAAAATCAACTGAACTATAGTATACAAATTCAGAGCCACGAAATTCGGAAATCTGCAAATGTCCTCCGATTTCGATGATTGATACCTCTATCAATAGGCGTTGAGACCTGTAATTGTCATACAAACGGCCATTTGGATCGGTCGAATATTTCTACACGTTTCGTGGAAAATTCAATTTTTTTGAAAATCAACTGAACTACAGCCCACAAATTCAGAGCCACAAAAATCGAAAATCTGCAAATGTCCTCCGATTTCGATGATTGATACCTCTATCAATAGGCGTTGAGACCTGTAATTGTCATACAAACGGCCATTTGGATCGGTCGAATATTTCTACACGTTTCGTGAAAAATTCAATTTTTTTGAAAATCAACTGAACTATAGCCCACAAATTCAGAGCCACAAAAACCGAAAATCTTCAAATGTCCTCCGATTTCGATGATTGATACCTCTATCAATAGGCGTTGAGACCTGTAATTGTCATACAAACGGCCATTTGGATCGGTCGAATATTTCTACACGTTTCGTGGAAAATTCAATTTTTTTGAAAATCAACTGAACTATAGCCCACAAATTCAGAGCCACGAAATTCGGAAATCTGCAAATGTCCTCCGATTTCGATGATTGATACCTCTATCAATAGGCGTTGAGACCTGTAATTGTCATACAAACGGCCATTTGGATCGGTCGAACATTTCTACACGTTCCGTGGAAAATTCAATTTTTTTGAAAATCAACTGAACTATAGCCCACAAATTCAGAGCCACGAAATTCGGAAATCTGCAAATGTCCTCCGATTTCGATGATTGATACCTCTATCAATAGGCGTTGAGACCTGTAATTGTCATACAAACGGCCATTTGGATCGGTCGAACATTTCTACACGTTCCGTGGAAAATTCAATTTTTTTTGAAAATCAACTGAACTATAGCCCACAAATTCAGAGCCACGAAATTCGGAAATCTGCAAATGTCCTCCGATTTCGATGATTGATACCTCTATCAATAGGCGTTGAGACCTGTAATTGTCATACAAACGGCCATTTGGATCGGTCGAACATTTCTACACGTTCCGTGGAAAATTCAATTTTTTTGAAAATCAACTGAACTATAGCCCACAAATTCAGAGCCACGAAATTCGGAAATCTGCAAATGTCCTCCGATTTCGATGATTGATACCTCTATCAATAGGCGTTGAGACCTGTAATTGTCATACAAACGGCCATTTGGATCGGTCGAACATTTCTACACGTTCCGTGGAAAATTCAATTTTTTTTGAAAATCAACTGAACTATAGCCCACAAATTCAGAGCCACGAAATTCGGAAATCTGCAAATGTCCTCCGATTTCGATGATTGATACCTCTATCAATAGGCGTTGAGACCTGTAATTGTCATACAAACGGCCATTTGGATCGGTCGAATATTTCTACACGTTTCGTGGAAAATTCAATTTTTTTGAAAATCAACTGAACTATAGCCCACAAATTCAGAGCCACGAAATTCGGAAATCTGCAAATGTCCTCCGATTTCGATGATTGATACCTCTATCAATAGGCGTTGAGACCTGTAATTGTCATACAAACGGCCATTTGGATCGGTCGAACATTTCTACACGTTCCGTGGAAAATTCAATTTTTTTTGAAAATCAACTGAACTATAGCCCACAAATTCAGAGCCACGAAATTCGGAAATCTGCAAATGTCCTCCGATTTCGATGATTGATACCTCTATCAATAGGCGTTGAGACCTGTAATTGTCATACAAACGGCCATTTGGATCGGTGGAACATTTCTACACGTTTCGTGGAAAATTCAATTTTTTTGAAAATCAACTGAACTATAGCCCACAAATTCAGAGCCACAAAAATCGAAAATCTGCAAATGTCCACCGATTTCGATGATTGATACCTCTATCAATAGGCGTTGAGACCTGTAATTGTCATACAAACGGCCATTTGGATCGGTCGAATATTTCTACACGTTTCGTGGAAAATTCAATTTTTTTGAAAATCAACTGAACTATAGCCCACAAATTCAGAGCCACAAAAACCGAAAATCTGCAAATGTCCTCCGATTTCGATGATTGATACCTCTATCAATAGGCGTTGAGACCTGTAATTGTCATACAAACGGCCATTTGGATCGGTCGAATATTTCTACACGTTTCGTGGAAAATTCAATTTTTTTGAAAATCAACTGAACTATAGCCCACAAATTCAGAGCCACAAAAACCGAAAATCTGCAAATGTCCTCCGATTTCGATGATTGATACCTCTATCAATAGGCGTTGAGACCTGTAATTGTCATACAAACGGCCATTTGGATCGGTCGAATATTTCTACACGTTTCGTGGAAAATTCAATTTTTTTGAAAATCAACTGAACTATAGCCCACAAATTCAGAGCCACAAAAACCGAAAATCTGCAAATGTCCTCCGATTTCGATGATTGATACCTCTATCAATAGGCGTTGAGACCTGTAATTGTCATACAAACGGCCATTTGGATCGGTCGAATATTTCTACACGTTTCGTGGAAAATTCAATTTTTTTGAAAATCAACTGAACTATAGCCCACAAATTCAGAGCCACGAAATTCGGAAATCTGCAAATGTCCTCCGATTTCGATGATTGATACCTCTATCAATAGGCGTTGAGACCTGTAATTGTCATACAAACGGCCATTTGGATCGGTCGAATATTTCTACACGTTTCGTGGAAAATTCAATTTTTTTGAAAATCAACTGAACTATAGCCCACAAATTCAGAGCCACAAAAACCGAAAATCTGCAAATGTCCTCCGATTTCGATGATTGATACCTCTATCAATAGGCGTTGAGACCTGTAATTGTCATACAAACGGCCATTTGGATCGGTCGAATATTTCTACACGTTTCGTGGAAAATTCAATTTTTTTGAAAATCAACTGAACTATAGCCCACAAATTCAGAGCCACAAAAATCGAAAATCTGCAAATGTCCTCCGATTTCGATGATTGATACCTCTATCAATAGGCGTTGAGACCTGTAATTGTCATACAAACGGCCATTTGGATCGGTCGAATATTTCTACACGTTTCGTGGAAAATTCAATTTTTTTGAAAATCAACTGAACTATAGCCCACAAATTCAGAGCCACAAAAACCGAAAATCTGCAAATGTCCTCCGATTTCGATGATTGATACCTCTATCAATAGGCGTTGAGACCTGTAATTGTCATACAAACGGCCATTTGGATCGGTCGAATATTTCTACACGTTTCGTGGAAAATTCAATTTTTTTGAAAATCAACTGAACTATAGCCCACAAATTCAGAGCCACAAAAACCGAAAATCTGCAAATGTCCTCCGATTTCGATGATTGATACCTCTATCAATAGGCGTTGAGACCTGTAATTGTCATACAAACGGCCATTTGGATCGGTCGAATATTTCTACACGTTTCGTGGAAAATTCAATTTTTTTGAAAATCAACTGAACTATAGCCCACAAATTCAGAGCCACGAAATTCGGAAATCTGCAAATGTCCTCCGATTTCGATGATTGATACCTCTATCAATAGGCGTTGAGACCTGTAATTGTCATACAAACGGCCATTTGGATCGGTCGAACATTTCTACACGTTCCGTGGAAAATTCAATTTTTTTGAAAATCAACTGAACTATAGCCCACAAATTCAGAGCCACGAAATTCGGAAATCTGCAAATGTCCTCCGATTTCGATGATTGATACCTCTATCAATAGGTGTTGAGACCTGTAATTGTCATACAAACGGCCATTTGGATCGGTCGAACATTTCTACACGTTCCGTGGAAAATTCAATTTTTTTTGAAAATCAACTGAACTATAGCCCACAAATTCAGAGCCACGAAATTCGGAAATCTGCAAATGTCCTCCGATTTCGATGATTGATACCTCTATCAATAGGCGTTGAGACCTGTAATTGTCATACAAACGGCCATTTGGATTGGTCGAATATTTCTACACGTTCCGTGGAAAATTCAATTTTTTTGAAAATCAACTGAATTATATATAGCCCACAAATTCAGAGCCACGAAATTCGGAAATCTGCAAATGTCCTCCGATTTCGATGATTGATACCTCTATCAATAGGCGTTGAGACCTGTAATTGTCATACAAACGGCCATTTGGATCGGTCGAACATTTCTACACGTTCCGTGGAAAATTCAATTTTTTTTGAAAATCAACTGAACTATAGCCCACAAATTCAGAGCCACGAAATTCGAAAATCTGCAAATGTCCTCCGATTTCGATGATTAATATCTCTATAAATAGGCGTTGAGACCTGTAATTGTCATACAAACGGCCATTTGGATTGGTCGAATATTTCTACACGTTCCGTGGAAAATTCAATTTTTTTGAAAATCAACTGAACTATAGCCCACAAATTCAGAGCCACGAAATTCGGAAATCTGCAAATGTCCTCCGATTTCGATGATTGATACCTCTATCAATAGGCGTTGAGACCTGTAATTGTCATACAAACGGCCATTTGGATCGGTCGAACATTTCTACACGTTCCGTGGAAAATTCAATTTTTTTTGAAAATCAACTGAACTATAGCCCACAAATTCAGAGCCACGAAATTCGAAAATCTGCAAATGTCCTCCGATTTCGATGATTGATACCTCTATCAATAGGCGTTGAGACCTGTAATTGTCATACAAACGGCCATTTGGATCGGTCGAACATTTCTACACGTTCCGTGGAAAATTCAATTTTTTTTGAAAATCAACTGAACTATAGCCCACAAATTCAGAGCCACGAAATTCGGAAATCTGCAAATGTCCTCCGATTTCGATGATTGATACCTCTATCAATAGGTGTTGAGACCTGTAATTGTCATACAAACGGCCATTTGGATCGGTCGAACATTTCTACACGTTCCGTGGAAAATTCAATTTTTTTTGAAAATCAACTGAACTATAGCCCACAAATTCAGAGCCACGAAATTCGGAAATCTGCAAATGTCCTCCGATTTCGATGATTGATACCTCTATCAATAGGCGTTGAGACCTGTAATTGTCATACAAACGGCCATTTGGATTGGTCGAATATTTCTACACGTTCCGTGGAAAATTCAATTTTTTTGAAAATCAACTGAATTATATATAGCCCACAAATTCAGAGCCACGAAATTCGGAAATCTGCAAATGTCCTCCGATTTCGATGATTGATACCTCTATCAATAGGCGTTGAGACCTGTAATTGTCATACAAACGGCCATTTGGATCGGTCGAACATTTCTACACGTTCCGTGGAAAATTCAATTTTTTTTGAAAATCAACTGAACTATAGCCCACAAATTCAGAGCCACGAAATTCGAAAATCTGCAAATGTCCTCCGATTTCGATGATTAATATCTCTATAAATAGGCGTTGAGACCTGTAATTGTCATACAAACGGCCATTTGGATTGGTCGAATATTTCTACACGTTCCGTGGAAAATTCAATTTTTTTGAAAATCAACTGAACTATAGCCCACAAATTCAGAGCCACGAAATTCGGAAATCTGCAAATGTCCTCCGATTTCGATGATTGATACCTCTATCAATAGGCGTTGAGACCTGTAATTGTCATACAAACGGCCATTTGGATCGGTCGAACATTTCTACACGTTCCGTGGAAAATTCAATTTTTTTTGAAAATCAACTGAACTATAGCCCACAAATTCAGAGCCACGAAATTCGAAAATCTGCAAATGTCCTCCGATTTCGATGATTAATATCTCTATAAATAGGCGTTGAGACCTGTAATTGTCATACAAACGGCCATTTGGATTGGTCGAATATTTCTACACGTTCCGTGGAAAATTCAATTTTTTTGAAAATCAACTGAACTATAGCCCACAAATTCAGAGCCACGAAATTCGGAAATCTGCAAATGTCCTCCGATTTCGATGATTGATACCTCTATCAATAGGTGTTGAGACCTGTAATTGTCATACAAACGGCCATTTGGATCGGTCGAACATTTCTACACGTTCCGTGGAAAATTCAATTTTTTTTGAAAATCAACTGAACTATAGCCCACAAATTCAGAGCCACGAAATTCGGAAATCTGCAAATGTCCTCCGATTTCGATGATTGATACCTCTATCAATAGGCGTTGAGACCTGTAATTGTCATACAAACGGCCATTTGGATTGGTCGAATATTTCTACACGTTCCGTGGAAAATTCAATTTTTTTGAAAATCAACTGAATTATATATAGCCCACAAATTCAGAGCCACGAAATTCGGAAATCTGCAAATGTCCTCCGATTTCGATGATTGATACCTCTATCAATAGGCGTTGAGACCTGTAATTGTCATACAAACGGCCATTTGGATCGGTCGAACATTTCTACACGTTCCGTGGAAAATTCAATTTTTTTTGAAAATCAACTGAACTATAGCCCACAAATTCAGAGCCACGAAATTCGAAAATCTGCAAATGTCCTCCGATTTCGATGATTAATATCTCTATAAATAGGCGTTGAGACCTGTAATTGTCATACAAACGGCCATTTGGATTGGTCGAATATTTCTACACGTTCCGTGGAAAATTGAATTTTTTTGAAAATCAACTGAATTATAGCCCACAAATTCAGAGCCATAAAAATCGAAAATCTGCAAATGTCCTCCGATTTCGATGATTGATACCTCTATCAATAGGCGTTGAGACCTGTAATTGTCATACAAACGGCCATTTGGATCGGTCGAACATTTCTACACGTTCCGTGGAAAATTCAATTTTTTTTGAAAATCAACTGAACTATAGCCCACAAATTCAGAGCCACGAAATTCGGAAATCTGCAAATGTCCTCCGATTTCGATGATTGATACCTCTATCAATAGGCGTTGAGACCTGTAATTGTCATACAAACGGCCATTTGGATCGGTCGAACATTTCTACACGTTCCGTGGAAAATTCAATTTTTTTGAAAATCAACTGAACTATAGCCCACAAATTCAGAGCCACGAAATTCGGAAATCTGCAAATGTCCTCCGATTTCGATGATTGATACCTCTATCAATAGGCGTTGAGACCTGTAATTGTCATACAAACGGCCATTTGGATCGGTCGAACATTTCTACACGTTCCGTGGAAAATTCAATTTTTTTTGAAAATCAACTGAACTATAGCCCACAAATTCAGAGCCACGAAATTCGGAAATCTGCAAATGTCCTCCGATTTCGATGATTGATACCTCTATCAATAGGCGTTGAGACCTGTAATTGTCATACAAACGGCCATTTGGATCGGTCGAATATTTCTACACGTTCCGTGGAAAATTCAATTTTTTTGAAAATCAACTGAACTATAGCCCACAAATTCAGAGCCACGAAATTCGGAAATCTGCAAATGTCCTCCGATTTCGATGATTGATACCTCTATCAATAGGCGTTGAGACCTGTAATTGTCATACAAACGGCCATTTGGATCGGTCGAACATTTCTACACGTTCCGTGGAAAATTCAATTTTTTTTGAAAATCAACTGAACTATAGCCCACAAATTCAGAGCCACGAAATTCGGAAATCTGCAAATGTCCTCCGATTTCGATGATTGATACCTCTATCAATAGGCGTTGAGACCTGTAATTGTCATACAAACGGCCATTTGGATCGGTCGAACATTTCTACACGTTCCGTGGAAAATTCAATTTTTTTTGAAAATCAACTGAACTATAGCCCACAAATTCAGAGCCACGAAATTCGGAAATCTGCAAATGTCCTCCGATTTCGATGATTGATACCTCTATCAATAGGCGTTGAGACCTGTAATTGTCATACAAACGGCCATTTGGATCGGTCGAACATTTCTACACGTTCCGTGGAAAATTCAATTTTTTTTGAAAATCAACTGAACTATAGCCCACAAATTCAGAGCCACGAAATTCGGAAATCTGCAAATGTCCTCCGATTTCGATGATTGATACCTCTATCAATAGGTGTTGAGACCTGTAATTGTCATACAAACGGCCATTTGGATCGGTCGAATATTTCTACACGTTTCGTGGAAAATTCAATTTTTTTGAAAATCAACTGAACTATAGCCCACAAATTCAGAGCCACGAAATTCGGAAATCTGCAAATGTCCTCCGATTTCGATGATTGATACCTCTATCAATAGGCGTTGAGACCTGTAATTGTCATACAAACGGCCATTTGGATCGGTCGAACATTTCTACACGTTCCGTGGAAAATTCAATTTTTTTTGAAAATCAACTGAACTATAGCCCACAAATTCAGAGCCACGAAATTCGGAAATCTGCAAATGTCCTCCGATTTCGATGATTGATACCTCTATCAATAGGCGTTGAGACCTGTAATTGTCATACAAACGGCCATTTGGATCGGTCGAATATTTCTACACGTTTCGTGGAAAATTCAATTTTTTTGAAAATCAACTGAACTATAGCCCACAAATTCAGAGCCACGAAATTCGGAAATCTGCAAATGTCCTCCGATTTCGATGATTGATACCTCTATCAATAGGCGTTGAGACCTGTAATTGTCATACAAACGGCCATTTGGATCGGTCGAACATTTCTACACGTTCCGTGGAAAATTCAATTTTTTTTGAAAATCAACTGAACTATAGCCCACAAATTCAGAGCCACGAAATTCGGAAATCTGCAAATGTCCTCCGATTTCGATGATTGATACCTCTATCAATAGGTGTTGAGACCTGTAATTGTCATACAAACGGCCATTTGGATCGGTCGAACATTTCTACACGTTCCGTGGAAAATTCAATTTTTTTTGAAAATCAACTGAACTATAGCCCACAAATTCAGAGCCACGAAATTCGGAAATCTGCAAATGTCCTCCGATTTCGATGATTGATACCTCTATCAATAGGCGTTGAGACCTGTAATTGTCATACAAACGGCCATTTGGATTGGTCGAATATTTCTACACGTTCCGTGGAAAATTCAATTTTTTTGAAAATCAACTGAATTATATATAGCCCACAAATTCAGAGCCACGAAATTCGGAAATCTGCAAATGTCCTCCGATTTCGATGATTGATACCTCTATCAATAGGCGTTGAGACCTGTAATTGTCATACAAACGGCCATTTGGATCGGTCGAACATTTCTACACGTTCCGTGGAAAATTCAATTTTTTTTGAAAATCAACTGAACTATAGCCCACAAATTCAGAGCCACGAAATTCGAAAATCTGCAAATGTCCTCCGATTTCGATGATTAATATCTCTATAAATAGGCGTTGAGACCTGTAATTGTCATACAAACGGCCATTTGGATTGGTCGAATATTTCTACACGTTCCGTGGAAAATTCAATTTTTTTGAAAATCAACTGAACTATAGCCCACAAATTCAGAGCCACGAAATTCGGAAATCTGCAAATGTCCTCCGATTTCGATGATTGATACCTCTATCAATAGGTGTTGAGACCTGTAATTGTCATACAAACGGCCATTTGGATCGGTCGAACATTTCTACACGTTCCGTGGAAAATTCAATTTTTTTTGAAAATCAACTGAACTATAGCCCACAAATTCAGAGCCACGAAATTCGGAAATCTGCAAATGTCCTCCGATTTCGATGATTGATACCTCTATCAATAGGCGTTGAGACCTGTAATTGTCATACAAACGGCCATTTGGATTGGTCGAATATTTCTACACGTTCCGTGGAAAATTCAATTTTTTTGAAAATCAACTGAATTATATATAGCCCACAAATTCAGAGCCACGAAATTCGGAAATCTGCAAATGTCCTCCGATTTCGATGATTGATACCTCTATCAATAGGCGTTGAGACCTGTAATTGTCATACAAACGGCCATTTGGATCGGTCGAACATTTCTACACGTTCCGTGGAAAATTCAATTTTTTTTGAAAATCAACTGAACTATAGCCCACAAATTCAGAGCCACGAAATTCGAAAATCTGCAAATGTCCTCCGATTTCGATGATTAATATCTCTATAAATAGGCGTTGAGACCTGTAATTGTCATACAAACGGCCATTTGGATTGGTCGAATATTTCTACACGTTCCGTGGAAAATTGAATTTTTTTGAAAATCAACTGAATTATAGCCCACAAATTCAGAGCCATAAAAATCGAAAATCTGCAAATGTCCTCCGATTTCGATGATTGATACCTCTATCAATAGGCGTTGAGACCTGTAATTGTCATACAAACGGCCATTTGGATCGGTCGAACATTTCTACACGTTCCGTGGAAAATTCAATTTTTTTTGAAAATCAACTGAACTATAGCCCACAAATTCAGAGCCACGAAATTCGGAAATCTGCAAATGTCCTCCGATTTCGATGATTAATATCTCTATAAATAGGCGTTGAGACCTGTAATTGTCATACAAACGGCCATTTGGATTGGTCGAATATTTCTACACGTTCCGTGGAAAATTCAATTTTTTTGAAAATCAACTGAACTATAGCCCACAAATTCAGAGCCACGAAATTCGGAAATCTGCAAATGTCCTCCGATTTCGATGATTGATACCTCTATCAATAGGCGTTGAGACCTGTAATTGTCATACAAACGGCCATTTGGATCGGTCGAACATTTCTACACGTTCCGTGGAAAATTCAATTTTTTTTGAAAATCAACTGAACTATAGCCCACAAATTCAGAGCCACGAAATTCGGAAATCTGCAAATGTCCTCCGATTTCGATGATTGATACCTCTATCAATAGGCGTTGAGACCTGTAATTGTCATACAAACGGCCATTTGGATCGGTCGAACATTTCTACACGTTCCGTGGAAAATTCAATTTTTTTTGAAAATCAACTGAACTATAGCCCACAAATTCAGAGCCACGAAATTCGGAAATCTGCAAATGTCCTCCGATTTCGATGATTGATACCTCTATCAATAGGCGTTGAGACCTGTAATTGTCATACAAACGGCCATTTGGATCGGTCGAATATTTCTACACGTTCCGTGGAAAATTCAATTTTTTTGAAAATCAACTGAACTATAGCCCACAAATTCAGAGCCACGAAATTCGGAAATCTGCAAATGTCCTCCGATTTCGATGATTGATACCTCTATCAATAGGCGTTGAGACCTGTAATTGTCATACAAACGGCCATTTGGATCGGTCGAACATTTCTACACGTTCCGTGGAAAATTCAATTTTTTTTGAAAATCAACTGAACTATAGCCCACAAATTCAGAGCCACGAAATTCGGAAATCTGCAAATGTCCTCCGATTTCGATGATTGATACCTCTATCAATAGGCGTTGAGACCTGTAATTGTCATACAAACGGCCATTTGGATCGGTCGAACATTTCTACACGTTCCGTGGAAAATTCAATTTTTTTTGAAAATCAACTGAACTATAGCCCACAAATTCAGAGCCACGAAATTCGGAAATCTGCAAATGTCCTCCGATTTCGATGATTGATACCTCTATCAATAGGCGTTGAGACCTGTAATTGTCATACAAACGGCCATTTGGATCGGTCGAACATTTCTACACGTTCCGTGGAAAATTCAATTTTTTTTGAAAATCAACTGAACTATAGCCCACAAATTCAGAGCCACGAAATTCGGAAATCTGCAAATGTCCTCCGATTTCGATGATTGATACCTCTATAAATAGGCGTTGAGACCTGTTATTGTCATACAAACGGCCATTTGGATCGGTCGAATATTTCTACACGTTTCGTGGAAAATTCAATTTTTTTGAAAATCAACTGAACTATAGCCCACAAATTCAGAGCCACAAAAATCGAAAATCTGCAAATGTCCTCCGATTTCGATGATTGATACCTCTATCAATAGGCGTTGAGACCTGTAATTGTCATACAAACGGCCATTTGGATCGGTCGAATATTTCTACACCTTCCGTGGAAAATTCAATTTTTTTGAAAATCAACTGAACTATAGCCCACAAATTCAGAGCCACAAAAATCGAAAATCTGCAAATGTGCTCCGATTACGATGATTGATACCTCTATCAATAGGCGTTGAGTCGTGTAATTGTCATACAAACGGCCATTTGGATCGGTCGAATATTTCTACACGTTTCGTAGAAAATTCAATTTTTTTGAAAATCAACTGAACTATAGCCCACAAATTCAGAGCCACAAAATTGGGAAATCTGCAAATGTCCTCCGATTTCGATGATTGATACCTCTATCAATAGGCGTTGAGACCTGTAATTGTCATACAAACGGCCATTTGGATCGGTCGAATATTTCTACACGTTTCGTGGAAAATTCAATTTTTTTGAAAATCAACTGAACTATAGCCCACAAATTCAGAGCCACAAAAATCGAAAATCTGCAAATGTGCTCCGAGTACGATGATTGATACCTCTATCAATAGGCGTTGAGACGTGTAATTGTCATAGAAACGGCCATTTGGATCGGTCGAATATTTCTACACGTTTCGTGGAAAATTCAATTTTTTTGAAAATCAACTGAACTATAGCCCACAAATTCAGAGCCACGAAATTCGGAAATCTGCAAATGTCCTCCGATTTCGATGATTGATACCTCTATCAATAGGCGTTGAGACCTGTAATTGTCATACAAACGGCCATTTGGATTGGTCGAATATTTCTACACGTTCCGTGGAAAATTCAATTTTTTTGAAAATCAACTGAACTATAGCCCACAAATTCAGAGCCACAAAAATCGAAAATCTGCAAATGTCCTCCGATTTCGATGATTGATACCTCTATCAATAGGCGTTGAGACCTGTAATTGTCATACAAACGGCCATTTGGATCGGTCGAATATTTCTACACGTTCCGTGGAAAATTCAATTTTTTTGAAAATCAACTGAACTATAGCCCACAAACTCAGAGCCACAAAAATCGAAAATCTGCAAATGTGCTCCGATTACGATGATTGATACCTCTATCAATAGGCGTTGAGACCTGTAATTGTCATACAAACGGTCATTTGAATCGGTCGAATATAACTACTCGTTTCGTGGAAAATTCAATTTTTTTGAAAATCAACTGAACTATAGCCCACAAATTCAGAGCCACAAAAATCGAAAATCTGCAAATGTGCTCCGAGTACGATGATTGATACCTCTATCAATAGGCGTTGAGACCTGTAATTGTCATACAAACGGCCATTTGGATCGGTCGAATATTTCTACACGTTCCGTGGAAAATTCAATTTTTTTGAAATTCAACTGAACTATAGCCCACAAATTCAGAGCCACGAAATTCGGAAATCTGCAAATGTCCTCCGATTTCGATGATTGATACCTCTATCAATAGGCGTTGAGACCTGTAATTGTCATACAAACGGCCATTTGGATCGGTCGAACATTTCTACACGTTCCGTGGAAAATTCAATTTTTTTTGAAAATCAACTGAACTATAGCCCACAAATTCAGAGCCACGAAATTCGGAAATCTGCAAATGTCCTCCGATTTCGATGATTGATACCTCTATCAATAGGCGTTGAGACCTGTAATTGTCATACAAACGGCCATTTGGATCGGTCGAATATTTCTACACGTTTCGTGGAAAATTCAATTTTTTTGAAAATCAACTGAACTATAGCCCACAAATTCAGAGCCACAAAAATCGAAAATCTGCAAATGTGCTCCGAGTACGATGATTGATACCTCTATCAATAGGCGTTGAGACGTGTAATTGTCATAGAAACGGCCATTTGGATCGGTCGAATATTTCTACACGTTTCGTGGAAAATTCAATTTTTTTGAAAATCAACTGAACTATAGCCCACAAATTCAGAGCCACGAAATTCGGAAATCTGCAAATGTCCTCCGATTTCGATGATTGATACCTCTATCAATAGGCGTTGAGACCTGTAATTGTCATACAAACGGCCATTTGGATCGGTCGAACATTTCTACACGTTCCGTGGAAAATTCAATTTTTTTTGAAAATCAACTGAACTATAGCCCACAAATTCAGAGCCACGAAATTCGGAAATCTGCAAATGTCCTCCGATTTCGATGATTGATACCTCTATCAATAGGCGTTGAGACCTGTAATTGTCATACAAACGGCCATTTGGATCGGTCGAACATTTCTACACGTTCCGTGGAAAATTCAATTTTTTTTGAAAATCAACTGAACTATAGCCCACAAATTCAGAGCCACGAAATTCGGAAATCTGCAAATGTCCTCCGATTTCGATGATTGATACCTCTATAAATAGGCGTTGAGACCTGTAATTGTCATACAAACGGCCATTTGGATCGGTCGAATATTTCTACACGTTTCGTGGAAAATTCAATTTTTTTGAAAATCAACTGAACTATAGCCCACAAATTCAGAGCCACAAAAATCGAAAATCTGCAAATGTCCTCCGATTTCGATGATTGATACCTCTATCAATAGGCGTTGAGACCTGTAATTGTCATACAAACGGCCATTTGGATCGGTCGAATATTTCTACACCTTCCTTGGAAAATTCAATTTTTTTGAAAATCAACTGAACTATAGCCCACAAATTCAGAGCCACAAAAATCGAAAATCTGCAAATGTGCTCCGATTACGATGATTGATACCTCTATCAATAGGCGTTGAGACCTGTAATTGTCATACAAACGGCCATTTGGATCGGTCGAATATTTCTACACGTTTCGTAGAAAATTCAATTTTTTTGAAAATCAACTGAACTATAGCCCACAAATTCAGAGCCACAAAAATCGAAAATCTGCAAATGTGCTCCGATTACGATGATTGATACCTCTATCAATAGGCGTTGAGACGTGTAATTGTCATACAAACGGCCATTTGGATCGGTCGAATATTTCTACACGTTCCGTGGAAAATTCAATTTTTTTGAAATTCAACTGAACTATAGCCCACAAACTCAGAGCCACAAAAATCGAAAATCTGCAAATGTGCTCCGATTACGATGATTGATACCTCTATCAATAGGCGTTGAGACCTGTAATTGTCATACAAACGGTCATTTGAATCGGTCGAATATAACTACTCGTTTCGTGGAAAATTCAATTTTTTTGAAAATCAACTGAACTATAGCCCACAAATTCAGAGCCACAAAAATCGAAAATCTGCAAATGTGCTCCGAGTACGATGATTGATACCTCTATCAATAGGCGTTGAGACCTGTAATTGTCATACAAACGGCCATTTGGATCGGTCGAATATTTCTACACGTTCCGTGGAAAATTCAATTTTTTTGAAATTCAACTGAACTATAGCCCACAAATTCAGAGCCACAAAATTGGGAAATCTGCAAATGTCCTCCGATTTCGATGATTGATACCTCTATCAATAGGCGTTGAGACCTGTAATTGTCATACAAACGGCCATTTGGATCGGTCGAATATTTCTACACGTTTCGTGGAAAATTCAATTTTTTTGAAAATCAACTGAACTATAGCCCACAAATTCAGAGCCACAAAAATCGAAAATCTGCAAATGTGCTCCGAGTACGATGATTGATACCTCTATCAATAGGCGTTGAGACGTGTAATTGTCATAGAAACGGCCATTTGGATCGGTCGAATATTTCTACACGTTTCGTGGAAAATTCAATTTTTTTGAAAATCAACTGAACTATAGCCCACAAATTCAGAGCCACGAAATTCGGAAATCTGCAAATGTCCTCCGATTTCGATGATTGATACCTCTATCAATAGGCGTTGAGACCTGTAATTGTCATACAAACGGCCATTTGGATTGGTCGAATATTTCTACACGTTCCGTGGAAAATTCAATTTTTTTGAAAATCAACTGAACTATAGCCCACAAATTCAGAGCCACAAAAATCGAAAATCTGCAAATGTCCTCCGATTTCGATGATTGATACCTCTATCAATAGGCGTTGAGACCTGTAATTGTCATACAAACGGCCATTTGGATCGGTCGAATATTTCTACACGTTCCGTGGAAAATTCAATTTTTTTGAAAATCAACTGAACTATAGCCCACAAATTCAGAGCCACAAAATTCGGAAATGTGCAAATGTCCTCTGATTTCGATGATTGATACCTCTATCAATAGGTTCTGATCACCAACTGGTACAGCTCAGCATCTTTTAACTGGATTTTAACCTGGTTAATTCCAATTATTTTTAAATCGAGGTTGTTTCAGCCAGTTCCTTTAACAAGACAGTTAAAGGATTGATTGTTTCTACACCTCTCACGGTGGCGTCATTATTTTTTTTTGTTGGGTTGGGGTGGGTTTTCGGCTTCCTCGACCAAACTATGAAATCTTGTAGATAAAGACAATTGTAGGTTGCGCTAACCAGTAATCATTTGTCTTCATTTGTTTGCATTTGGTGTTAGGTTGGGGGAGCGAATATAGACAAGAGAGAAGAGACGCAGCAACTTCAACAACGATGTCAAGCAACATTTGCTACGGTTAGTACAAATTTGGGTGACCGCTTGGGAACATGATGATGGAACGAAATCTCGCCCCTCCCACTACTCAACCGCCGATGGAACCACCCAACCGCCGATGCGAACAATAGTGAAGACTAATTAGTAAGAATTAATTAGATCTTGCGGTTTCAACAGGCAGACGCTGTATTAGAAAAAAATTGTGCTGTCTTGTGATTAACAAGGGTCGAGTCTTTCGCATTCTATAACATACCTTTGACCTTTCCTTTCTTTCGATCTTGTTATCCGTAAAAAGGTGTACGGTGGATCCGCCGTATCCGGAAAACTTGCCTTAGGCTTGGTCGTACATACTAAATCAATCAATTTGTTTGCATTTGGTGTTAGTGGACTCGCGTATCTATCTACTCCTTTTGTTGGACGTAGAACATCATGTACACCAACATCAACAGATGTGGTTATAGACGGCGTGGATCGCTCGACTCTTCAGATTATCCCGATTGTGGAAGTAGTTGCGGAGTTAGCTTTCGCTATTTGGACAGATCATATTCCATTTGTGTGTATGCCCTATAAACTAGAACTGTTGAATGCCACATTTCAATTTCGATTTACTGATTGAGGTAACATTCCTGGTTGATGATAAATTAGTCGGTTCTCAATTAGCTCCTCAGCACAATAATTCTCTCGTAGATAAGAAGAGTCATTCCCATGAAATTATTGAAAATTTTTGAATATAATTTGTGGTCTCGGTCAGGGCAGGGTTTCGATTTAAACTTACAGCGGTTTAAATTAAAGTGAAAAATATTCACGATCTAGTAAGATCAAAAATTTGTAGCAGAGTACCAAGAAAACCGAGTTTAGGATTATTTCTGATAAATTTGAAATAATACCAAAACACCAAACATACATTCGAACAAAACGGCTACATATTTCTTTTTACATTGATATCGTAAAAATCCGTAATCGAAAAATTTCAGTTTCATCATGTTTTCCTCGTGGCTTAGGTGCATAAATAGAAAGACAGAGAAAAAAATGAGCTAATATCGGTTACAAAATGTTATTTCACGTGATAAGTTATTACAGGGCAACAGAGCCTAGAGAAGCTGGGGTTTTCTGGAAAAATTTCCAATCCACAATCTTTCTCGAAAAAAAAAAAAAAAAATGAAATAAATCAAAAATATTGTATTTTAATGTTTTTAAATTTTTTATTTATTTTGGTTTTTAAAATAATTTTGTTTTGTATCTTTCCTATGTACATTTTTGTTGTTGTTGTGTTTGCTGTTTTAAATCAAATTAAATTTTTAATTATTTTACACCATATGTATCTATGTGTGTAGTGGCATAAACAAATTAATTTTACTTAATTATCTGTTATCGAATTTTACGAATACACATCGTAATTAAATTTTAATTCAATTTCAACAAAATATTTGTTTGTTTATTATATTTTATTTACATTTATTTTTAATAATAATATATATAATATAATTAATATTTATAATTGTATTAATATCATAAAATAGATATAATAATTGTTTGATATAATTTTATTTATAATTTTTTATATAATTAAGTAATTTATAGTATCATGCTGATGATGGGTAACTTTGTGTAACACCCAAATAATTAATATTTTTTTTTTTTTTTTAAATTTATTAATTAATTAAACAGACAAAATAGGTATATATATTTGTTTGTAATACACAATTTTAACTACTCTACTTTGGTTATACTTATATTATAACAAAAAATTATATTATAAAATTCCGAAATATATATATAGATTTGTGCCATTCTTCAGAGTAGTCTAAAAATTAAGGGACACAAATTAAAATAATTATATATTGGCATTATTAATTATTATAATATATAAATTTGTTAATCACAGTGTAAATAAATAAATCAAGTATATATACAAGCCCCCCGCATTTTTCTTTCTCATTTTTAAGTAAATCTTTCTATACATAAATAATTATTAATTAAACAAATTAATTATTATTGGCACATAATTTTGTAAGTAAATTTCATAACTCGTTTAATTATGAATTCTACAAATTTATTAATTAATAAATATATTAGTCTCTCTATATTTTCTATATAAATCACTCATCTAATTTCTATAAATCAAAATAATTATGAGTAATTAAGTAAACTAAGTAAGAGGGGAGGCGGTGCATAAACTGGTGATAGAGGAGGGGGGGGGGGGAGACATTTTACTGACCTTTTTTGTTTTGTATATATTAAATTAAAATTAATTTTCTTAAGTAAAAATTATTTTCGGTACGAGCAATAGTTTAGTTTTACATGTAGGCATATAATTTAGGCTCGATCGTACCAGAAAATATCGTTAATGTATAATAAATAGATAATAGATTTGGCTTACTTGTACTTAAATTCTTAAAAAAAATTTTTTTCTTGTATGTGTTTGTGTTTTATGTTCGTCCATGTTAAAACCATGAATTTAGTTAACATAATTAAAAATTAAATTTATGTAAAATACTGAATTAAATTAAAAACAAAAAAAAAAATTTTTTTTTATCGATTATTGTGATGATGATGTAATGATTTTGAGGTTAGTACACGATATATAGGATCGTGATTGTATCGTTGCTCCTCATATAAATGTTCGGTTGGTGATTTGGAATTGCCACGATTAGTGGAAAATTTCCAAAATGGTGTGGACGACAATGAGGCTGCCGATGAAGCGGGTGTCGGTTGATGCTGCTGCAAGCGATGGTAATTGGATTCGATTTCTGACCAATTGCTGGATAACCACCATTTTCCATCGGATTCAGCGTCCGTAGGCGGTGTAGTATCTGTAGTTGCCGCCATTAGTCGTTGTGATGTGGGACCCGGGAAACGTACAAACCCATTTTTGCGTTTATCAATTTGTGATTCGCTCGCCGTTGGAACTTTCATACGATTATTTTCCTCGATTATTCGAGTGATCGCCTTGACTTGTTCGCTAATTTTTTCCTCCAACACTGTTTTATCAGTTGTTGTTGTTGTTGTTGTAGAGGACTGCAAAAGTGAATGCCATAGTGGTGGCTCGGTTGTGGATTTTAAATGGAATTTAGGTGCCTCATTTCCAAGATGGTGATACACAAATCGATTTCGCGTATCAATATTATCAACGGCGTCCTCTTTCTGCTCATGCTTCTCCAATTTTTCGCGATTGATTTTATCCAAATTCGACTCGTTTTGAACTTTTAGCGTATCTCGATTACTTGGCGTTACCACCACAACCTTTTCTTTGGTCGACGATTTTCCCGTAGTTGTTGTCATCGTCGTTGGCCGTTTCTTCGTTACGCTCTTTAATGTTGTAATCAAATCAGTCGTAGTTTCAATAGGAGCGGCCTCTTCTGTTGTAAACCCATCGTCATCTGCCGCTAATAATGTTGTTGCTTGTTGCGCGGTTGTTGTTGTTTTCGCTGCTGTATCATTAACATCAAATAAAAATGATTCTTTTTGTAATTCAGCCGCGATATTCTCATTTCCTTGTTTTAATGACCCCATTCGGATATTATCATTACTACCACCATTATCAACCATCTCAATAGCAACATTTTTCTCTGTGTTGCTGTTATTTTGATTCTGTTCAAACAATAAATCCTTTGTTTCATTTTCAGGGGCGATATCTGTTGTCGTCGCTTCTTCTGTCTTTGTTACATCACCCATCCGATTAGTTGTTTTACCAGTCGTTTCATTTTCTGGCCTAATCGGTAAAACACTAAGTTTATCATCTTCATTAGGGTCAGTGCTCGTTGGGTCACGAAATGGCTTTACATTTTCGTCTGGCCTCGGTTCACCACCACCACCACCATCAGGTTCACCATCTCGATCATCATAATCAAAATCACCTTTTAGATTATCATCTATAGTCGGATCATCACCAATGAATCCAAGATTAAGTGGTATATTCAATTGAAATGGACCGGCATGTACGGCCGCCGAATCATAATCACTATAATCATAATTTCCTTCGTGACCTTCTGACGGGCCTAGGAAACTTTCCAAATGATTTAGTAGATCCTCATCCTGATTAATATTTACAATTTGTATACACTGATTGTTGTGATCGATTTTATAGCCATCGGGACACGAAACCGATGATGTAGTGTTTGTTAGGATTGGCGTAATAAATATCGATTTTGGTGTTATTTTGCGAGCCTTCTCGTGCGGATTTTTCGAATCAATCATTAACCATGCCTCCCACGTTAAATGTTCGGGATTATTTTCAAGCGGTTTAGATGTTATCGGTAGCGTTGTGATTAATGATAGGTACGAGAAGAGTGTATGCAAAATTAGGCTGATTTTTAGCGGTGACATTTTCTTCTTAGTTGCAGTCATTGGTGTATATATGCACATCAAACGTGATTCTGTAACAAAAAGAGAAAAAAATGTGATTAAAAAATAATTTCTGTTACTCATCTTAAATAAATAATTACATACTAATGCGCGCGCGTGTGATTCATGCATAATCGTGTATACGACCTCAGGCAAGAATTGGTCAACATAAAATTCCAAGAAGTAAATTTCTTTAACCGCGTACAGCATACCGCCCTTTGTGCCCTTGAATTTTTTTTTTACCATTTTGCTTTGCATTCAATTTCACTTTTATGTACTCGTTAATTATATGGATGAGCGCATGAATCACCCAATCATTAAGATGGTGATTAATAAGATTCATTTCCCATCAATAAAATAATACACGAAAAGAGATACAAAAAAAAAAGGATTTGCGGTTTTTATGTGCGCGATTAAATGAAATCATCATGGTTCAAACAAATATTTTTTCGAAAGGCATAATAATCTGATGATACGATTTGTCTTCTGAATTTTGTTATACATACTCGTGTATAGCATATTTCATTAATTAGTTATGGTAGATTGCTAATCAGCTCACAGCACATATACGATATTGTGATATATGTGATGTTTTTGATGCATGTTTGTATACAGTAATTTTGATGGATAAAACAGCTGATGTTAATTAAAAACTATAATGTGCGTTATTTTCTTTCCGCGGTCTAATTGAAATACGTAATTTGTGTATAGAAATTGTTATCTAATGGTTTGTGGTGTCTCAAAATCTGCTGAGATTTTTTTTTTTGAAAGGAGATCGTTGCGTGATTCTTCAAATATTTAAAGCAATGTGCCAATTTTATTAAATTTCCGGGTTTGGTGATTATGTTTTTATTTTTGTCTACATTCCAATTTAAAAAAAGAATATTTGGTTATTTGCGAAGGTATTATAAAAAGTACCTAAATAGTCTTGGGTGGCCAAATTATCAAAGAATTTTTCATTCCAAAATGACAAGAAAGAGCAAGTTGATTAAATCAAACTTTATTTTCATTGGTCGACACTATGACAAGATTTTCGATTTTGCTCGAATAGAGTTCTTTATGGTGGTGGTACGGGTGATGGTGGTGGTATCATGGTATGACGGTTCGATGGTATGATAGTACGACGAATGGTGATATAATGGTATGATGGTACGGTGGTAGGATGGTATGATGGTGTTATGGTATAATGGTAAAATGGTAATGACATTATGAACATTGGTGGTACGATAATGACAGTAATGGTGATGATGATATCGCCGCTAATTTTTCATATTCGCTACTTATTTCTAGAATTGGGTGTAATGCAGTGAGATATCGTCGTTTTTTTTAGGTTTAATAGAATCTTAGATATTCTTTCTGACAAATTTTCAAAAATTATGTGCATTTTTTACCGAGTATTCGTTACCGTCCTGAGAAGCGGGTAGTTTCGATATAAAAAAGCACACAGATTAAATTTCCTTATCATCTTTCATTGAATATTCGCTTTTCACTTCCGAACAAAGTTGAGTTCTCAGAGGTGGTTACCCGGAATACAAAACCTTGATTAAATTTTTACCTTAGATTAGCTATATCTTGCAGGCGTGATGGTGAAGTGGTATAAGCAGAAAATATTTAATAAATCCATAAATTACGGGTCTTATGACGAGTGTTGTCACATGATTCAAAATGTGTATCCTACTGAAATCAGGACCACCTATTTCTAATCCTAAAAAGCAAACTGTGCTCCCTATAACGATTTTATTTTAGCCTTAATAACAACACGAGTAAATCTATTAAGCTACTGGGAGGTTAGTTACATACAATCTAACCATCTCGAAACCTTAGTTTCCCAAATGAAAATAGGTGATACATTATAATTTTAAAACAAACATTTCATTTGTCAATCCATCCGTTTCATTTACTAGTTTCCTTGAATTTTGCTTACTAATTTTCTTTCTATATTTCGAAGTGTACCGAAATAAAATTCAAAGAAATTGAAAAAATTACGAAATTCTGAAAGTGAATTGAAATTAAAATTAATTTGACACTTAAAGTTAATTCGAAACTATTGTTCACAACCGATCTTTACGTTTGTCAACAAGGGGCTATTTGTGAACTCGACTCGAATGTATTCGAGTCTTCATAGTATGGGAATGTTATTTGAATTGAATCAGATTCGTTTGTTTCGAATTTAAATCAAATACGAATATAATGCTTCGCAATAATTCGTACTCCTTCGAATTCACAAATAGCCGCCCCAGTGTCACTATTCTGATTTAGCTGGAAATGGGAATTGATTTATTGTCAGTTTTTATTCTAGAGATAAACTCGACGCGAACGACGTGACTAACTAAAAAAAAATTGTTAAACTTTGCAATTTTGTAACTAAACAACAACAACCAAAAGTTAAAATTCAATCATCTTTTTGTTAATCGCGTCTGAGTCGCGCTAAGAATGATTGCTTTAGTATACATTTTCATGGTTTAATATTTTTTTTTACTTAGTCACGTCGGTCGCGTCGAGTTTATCTCTAGCTGCTAGTGTATTTTGGTTTTCTTTTTTCCAAAGCATACTATTACTGAGCGATTGGTATTTTGTTCATGGAAAAAATAATTCCCAGCCAAATTTTTAGGGAAAAATGAACAACAAAATTGCTATGAAATGGAACTACTCGTATTTTTCCCCAAAATTTAGTATCCTTTGGAAAAAAGAAAACAAATATACACTAAAAACTGACAATAAATCAATTCCCAATTCGCAATTCTCAGAGAAAACCAGAATAGTGCCACAGGTCTCTATTAAAGAGAAAGATTTTGGAAATTTTTTCAATTGCTCTAAGTTGTCGAAATACAGAGACAGAGTCTTCTGAAATTAATACGATGAATCCAGTTTGCCGACATTGTAGTACTTATTTTTGCTTTATTTTTAATTTTTAGTCTAAATTCTTTCCATTAATTTTGATTTAATCGTATTTATGCTCGTGTGTTACAAAAGTAACGCGTGGTGCTGCAATTCACTTATACAAATTATTAAACTTGTTAATTTTCAGTTTTCGAACAGCAAAGAATCCAAATATTTTCTATTTGAAAATACATATCCTTGTTAGTTGCAATAATTGGTAATAATTTTTATTTTATTGTTTATAAAGTTCTTGGCAGTTAAACTGACGAAATCCCAAATTGGTCAACATATATTTTTGTTGGTTTAAAGCTCATTGCGACAAAAATCACATTATAGTAAAGCAGTATGTATATTCATAATCAAACGATACAGTTTTTACGTGAAAGACACTAAAATGCCTTTATTAAATAGGAAGCAAGCGAAAGTTTAACCGGTTCAAAATATAGAGACCAACAAAAATTATTACATGTGGTTTGGTTTTGGAGTCCATTTTTGATATTAGTAATTTTTACAGTATTGTTTCCTAAAATAAGAATTGTGCAAAATATCGAAATAATTCGGTCTAAGTTTGCATTAACTATGTTCAATATAATTCATACCATAATTTGCATTAACAAGTTTCTTTCCAACCATTAAAATTCATTCATTTCACAATATGCTCTAAAACAGCAATAGTAACCGACCAAACGGCACAGTTGTTAAAGCTGCGGCGTTTGGATCGGGAGGTACCGGGTTCGAATCCCTATAGGGGCGGGATGCAAAAGGGATTTTTCATTATCTGATTACGATCGGTGATGAAGATAAACACAACTATGACCCCTGTTGTTGAGAGTGGAGAATCCATGGGCCGACCCACCTTTCAAGTCAGTTACTATAGGCTGGCATGAAGCAATGCAATGTGCAGGTGGTCTACGCAAAACAGAAAAGATTTCAGAGATAGAAACAAACAGCAACAGTAGTGATAGCTAGCAGTATTTAGTTTTTATTACACAATAAATTACCGCCATCTTTTGTCATGTTGTGAAAGGATTATTCCGAAGCGAAATATGTTTTATATTGACAGTGCGACATGATCTATCAGGTTATTGCGTTATTTCGTTACGTTACATGTAACGCTATCATTTTAAATTTATTTTGTGATCAACCTCACTCCCCAGATATTAAATTGATGCTTTGGCATATTTTCTGAAGACCTACAACAAGAATTTAAATATTTTCCGACCAAAATGAATTCAAACTCGGAAGCATTCTTCTAATAAATGAGAATATAGTTTAGGGTTGGGGTCATTATCCAAAATAAAAAAATCCCAAAAAAAAACAAAAATCCCAAAAAAACAAATTTTTTAAAAATAAACATTTTTTGAAATATTATTTTAATTCGTTTTATACCTTGGAGGATGGGGGCTGGCCCCCAAACCCGCGCCCTGACGATTTTTTGAAATTCTAATATTCATAGTGATTGAACCATTTACGAAAAATTTATATTTTTTAAAAATAATTCACATTCTAAAATAGAGAAATCCCCAAAGCCGCTTAGCATTGGACTCTTTGCGCAAGGATGACAGGAAAACGTCAGAAAAATTTCAAAAATATTAACATTTGTAAAAATATTTACGTTTGTATTTCACATAGGTACTAATATAAAAAACTCCTCAAAGCCGCTTAGCATTGGTCCTTTCTGCGCAAGGATGACATGAAATTATGTAGATTCCTTTTGTTTTCATATTTTAGTTATCAAAAATTTATTGGGATCTTCCCTTTCGATGGGGCAGTTTATTTTGTATTTTTTGGGATTTTTATTGTTGAGATTTCGAGGTGCTCCCATAGTTTAGAGCAAGATATCAATGCGAGTAAAAATACCAGTAATTCGACAGAAATCTTCGATTTAAGTTGGAGAATTATCCAACTTAGCCAACCCTAATTTGTTATATTAACGTAAATTTTTGGATATTTTTTGATCATTTTTGGTCATTTTTTGGTATTTTTTTGATCATTTTTGGTTATTTTTTAGTCATTTTTTGATCATTTTTTGATATTTTTTGGTCAATTTTGGTTATTTTTGATCATTTTTGGTTATTTTTTGATATTTTTGGGTTATTTTTGATCATTGGTTATTTTTTGGTCATTTTTTGGTAAATTTTTGATCATTTTTGGTCATTTTTGTTTATTTTTTGGTATTTTTTGGTAATTTTTTGATCATTTTTGGTAATTTTTTGATCATTTTTGGTTATTTTTTAATTATTTTTGGTCATTTTTAGTTATTTTTTGGTCATTTCTTGATAATTTTTGGTTATTTTTTGGTAATTTTTTGATAATTTTTGGGTATTTTTTGTTTTTTTTGATCATTTTTGGTTATTGTTTGGTATTTTTTGATCATTTTTCAAAAGCAGTTTTTATGAAAGTGTGGAAGGCTCAAAGCGTACACGAAATTTATTTGTATTAGGGGTGATTTATTCACTTTTTGTCGTAATTCTAAGAAAAATAAAAAATTACCATAACATTGTGTTATCGTTTTGATTGCAGAAATAATTGTTTTATTTATTTTTATTTAAATTTTGAGTTATTTCATTAATTTTTATGAATTTCCAATGAAAATTTGCGAAAAACAGGTAATTTCATCCCCTAAAAAAACAGAGATGCAACCCTCGTAATCTAATTTACCATGGATTATTTGTACCTACTTTTTATGAGGAATAATTACCAATTTATTTTATCAAAAAAAGTGGAGTAGAAGCCGAGATATATCGAAAAAAGTGTTTTTGAGGTTAAATTAAGGGGTGGTTTTAACCCCTAAAAAGGCTTGGTTGCCGATAAAAAAAATACTACAGAGTACTACAACTTAGACTAGGTTTTATAATTTTTTGAATTTGACAGTTCGAAAGGTTCCCTTGTAAGTTAACCCCCCTTGTAAATTAGCATTTTGAATACCCCTGGCGCTATCTGTTAATGGGGCACATACTCGAAAATTTAT
This sequence comes from Tipula helvola, assembly GCA_963556165.1. Lineage (NCBI taxonomy): Eukaryota > Metazoa > Arthropoda > Insecta > Diptera > Tipulidae > Tipula > Tipula helvola. The sequence continues at coordinate 111,825,700 of OY744481.1, read as the reverse complement.
TAATTCGAAAACTGCAACTCGATAAATATGGTGGATTTGCATACATCAAAATTTCTTGCGTAAAATTCCATACTCGATCGTTTTCGCAATGCAATATATTTTTTTACTCAGCAAGCAAATGTCATTATACTGAATAAAAAATATAACCTCAAAACGTGAATAATTGAAAGTTTTTTGTCCTGTTTTTAATCAAATATATAAAAATAACGTCAATAAATTTAAATAATTTAAATTTAAATTATTTAATATGTTGAATGAGTACGAAACCTAAACTGAAATAAAAAACCTTAAAATATAACCCAAAAACCGAAAAATCGTTTGAAAAAGTGGTACGAAGAAATTTCAAAAATTTTAATCGAAAAGTTATGATTATAAAATAACTATCCAATTTTTATTACATAGTTTTGTCTAAATTAATTAAATATTTTCCAAAATATGAAATACAATTATTTCGAATACAATAGTTAGCTTCGTTTCTAAATATTTCCCAAATGAAAAATGGTCTAAACTCAATGATTGACATTAAACAATAATTTGCCGATAAATTAAATCGTTCGCAAAGTTTTAACTATTTGCTTGCTTGCTAGCTAAAGCAAAAATATCGAGTATATCATTTTTGGCAATTCAGCAAAATTTGTTTGCTTATTAGCATCGAGTATACCATTTGCCGCAATCTAGCAAAAATTTCTTGCTTATCTGCTTGCTGGAGTATCGTGCATATACCACATTAACTGATTGATTTGCAAGCTTGTTCGACCGATGGTTACAATATTAAGCAATTGCACATCTAACAATACTTATTGACATTTATTTGATAACTTGACCTAAGGCAATGTCAAGGAAATCAGAAAATTGTCTTCAATATATTCCCACCTGTAAAGAGCTTACTCTTTACTAGCTGCACTGGTATTCTGACGATTTTTGATATTATTCTTTTGTATTGTGAATTGTGGGTATACGTTCGGATGCTACGCGAGACTAAATTTGCTACTTCTGGATGAATTTCTGCCGATGTGTAGTAGGTAAATTTGCATCCTTTAATAAGAGAGTCGGTAAAATACTCTAATGCTCTCATTTGTAGATATCGATTTTGGTTTTTGTGTTGATATATTTTTTTGAAATCTTTGTCAAAAAAAAACTTCAACTCTTTCCAATTAAAAAATGCCCCGAGTAAGTGGAAAATATTTATGGCCATTTTTTATGGCCTCGATTTCATATAGTAACGTAGTCGTTTCTTCGAAAGTAAGATTCATTCGACCAGTTGATTTTGTGAAATGTTTTTATTTTCTTATCTTCACCACGCAGCTTTATACAATCTGCCAAGGTTAGGTGCTAACGGTGGTTTAAAATGAAACTTCTTGTGGTTATTTGCTTCTAAGCTTACTATCTCTTGTTTCTAAGCTTACTATCACCACACCTATGAAGTTTGTTCCGTTGTCACAGTAAATGATCTCAGGTATTCCTCATCGCGCAGTAAATCGTTTTAGTGATCCAATGAAGGCATTAGCGGTATAATCGGAGGCAAGTTTTATATGAATTGCCTTGGTGCAGTAACACCCAAATATAGCTATGTATAGGCTTTAACTATTTTGGCACCTTGGCCTCTTCTTGTAGCTACCGTATTTGCACTTTACAGTACTAAGACAGTCTACGATCAATCCGTTGTCGTAGGAGGAAGTAGGTAAGGGACGGCCCGGTATGGGTATTTAGGATATGGGTATAGGTAATTAAGAATTTTCCAATCAGGTATAAATTTCAGCATTTGCAGCTCAATATTTTGTAAGCATATAGGAAGCATAATGTCATCATGACAATCATGCCATTCATTGTGTTTTATTCGATGCATTAGATTGATTGCCAATAGCACCAATTCTTCAGGATATGTCGATCGATGGACATTTTCCACAATTAATACTTCAGATTCATCCTGATCTTCAGACGATACGGACTTTTTACTTTAAGATTTGGTGCCGTTTACATTTAGCAAAAAAGCTACGCATAACTCTAGTCTTGGTATCGTTATAAGTTTAAGTGAAGTCGCTCTGGTTTTTAAGTTACTAATGAGACTTTCAACGATTTGTCCGTATTTTATGTATGAATTAGACAATATGAATCTTATGGGACATAACGAGATTTGAACCATACTACAATAAAATCTTCATACTAGAAAATTCTACTTACTTTGTGTATCATCGACAGATCCAGAAAACTACTTGTACAATCTGCTTTATGAATCTGTAACGTGAATGAGATAGATAACTTGAGATGGTATTCAATCAAGTTCACGCACTCCATGTTTCGAAGAAGCACAACCAGTGAAATTAGAATAACTTGAAGAGGATGAGCACCAAGTTGTAGTGGCAGAACGATTTTAATCGGTATGCGGAGCAATTAATTGAAGATTATAAGAAATTTGACTGCAAGAAATATCCAAAAGCAACTTAATCGTGCCAATGATACGATTAAGAATCTTCTTCGCTAGATGTGCTGGAGTATGTTAGATATTTTTACTGAATCTTCTGAGGAATCAAATCAACCGATGTTATGGAAGGCATGCTTTAATAGTCTGTATATAAACTGGGGTAAAGAGATGATCGAATCACCAGTATGTCATCATTAATCGGCAACTACTTGAAAAATACCTTAGAAATGGAAAGACATAGAGTTCATCACCTCATCATCCACTAGATTAATTGATTTGATGCAATTATCACCTATAAAGATATCTGAACAATGCCCTAGATGATCGTAACAATACGGTTCTGGAGATCTCAAGGAATTAAAATGTACACAATAAGAGCACAAGATTCGATAGTATAGATGCAACTCACACGTGACATTGAAAACGTAAACATAAAGGACATCATAAAGATAATTGTTACGATCCAATATCGCAACCAATCAAGGATTAATTAATGGTACAATAGAATTTATCACCAAGATCATTTTACCTAACTTCCGATGAACACAGATGTATGTATATTACTGATATACCCTCAGTATAGAGATTGACTTGTGCAGAGACATTCAGTTCAGAAGAGCCGCAGTGGCGTAACCACCGCAGCACCCGCAACCTCGAAACAAATGCAACCTTTTACAAATCAGGTTTTGAAGAAACAAGAAATTGTTTAAATTTTCTTCCTTGCAATGTACCTAATCGCGACGGAAAACAATTTTTAATTTCCCTCGTTAGGAGCACCTTTGTCTCTTTGTCTTTAGTAAGGGAATCAACGGGTACCTTAAGTCAGTCTCTACAATAAATTCTTTCCATTTATAGTTTCTCATTTACCGAATCTTTTTTATTACCGGTAAACAGTAAATAAAAATTAAAATTGCCGGTAATCCCGGTAAAACCTGTCTATTCCATTCTAATATTTCCTCGTCTCGGATTTCATGTTTTAATCACTTTTTAAAATTTCTCGAGATTATTGGAGTGTAGCAAGGAAATGGGATGCGTGGTGTTCGAGACTTAATTGGTGATGCTGTTTTTCTGACCGCTTCGAATTTTCGAGATTATCGGATGGACATATTTGATAGTTCGATATTACTCGAGAATCTTAGAGCCTAATCGAATAATAAGATTGTTCGAAATTTTCGTGGATTTTCTAGATTTATATCGGTTTTGAAATTATTCATTAATATCCAGATTTTTCAGTATTATTGAAATTGTTCGAGATCAATTGAGATTTACATAATATGGATTATTCGAATTTCTTTGAAAGAGAGATTTCTTTAGTTTTTCGACATTTCTAGGATTATTTGAAATTTTTAAAGATTTAAGTTTATTCGAATTTTGTATGCGGCAACGTTCTGCGCTTAGCTTTAAGTTCTGGAAACTTGCAGAGTTACACATGTAAATCTGAATCATGATATACTGATATTTAGTAGATTTTTCGAGATTATGCCAAAATTTCGATATTTATCAGTTTCCTAAGTCATTCAAAATTCATCAAGAATGACCAAGTTATTTACGTTTTACTTGGTGGATAATTAGTGCGTATAACATTTTCTTTGATTTTACATATTTACGGATAATTCGATATTTGAGAACTTCTAGATTATTCAAGATACTAGTTCTTTGATAATCCGACATTTTTGAGATTATTTCGAAATTCTTGGTATTTTTCAAATTGTATTTCAACTTTGTAATGCTTTATATATATTTAGAAATCATCATATGAGTTGATTGCAAGAAATTTCGTTTTATTTTAAGCCATTGTAGCCAACGACCTATGCTCTCGAAATCAGATAAATTTAATTAATGTGAGGCTGGACAATAGGAAGAAATAAGTTTTTAAATAAAATCTTTACTTGTTCTTAGGCACAAGATGCATTTTAGAGGCCCAAGAAAAATTTTGAGCGGGGGGCCCTTGAAAAATTTATTTTTCATTTTGTATTTTTTTGTTTATGATTTTTTTTGAACTGCACTTGATTTTGAGTTGTAGCAAAAATAAAAAGTTGTTTTATTCCCTACTAGAAAATGGTAAGCTTGGAAAAATCAAAAACAGACTAAAAATACGATTGACATACAAGAACTAATATTAGTATGGAATTGACGAAAGTCTAGAGAAAGTATAAAATAAATAAATGATTTGAGGTACATATTTAAAATTTGGCAAATAAACATCTTACAAATACTGGCAAAAAAACTCTTCCGGTAATTACATATTATGCAGATTATTGCATTCTAACCAACCATTTTTATTTTGAGAATCTCAAAACTATTTCACTCAACGATTCACCATTTTAAGATCTGCATTAAAACGCCATATTATAAATAATTATATAATTTAGTGTAATTGACCAGGAAATTACCGTAGCCTAATCTTACCCCAAAAAAAAAAATCATTATACTACCATTAGAATTACAATTAAATTTGTATTTATAGTATACACATTTTCTTGGAATAAAGATATGTATATATACATAACATTTCCTAATAATAATTAGCTACTGACTACAAAAAAAAAATGTAATTTTACACTTAATAAATTCCTAATGCATAACACAAAAATAATAAAATATTTATACATACTTTCTTGTGTTTTGAATATAAAATTGGTTTTAATTTAACTTTGCACAAGTGGTTTTTGGAAATTTGTGTTTTAAAACACATTATTCTGTATAGTACACTTAGGTCATTTATGTACAATAAAAAACTTTGCGATTTCAAATTTATTGCATAACAGCATTTACTTTTACATGTGTAAAAAAAATATATAATGGAAATTTCACCCGATGTTTGATTGGCATTTTTGATTGATTTAAATTAATGATAAATTGGCTAGACGACATGTTAGTGATTAACGATAATCATAATATGAATTCCGTTTCTCATAAATCCAATATGCGCGCACATTACATTTACAGTGAAAGAAATTTTTATAAAACACGATACAGACTATAAATATTCTGCCCTATGTCTTTGTATAACAGTTATCAAATTAAAAACGATAGAATATTATATTATGTAAAATCGACCGCTTAATTTGGCATACAAATATTCTTGGAGATTTATATCTAAAGAATTTAACTTTACAGTTATTTATTTACCTAAAACTAAAAGCACTGAAGTAGGCAGATAGTATGGTAAATATTATAAAAATAATATGCATATACAGATCAAATAATTTTATATTATACTAAACACTAAATTTCATAATTAGGTAACAGGTCTCAATGATGTATATTCAAACTTCAAAGTTGCAAAAAAAAACAAAACAAAAATATAATTTCACCACTATATCTAATATAAGAAATTTGCATATCTGACAAATCCTTGACGGAATAAAATATATTTACACACATTTTTATAAACAAAACTATTAACCATTATGACATCGCTATATTAAAAACAAAAAATTATTCAGCTGATTATGCATCTCTAGCATATGGCCATGGAATCATGGATGATATGTATTCAAGTAAAAAATAAAATCGCAAACACAAGAATCCTCACTTTCAACGTGTTAAAAAAAATTCAAACAAACATTGAAATTCATTATCAAGGTTATTAACGCGCGCGCGCTTCTTATAAAAAATTATTACTTTTTTTAAATCAGATGAGTTAACAAAACGAATAAATTATAATTAATTAAATTACTAAATTTTTTAGAGTAAAAAAATTCACACACATTATTCATGGTTAAAATATTATACTTTACTAAGCAGAAATTTAAATTTTTAAATTTTTTGATGTGGACCTTGAGTCATTGTAATTTGTCAAAATTTTAAATTTACGAGTTTGTTTTGTTGTAGAGTTTTTAAAAAACTTTTTTCAGTAGTTCTACGGGTCGGGGCCTATATTGCTTAGTGGTTGGTGCCCATTCTAATTACATAAAGTCACACAATTTGTCTGTAATTTTCATAGACCCTACTTGTATTTCATAGACCCTACTTAAACTGCGTTGTAATTCTCTGTGAGTTTCAATGCCAGATAGGAGTTATTGACCAACAAAAAATATTTTTACTCAGCATTACCATCAATGATGGTAATAAACTTCGGCTGCCTCATTACCACCAGTACCACCAGAGTTCCGGAAATGACCTTATTTTAACAGATTCAGGTAAAAACGAGAAAGAATATCTCTTCAGAGAAGTGTTGCAGTGTCTTACCAAGGGTTATCAAGGGTTATCCTTTTGAAAAGGGATTATTTAAAAAATCAGTGAGTTTGTTCAGAAAGAAGTTTGAAATTAATTTTTCAAACCACGTGTCAATAACTAAAAAAACATTTTTTGTACCTTGTTGAAACACGTTTGTTCAGTATTTGTTAGATATGTATTTAAGCGCTTTTTGCTCTGAAAATTTTCGATGATAAGTAATTGCTCAAATAGCAAGTTCTCTTTACTCTCTATCATCTATAGATGACTTTTTAGAAATTTCAAATTTTTCGTAGATTTACTATCGTGCAACTCATTTCAATAGTATTAAATAGGATAAAAGCGTTATCACCTCATCTCCAAATCAACTTCGGGAAATTGAAATCCCCATAAATAATCAAATCTGCATTCTCATCCAAAAAAGCGAGTATATTATTCTAAGTTAGACGGTTCAAGAATTCGTTGAAAGACAAAATACTAGAATTGCAAGGGCAATAGATCGCACAGATAATTAACTGATGTTTGTCTAAGTTTAGCCTAACGGCCATATATTCTAACTTAGGGTCAGAAAATAACAGCTCACCCGCCACCCTTAAGACGTGTACTAAAATTATGACGGTCACGTCGGAAAACAGCAAAATCCGACGGAAACGTCAGAGGTGTTGAAATCAATAGTCAGTCATGTTTCGGTTAAAACAATGACATCGTAATTACATTCCAATGGACCTAGATAAAAATGTTTTGATTTCGACCGCATACCACTGCAATTAAAGAAAAAACTAGATAAATTGTTGGTGAGATTGTTAGTACCATTGACATAGAGAATTAAATTAGAATCTAAAATTCAACTATTAATTATTTTCTTGGTATATAGTTGATTAGATACCTTTCGGAAACAGCACACTAATTAGCCCGATTTAACTCCTGCACTAAGACACCTGATGGCCAAAAATGGAGTGTTCAATATGTCGAAACAATCTTCGATAATTTCAAGCTTAAATGACACAAATGTCAGATCGGTTGGAAGACTAACTTTTGGCATCAGTGAGAAGCACGTCATGGCTGATGAATTATACCAGCTATTTTTGCTGGCCAAATTAGTCCTGAATAGGGAGAACAAATCTATTGATATTTTTCGGCAAATTCGTAGATCTTGGTCTATAACCTTCTTTGAATGTCAGCTCTGAGATCGTTTGATTAATCCATCCAAAGAATTTTGAAACTCAGTGACAACGCTTTGTAATTGATCAGCAAGCATTACAATCCTATCGTTAATATTGAAATCTAGATTGTTCAAATCTGATTGTTCTAACGCATGTGAAGGTACGTTCAGCGCTTTAAGAACATTTTTAGCTGGACAGCATTGCTCAATATTCGTTAATCCTACATTTCGCATATTTTTAGGTTCAGAAGTGCTATTTTTTATTAAGGAACCGTCCCAGCATAATCTCTAAATTCCAGCGAAATGTCGGCTATCTAACATAATATTCAGTTCTTTACACTCTAATTCAATACCGTGTCTTTATTTTTTATAGCGTTACACCCTTCACCGACGGCTTTCTGATTAATGCCATGAAGTTAGTAAACGACATAGAGCAGTCATGAAATTGGATTTTGCATTCCCGGGAAATAGTCTCAACATTCCCGGGAAACGAGAATACTTTTAATTTTTTAAATTCCAGGGAATTCCTGGGACGCAAGCCCTGGTTTCGAACAACCGTAAAGTGATATTATTACTTTTTAAATTTGGGCAGAAAATATGTATTAATTTTAGCAAATAATTAATAAAATTAAAAAGAGGCGATAACCCCAACATGAAATCAAAAAAGTTTCAAGAACAAAGAATCCACCTAAAATGTTGCTTTAAACCTGATAAAACATGTTCGTATATGTATATCCGAAATGATGTATGTAAGTTGAACCAATTTGATCACTAAATGGAGTGGAAGCCGACCTGCGGCCAATCTCATTCCAAAATTGAGTAATTTTCATAAAAACATTGATCTTATGCTACGCTCTACAAGATATGGACTGCGAGAAGGGTTCTGAAAACTAAAAAAAAACTATGGCTGAAGTGAATAATACCCAACGGGAGTCTACTATACTAAATGCAACAAAATACATATTATGTTGAATGAGTTTCTTAGTTTCGGACTTTCGGTTTTAGTTTGTTTTATTTTCATAGGTAGTGCAGGTTTCAAGTTGAGCAAAAAATTTAATTTAATTGTTCCTATACGAAATCAGCGACGAGTTTAAACAAATTAATTGTATTCACTAAAAGTATTGAAAATTATAAAAATTCTAAATTTTTTGAATATCAGAAGATTTATCAACTTACAAAAATTGTGAGGGCAAATTGCGAGATAAATAATTTAAAACGAAATTATCATCTAGTTTAAAAGTAATACTCCTAAATCTCAACTAACTTAATCAAGACTTATGGTCAGGTTAATACTTACTCGAAAGATTTGGGATTTTAGCGATTGTTTAATTATTATATTATTGATTAAAAAGGCATTCAACTCTGCCGCACTTCGATAAAATATCACGCAAGCAAAAAATTGCTTGATATAGGCAACAACACTTTATCAATAACGAATCGAAAGTATTGCTACATCATGTCAGCCCAGGTATCGTCGGGCGTTCGTGAACGTTGTGTTATTATTTTAAATTGTATTTGTATACAATTTTACTCCCCCCCCCCTCCCTGAAGCTTCTTCCACATTCGCCTCTGGTTGAAAGTTTCTAGAATATTTGGGCTCTAATTTATTCTAAATGCTTTTATAAAAGACGAAAACCCAAACTTAACATCGACGTAAGATTTATGCTGCACAATCTTTCAAATACATCAATCATAACGTTCGATATTGAAAGGCCGAATGTCGAAATGCCGAATGTCGAATGGCCGAATGTGTCTAAAGGCCGAATGGGTCGAAAGGCCAAATGTGCCGAAAGACCGAATGTCGAAAAGCCGAATGGGTCAAAAGGGCGACGCACTATTGTGGTACATCTATCAGTAGAAGCGATGTGTCTGCAAGGTTGATGAAGCATTTACAAATCATTAAATCCGCAATTCGCCCCAATACATTCGTCGATGCCATACTTACCCAACGAATTAAGCTAACCACAAAATAACTTGAAACATTTGTGGTAGTCAGTAGATGCGATATGAGCGATACGGTTCCTATGATCTGTGTTTGCAAGGTTGACGCAGCAATTTCCATTATCGTAAATATTAAGAACTTTACGGAAAAAGTCAAATTCGATAGACATTTTATAAATTTTAATTTTAATTTGGTCCGCACTTTGATAATTGTGTTTCTGGATTTTAGTTTTCTGGATTTTTGTTTTTCTGAATTTTTTTGTTTCTGGATTTTTTTTTGGATTTTTCGGGATTTTCAGTTTCTGTATTATTTTTTCTAGATAAGGTAGCCTACTCAAAAAAAAATTTATTTATTTTTCTTTTTTTATTATAATTAATTAATTTTTAATTATATAACAAAAAAAAACGTAAGAAGATTTTAATATTTAAGGCGATTTATTACAAAAATTTTGATAAAATATTAATTTTGGTTTCAACGGCCTTTCGACATTCGGCCTTTCGACACAATCGGCTTATCGACTTTTCGATATTCAGGCTTTCGGCCCTTTCCGCCTTTCGACATTCGGCCTCTCGACACATTCGGCCTTTCGACACATTCTGCATTTCGGCGTTCGGCCTTTCGGCCCTAGTCCGTTCAATTGGCGGCCCACGATCAAAGTTTTGGGGCACTAAATAATATGTTGCCCCACCTAAACCTTTAAAAAAATTATTTGGCCTGCGAATATTGTGGAGTTGGGGACAGCGCTGGTTTAAACGATTTTGATGTTTATTCCCCAGATTTAATCAATAATAATAAAAATCAATGACAAAATCAAATTCCATTGATTTAAAAATTATTTTTCCTTCCGAGTATGCGTTTATGGAATGGTCTGGATAATGGGCTTTCTCTTTGGGATATAACTGATAGAGACTGAAACACACATAATTTCCTTTTCTAGTAATGCTTTTTCGTTTCGTAAATACGCTTAAAGAGAGCAATACCAAAGCATAGCCATAACCGAAAGTAACAAATTTTGATTCATTCAATGGCCGAATTAGACCACTATTAGACTCTAAATAATTAGCTCGACTGAATCAAATTTTGTCATATTATTTATTCTCAAGGAATGTGGGGATAATTCTATCTGATAATTTATCTAAATCCTCTCTAAACGTTTTGCATCATCGTACCTCTCCACTCTCCCGCCCATTATTTAGCTCAGCATAGAATAGAGATAAACCTCAATCAAATCAACAAAAATACCTCATATGCAAATGACATCAATAATTTGAATAAAAAAAACAAATCTGTTGAAACATGATTTGACCATGATTTTAACACAATAGATTTTGTTTAAACCCCATTTTGACATCAGCGCCAATGCATTATATAAATGAAAATGATCGATTTTTAAAGGATTATGTCCATAATAGATTATAATGGATTTTGTAGAGATGTAAAACGGGATTCTTCTTTATACATTTCAACATTGAAGTGCTTTATATGTAAATCGCGTGTCATAAAAAATTAAAGGATTAATCGATGCGACTATATTTATAAAATTTCACCGCTAATAACCTATAAATAAATCTCATTCCCCTTCTTGTGCAATATTTCCGGTGAAGTCCCTCCAACCTTATAATGAATGCATATATTTAAACAAGTGCATCCGAGTTATTGTCTTAACAACAATTTTAAATACACATAAAGGTTTATTAAGCCGCCATAAATTCCACATCTTACAATAATAATAATATTTCACGCATGCAATTTGAGTAGTAATAAAACACAAATAATAATAATTTTCTTAAAAACAATAAGACAAACACAACACACACGGAGTAAATACATACATATGTATATTGTTTTATAGAATTAATCTAAAAAAAAAAATGTATAAGTAATAATAATAATAAAATAACAGTAAAATAAAATTTATTTCGTCTTAACTCGAATCTTTTTAACAGTCACTTCGTGTATGCATTTAATTCTTACTTTTTATTTATTTCGATGTCTTATTGTTAATAGCTTTTGATACCTCTCTGTATGTGATTTATTTGTGTTATATTTTGTACTCGCTTAAATTTTTTAAAAACTTTACAGTTGAGGAAACGAAATTTGAAGGTTACGTTTTTTTTTTCTTACCTCAGGTGTATATGTGTCGCGCGATCTTTATATTTCCATATAGTAAATGTAGACATGAAGATCGATTTGATAATAGTAATTATGATCGCGAGATAGTAATACTTGTTGTCATTAGAAACATGATGTTCTTATTGGAAATTTAATTATTGTTTGTGTAAAAACCGTTTGAAGGTCATGAGAATTTTTATTATGCTTCTCTGATGCAGATGATGATAGTTATGTAATTCTTGATACATTGACGAAGAGGTTGTTTGTTGAAATTTAATTCTGCTACGGGATCACCGAAAAGACAGGTACCTAGGCAGTCTCGCAAGTCAAATTCTATTCAAAATCTGTTTTTGATGATTGATTTATTCCAAATAGTTTGAGCATCTTATTTTTTAAAGGCCTGATATTAAGATGGCATATTACATTTTCCAACCTCACGCACATCTAACATAAAATCGAATGTTCTAGGCACAACATAATTATGCAGACTCATCTTTTGCTGCACAAAAAAAGCATAAAGTTCGTTTATATATAAAAATATAAGATTGTTATCATGATATTAACAAGATATTGCCGGTACACTCCTCGATATATTATACAACATCACAAGACCATAAAAAAAGAAAAAATCTCTAAGCACCAGGTAAAAAAAAAATGTTCTATTCGGCGCCGAATAAACCCCGGACAATGGGTAATTTAAACTTTGTGTTTAGTTTATATTTTACGATTATTATTACAAGAAACAAATTTCTTTTGTTCTGCATATTATATTATATTGTGATACAATTATTGCTTCTTGGTTCTTATTATAAATTTACTTGTGTACACAAGAAAAGGATTGAATTTTTAATTTACTTAATTTAATTTTATGAGTTATGCAAAAAAACAAAAAAAAAAAAAGGTTGGCTATAGAATTTCTAATTTTATGTGACTTGTATGCATTGGGAATAATTATAACGGATAAAATCAACAAAATATTTAAAATCCTTAAACTATTCGAGGAATCTTGCAACTATACTTTGTATATATTTAGATTATGTATAGATAAGTCCCACCTGTCAAAATATAAAAAATGTCTATTGTAATTAATTATACAGTAGTTTTTTTTAGTTACCTGGAATTTTACGCATTGTCCTTATATGTACCAATAACTAACAAAAATTCCATTTTTAATTTTTAACCTTTTGTTGACTCATTTAAAAAACTAAAATCTCGAAATCTCGACTAAAATAAATAATAAAAAGATCTTAAGAGGATTACAATTAATTTAAGAATATGAAAACTACAAGAAACTCTTTGGTTTAATACTGTAAGTTTAAAAAGAGAAAAACTAATTTCCTGTCTGAACAAAAAAAAAAATATCAGCACAAATTTGTGTTCAAGCATTTTGGATCAGAGTGTTATCAATTTTATGTCAAACAAAAAATTTTCTTGTATATTTCATGTGTGTGTATGTATATTATATTGGGGTCAGATAAACATTTTCTTTCATATGTACAAACAACAAATTTTTGTACAATAAAAATGTAGAAAATCGTAATTGTGTAATGATCTATAATTCGAAATATTCTAGATCATGATTCTACAATTATTGTGCTGCCCATGAAGTATGCATAACGCGATGTACTATTGGATTGACATTGACTTTGAAATGTCGTGCCTCGTATATTATTCTAACGCTCATGACTGTATTTATTTTATACAACTCGTATTAAACTTCACACAGTGATCTTTTTTAACCCCTACATTTATTTAAAAAAAAAAAAAAGTTTTCATTGATTTGTAATGCATACCGTATAATGAAATACGCGATTACGTGAAAGTTTACAAACAAAAATGTTCAGATCAAAAATTATCGAGTCCGTTAATAATTCTCCTTTTACTACAATAAGTGTGGTTGCTTCGCAACACTACCAGCACTTTATCGCGTACACAAATTTTGACCTTAGCGGCATTAAATTATCGCACTTTTAGAAAACTACGTATGTACTTAATATGTTTATAAAAATGATGTCAGTCACTTGTTTCGTGTGAATTTTTGTTTACCCACATTAAATATGTGGCTTCTCCTTCTCCTATATAGCTTAGCTACGCTCCACATATAAGCAATATATCATACAATAGACGTTTAAGATTAAAGATAAAATTCTATAGAAATAAACTATATAAACTATAAGCCCACCCATAAAACATTAGAAATTGTTTAAATAATTCTAAGATTATCTAATTTTTATTTTATTTTATTAACGACCTTTATATTTAAGAACAACAACAATTAATTTTTTTTTTACTTTCACTGAATAAAATATTGTGTCATACTGGTATTTTTATATAAATAATAATAATGCTCGACTGTATAAATTACAGTAAGTGAAAAAAGAAAATCATGTGATGATAATGATGATGATGATGAACCAACAAAGACAAATTAATTTAGTGCCAGATCATCACAATTTATTATCTGCAGGGATTTTATAGTAAGTACTTAGTACATACTATACATTATAGTCAGGGAAACTGAAATGAGGGATGATAATAATAAAATTAAATAAATCGATATCGCGGATGTATGCTGTTTTTGTTGTAAGGCTGTTTTTGACATAAAATCACGTTTGGTTTATTGTTCTGCGATAATTTTATAATTATGTAGGGTGTTAATATAATTTATATAGGGGTTGCAGATGAGTAAATTTTGCAGTTTCATTAATTTTTTTTTTTGAAAGAATAATAATTACTTTACTATAAATTATGTTAAAACAAAGTAAGTTGGTTTCACCCAATCAATTTTCAGAGTTTGAATTCTGTATACAAAATGGATTTATACGAGCAGCCAATTTAAATATGATTTACGTTGTACTAAATACATTCAATCGTTGCAGAAATATATCAATCATGCGAATAGTAATTTTGTTACGATTGATGGGAACCGTTCAAGGTCTGACCTAAACTTTCGGAAACAAAATGTTTGTACATATGATACCATCACTTACGGAATGGAGCCAACTTCTGCAAAAAACGTAAAGGTTTGGAATCGCAGTTTACTAGTACCTACATTCCATTTAATGAATTGCGGAGCTGAAAACCCTCTTGATTAAGGTATTAGGAATTTTAGTCAATTTTATAAATTTTATGATTTTAATATTGATAAATATATGAGTTTGAGCGTAGAATTTTTTCATTAGGCAAACCTACTATAGGCAAACCTACAATAATTCTAGTTCTAGTCAGTGACGGCTGTTGATTTATTTTCAACCATGATTGCTAAAATTGATCGACTATTCAGTCATATTTTTCGGTTTTCGAATTGCGATTTGCCTGATTACCTAATATTTATGCCTAAAGTGTTGGGTATGTATATAGATAATATGCCAGATTTTTCGAGAATATTCAAGATTTTATTATTATTTGAGTTTAGTTTGGATTAAATTAAGCGTAGCGTTGAATTAGATGAAGTCTTCCAATTATTTTTCGAAGCGAAGCTTTTCAAAATTATTCTAAGTACATTATTACATGAGTAGATTCGAGTCTATGCAAGTTTCTCGATATTAGTCTGTTACGTGATGTTACAGAATTGATGATATATCGATATTTTCAATATTTTATGGAATTTTTAAGCTTATTTGAGATTTTTTATTTTAAGCCAAAGCCACAAAACAAAAGAGAGCTTATATATTCTATCTCAGAAAGAGAGCTTATATATTATAAGTCTAAACATTGCTAAAAACAAGGTTTTGATCGAAAAGGTTGAAACAACATCATTTCCGTTTGCATGCACAAATCAAATTGCTTTTTTCTCTCCATTTAAACAGCGATTATAATTTTTTGCATGTTGAGAAATCTCGTCTCGAGAATCTCGAGAAATCGTCATAATTTTACGCTCTCGAAATCTCGAGAACATTTATTTTGTAATTTTCGAGATTCTCATTTCTCGAGAAAATTTGATTCTCGAGAAATTGAGGTCTTACTTTTGGAATTTTACAACCACAATTCCATTGTTATTCCGATTTTGAATAATTGTACGATTGTACCTACTCTTTGGTGGTATAGAATAATTCCATGTTTTGTTAGAGTAAAACCAGCAATTTTAATAACGTTACGTGATTTAAATCTCGATTTAAATAATTCGAAAATAAGCACCGATCTGTTAAATGAAATAAAAAATCAAATCGCCAAACGTAGGGACACACAAATTATTTCATTAATTAAATTTTTACAAAATCCTATAGTAAAAACCGAAGAAGATGATTTTTTCTAGCTGTTCTAAAATGGAAATAATTAAAACCGCAAAAACAAACTCGAGGCGATTATTTAAAGCCTCTGATAGTGATAAGGATGCTAACAACAATATCAACATTAGAACCAGTAGTAGAATGATGCTTAAGATCCTTTTCCATCTTGTCGAGTTTTGTGAAACAGTTTGAGAGCCTATAAATATAATATATTTAATATATTTAGTCATATAGAATCAAAAACGATATATTCCACTTTTCGTGTTTAGAAGAAAAACGAAGAAAACTTTTTATTTTTAAATTATTTTAAAGAACTGTGTTTTCTTGAAAACATTATCCTCTTAAAACATTTCCAAATTAGTTTTACAATGTAAAAAAACTGTCAGTTATCAGAGTTAGCAAACATTTTATAAATAATTTTGGAATAAGTTAAGTTTGAAAGTTACAGAATGGAATAGAGTCATTTTGAAATTTGTTGTAATGGAATAAACCTGTTATGAAATTCTTTTAGTAATTTAATTAGAATTTATGTACTTACTATAAAATACAAACACTTCTAACAAACGAACCAATTTGTAAGGATTTTCACATTCAACTGATTTTTTTCCTATGATTATTTTGACATAACGAAGTAATTCGCGCCAAATTTTGGAATAGAAGTTTTTTGATTTTTAACAACATATAGAGCACTGGAATAGATCTTTTTTGAACATTTTATTGGAATAGTATTATTTTGTCGATGAAGTTGTAGTGGAATAGATCAAGTTTGAAACATTATTCATATTTCTTACTTAATTTTCTCAGGAATACAGTCATTTTATAACATTTTGGTTTGAAGGGTTAATAGAGTTGAACAAAATATAAGGAAATGTAGTATTAACCAAAAAAATGTTAAAAGTGGAATTGATCGTTTTTGATTCTATATGACTCGTCCTATGGTTTTTAGAAACTATGGAGTTCAATTATTACAACAAATTGTACAAAGCCTTCAAGTTTTTTTATACAAAGCAGCTCATTTCGCGTATTTTTTTAATTAAATCACGAACTCAGAAAATTTTAACCAATGCGAAACATTTGGTTTTACATTATTTTGTTTGTCAAAATTGCTCAAACATAATTAATTGGCCAGAACGGGATAAACAGCGTCCATCTCACGACACAATCGATTCTAAAACTGGCCTGTCTCGTCGAAAATGAGACGGTTTGCAAGTCTAGGTTGACGAAAGTTTGTTTTTTTACTCGAACTCTATTCAAATTCCAATCCAACTTAATTATTTTACAAAAAGTTTGACAAAAGTTTAACTTTTATACAAAAAGTTTGACTATGAAACAAATTTTGGATAGATTTGAAACAAAATTAAAATAATCGTCAATCCCTATACAATTAATAAAAAAATATTTCAATTCAATTGATGATGGGAAATCATAGGAATATGAAACTTTCATTAAACTATGTATAATCTAAAGTTTATCACCTTAACATACAATTCTCATGATATATTGTATTTGAGAAATTTCTAGTCTCTTTGGTAACTCAAAACTTGACGAAAAACGCCTCAAAAGTTTGAAATTGACAATCTAAATTGGTAAAATCTATCGTCATACGTGACGAAAGTTTATTATTAAGTGGTTCGAACAATATCCAAAAGTAAAATCCGACAGGAAAAGAATGGAGTGATCAAATGGTTGATTTTTCATATTCAGAAGACAGTTTATATTGTCTCAAATCAACCAGATTTGAAACCTGATTTGTGGTGGTAATCCCTATATATTATGGGTTCCTGTATAATAGGTGTCAAATGATCAGACATTTTTATTTTTATCATCAAGTATCTGATATTTTAGTATTGGTGTCTATTTCAATAGAAAAATGCTAAATTGTGCAGAAACTTAATTTTTATTTTATTTTATTGAAAAGTTTTATAAATGATATAAATAACGTTATTCACGTCAGTAACTTGGTAAAAAGCTGTAAATATAATGTGCTGAGGCATTCGAATTAAAAATATTCGAAAAAAAAATTATTCCATCCAGCCTGAATAATCCTAGTATTTAGGATGTAATGATAACATTTTGCTAATATTTTGTCGAACATGGTACCTCCAGTTTTGTCGTTTATTGACAGGTAAATTAAATGAAACTGAACGTAAAGTTGATAAAGATTCGTTGGACAGTAAAATGCAACTATAACATTTCAGCATTTTTTTTTTTTCAACAATTTAGGGCCAGTATTTCAATGCTATTTAATTCGAGTTTAACCCCTTAATTATAGGGTTTAACTTTCGATTTCGGTTTTTCAATCAAAATAAATTTGCTTGAACTGGACCATTTTGCATTGGTTAAATATTTAAGTAAACTTAAACTGACGTTTTCGAAAAAAATCGTTACCACATTAAGTGGTCTGTTGCAGTTTGCAGCACAAAAACTAAAACAATTTAGTTGACCACATGGCATCGATTAGGGGAAAAAAATTGCAATAAAGATCCTAAATTAATATTTGCAAGGAATTGTTTTTAAAAGGCTTTCGGTACCAAACCCTTGCTTGTCATCACTATTAATCGGAAACATGTTGTTGTTGTCAAGGGTGTACAAATTCGAAAATAGTTGGATAACAACGACATGCTTCCGGTTAATTTTGGATGGATGATGACAAGTAATTGTTTGGTACTGAAAGCCCTTTAAAAATAATTACTTTGGCTTACTCACAAAAGTAAAGCCTTTGCCTGAAAGCCATTTGAAAACCATTTTTTTCAAATGTAAAGTTAAAAAAAGAAAGTTGGCCTAAAGTTGGTTACCTAAACTTAATTTGACTACATTTTGTCACAAACAAACCATTTTACTAACTCTATTGTGTACTAAATCCACACCAATCTCTTGTCAATCATCTCTTTGTTTAAGTTAGTTTTTTTGAACACATAACTTCCAACTCGAAATCATAATCGTCAATTTTAATCTTTGCTTGAAACATTTCATACTATTTACACGTTTGAAGCCAATTCCAAAGATAACAATAATTTTAGGAATCAATGGCGGTGATCCTAGATTTTTATAGATGTCTTCCCGGATTACGGTCATGATACAAGGAATTAATAAGGTATGCTCAATAGATGTAATTACGCCATCCGGTGACAGAAATTTGTTTTTTATTTTTTGTTATTTCTCTATTTTATTTTGTTTTTAGCACGTCATTCGGTAGTATCGTGGTGCAGCATCGAATGACGTGCTAAAAAACAAAACAAAATAGAGAAATTTGTACAAAAAATAAAAAATAAAAAACAAATTTCTGTCACCGGATGGCGTAATTACATCTATTGAGCATACCTTATTAAGTCTTTGTATCATGGATTACGGTGATATCACGTCCAGTATCAATTAAAGCGTTAATTTTTGTATTTCAAGAATCAAGATGATAACTTCTTTTGCGACGATTTCCTTTTTGATAAGTTGGCACTTGTTATAAGCAAATGTCGTCAAGTTTTTTATGATTTGTCACATTCTCTTGTTTTGATGTGTTGGTACATTGATTCGATTTATGTCCAAACTCAAGGCATTTGAAGCATTTTGGCCCGAATTCTTTATAACGGTAATTTTTCGAATTGTATCCTATTTCAGCACAGTTATAACATATAAAATCAAACGATTTCTTCTTATAATTTGTGTTGTTGCCTTCCGTACTTGCAGTTACATCTCGTTTCATCCATTTATTTTTGTCTGTATTATCAAAACCAGGGGTGGGATGTTGTAACATCATTTTCGATTCGAATTCGATAGAGTTTATGTCTCTTGTTTCAAGAATAAAATTGTATGCTTTTTCTATTGCGATTAAAAACGAGACCTTGAACCTCCTTTTCTCCAAAATCTCGTCTTTGTAGCGAGTTCCTTCCCTATATCGTCCTATTCTTAGCTTTATACCGCTTTAATTTTCTGTTTTTAATACATAATTGCAATCGTAATTGCGCATAACCCGATAAACATTAAATTTGTTTGGTTTTTCATTCTGAATAAGTAGAAAATTGAACCACTATTCTAATTTTTTTTGGGAAGCTCATTCAATTTTTAGTTGTACGGTGTAGACAACGAAAAATTCAGATCTCATCAAAATTGCGGGGAAAATTGTATACGATTTATTTCCCCTATTGTACAATAAATATTGTATGCAAATCGCATCGTGTAAAATAACCTTAAATAGAAATATAAGGTTGGTTTATTCGAGTAAGCTGAGATAGCAGCTAAAAAAACATAATTGAAAAGCGAAATAGAGTAAAATTTTATTTTTGAAACAAGAGACAAAACTCTATCGAATTCGATTCGAAAGTGATGTTATAACATTCCACACCGTGTTTTTTGATTTCGATTTTATCAGCTGGGGAGCGCCTCGAAATCTTGCATTACAAAATCTTGCAAGTACAAAATCTTGCATTTTTAAAAAATCATGCAAATCAAAATCTTGCCAACCCAAAATCTTTCAGTTACAAAATCTTGCAAGTACAAAATCTTGCATTCCGAAATTTTGTAGTTTTACTATATGTACCTGTCTTTAGTATCTACATAATATTGCGTATAAAAGTGCATAAAAGTTCATTTTTCAATGGGGCATGCTTATAGTAACAACATTCGCCGCTGTTTTTAAATGCAGCACCCTCGGTACAGGTTAGAATGCCAAATGTCATTAGTGTTTTGCATCGAAAATATATGATGAATTTAATAGCACAAAAGAATTTTCATATTTTAAAATGTTTATAACTTCGTAGCCAAAAAATTAAACCTCAAACATTATTGTAAACCTAGAGGCCCCTAATATAATTTTTGTGAAACCACCGTCCAATTAATTTTGCCCCGCTGTTCTCATCAAACTGTTATATAAATGTTGATACTATCCAGGTTTTCGTTTGATGAACTGGCGTATCTAGCCACAAACCCTTGCTTTTATTATTAAAAAAATTATTTGGCCGAAGTGGAAAAGGCAACTTTTAAACGTTGATTCGGGGAAAAATTTTGAGGATGACGACACAATTGCCTTTTCGAAATCTGTTATGACTCTCCTTGGATTTAAATTAATAACCAGTTTCAAGCTGGCTTTCCTTAAGTTAAAAATTGATTTTCGGAAACCCTTTAGAGATTTTTTGCTCATTAAACAAAATATTAAAGGAACAATTTGCCCCTTAACATACGCAAAAGCTCCATCCACGATCCAGCAACTCGATTCCGCTAGTAATGCTAACGATGAAACGGTCCCCATTATTATGATTTTTTCATCGTCAAACTTTTCATTACGCAGGATAAATAATTCCCCTTCAACATATTTCAAGTTTTCGGATATATTTATAGGCTGCAAACTGTCTGGTTCTTTTATTTTATTTCTGCGGATTCTTTGAAGTTTTATCATGTGTTTATTGACGGGCTATCTAAAAGATTGGGAATGCACATGTTTATTTTCGAAAACCAAGGGTTAGTGCGAATGAGTAGCTGCATGTTTAATATTCCGTGTTTGCCTTCAACTTTGTGTGTGACACTGACTACTTGTCCTTTGCACGATAAAGATTTTTGTTTGCTGCAAACCCAAATAAACGTTTTCTTCGTTTTTCTGTTTAAATGGTACGCATACCCATCAACGGATATGCCTAAAACAAATAATTTCATAAAAATTAAAAATCAAAATTAATTTTTATTGCAAGTTCTTACAAAATGCTTTCGTGTGTCCAGATTTTCAAAGAACGTTCTTATATTTTACGGTTGTTTTTATGAAATATTATGTATAAGTTAAAAATGGAACTATATGATTGCAATTATCAATATACGGTAGAATTTTCTCAATGCGATTTGTTATCTTGCATAACCATTTCCCGTACATTTATAGAATCGCGCGCGCAATTCTATAAATGTACGGGAAATTGTTATGCAAGATTTTGTAATTCAAGATTTTGTACTGCAAGATTTTGTAATGCAAGATTTTGAAACGCAAGATTTTGTAATGCAACATTTTGTAATGCAAGATTAAGGGGATAACCCTATCAGCTGTCTTCAATTTTTTTTCATTTATCCTAAATTATTCGAATTATATAACATTATTTTGTTATTTTCGTTGTCAATTATGGCGGAAATGATACATATATTAGGGAATTTTCTTCTACATCACCCAATGTATAAATTTCACTCATCTTGTACACATACTCGATACTACTTCATTTGTTTTTTTGGTTCGTCCCACAAGTTATTCATGGATTTCGGCGGCTGTATATTTCGCTGCGAACTCTTTTCTCAGCATATCCAACCATTTTTCACGACTGATTGTTCCTTTTAAGCCAAATTAAAGAAACGATCCTTCCAAAGCTTTAAAAGAAAACATTACGGTAGACACGAAGGATTGAATTCTCATATATATTCAAATGAGTTATATATCTCCAAAATATTTTTGTTTTTGTCTGAAAGAGCCGATGAAGGCACTACCAAAATCGATCTTCCAAAGTATTATTAAAAATCATTGTTACTATAAGCAAAAACTTTTTTTTTTTAAATTTAATTAAAAAATAACTAAGTTGTTATTATTATAAAATGTATACATCATTTTCACGACATAAATCAGATTTGTTCGGACTGAATAAATAAAAATACTCGCAAAGTCGACATCAAAAAATTTCGGGCCAACATATGATGCCAAACCGTAAACATTCCAAATACCATATTATACTGAAATCTCAGTTCGGTTTTCCGAAACTACTCGTATATTATTTTCGTATTATCTTCAACATTTTGACAGTAAATAACTAAAAATATTTTGACATGGTAACAGCTTGACATGTATGAATTTGATCGAAGTAGTATTAGAAATAATCTTAATAATGATAATACAATTTCATTGAAAAGGGCTATATAATTAGAAGTCTAAGCTCGTAATTTCCTAGACAACTTTCTTATTAAAAGTAAGTACGAACATAACTGAAGATTCATACATTAGAACGTTTCTGATGAAAAAATGTACACGACATTAAGAGTTGAAATATTCTGAACTCTGCGGAAAATTCTAATATTTTGCTAACTTCTTGGGGTACATTTTTTCACTAAAAGGTTACATGGCAACGATGCTTTCTAAATTTTGTAATTCATTTCGTAACACTTATTAGTGATGATGAAATCTTTTAAAATACTGTAGTGTAGTTTATGAGTGATTATAATTACTAAAAGTCATAAAATTTGTAATGATGATTTTGGTGTGAATTTTTTTTGGAGCTTTCGCAATCAAATTCCAGTCTACTAGTCTTTAACTAGTACTGTTGTGACCCATATAATTCTGGTGCTCTAAATTACTTTAAAACAATATTTTAATAGTTTTTAATTCAGAAACTAAAATGATACATACTATAAAATTACACAATAATCGCAACTCTTTAAATCACAGCAGCACTTTACGAATGTAATAACTACATGTAACGTAAGTGCGTCTAAAAAAAATGTATTTCACATCACAATAAAAAATCCATTTAGTTTAATATATAAAATCCAAAAAAAAAAAAATCTCAGTCCTAATTAAATTGTTTTCTTACACTCGCCGTCTTACATATTACATTAACTTAATATTACTTAATATAATAAAATAAAAAAAAATTCATACACACAATAATTCTGTTATTAATTTAATTAAAATAAATTAAAATATTTCATAACATGTTAACACCAAAGAAAATAAATCGAAATAAATGTAACAACTTAACAACGTTTGTGGAATTTCGTATAATTATTTCCATTACTGTATTACACTCTAGTCAAATCGATTGACCTAATATTTGGTTTGGTTACCATGCCACAAAATTATGCAATTAAAAGAAAAAAAAAAACGATAAAATTTCTAATCAATAGTGGCACTATATAAACTTTTTAAAATTGTTCTGGAATTAATTTATTATTTTAATTAACAAGTCGCAGAAAAGAATAGACCAATAAGTTTTAACTGTAATTGTAAGACAATCTTAAATAGAAAAAAAAAATTAAAATTGGTGGAATGTTGATCCATAATAAGACGTCGACGTCTAATGCATTTTTGTTTTTTGTTTTATCATTCAACTAGAAGAAAATTAACTTTTTATCTTATGATCATAATAAATAACACACGTGACTGCACAATGATCGTATTTTCTAATGTTAATTGAAAAT
This sequence comes from Tipula helvola, assembly GCA_963556165.1. Classification (NCBI taxonomy): domain Eukaryota; kingdom Metazoa; phylum Arthropoda; class Insecta; order Diptera; family Tipulidae; genus Tipula; species Tipula helvola. The sequence continues at coordinate 111,801,506 of OY744481.1, read as the reverse complement.
AATTAAAATTGTCAACAAGATAATGGGATAACGCGCTCGCGCGCTGCCTCAATATATATACATTGATGGTATTTTAATTTACATTTAATTGATGTCTGAACAACAAAAAAGTAAAAAGAAATTTCTATCGCTGCGTTTTTTCATTTTTTTGTTTCTTCTTCTGTTTATTAAGATTTAAAAAGATATTTTGTTGTACGATGGGCTGAGGAATGTTTTGACGTTGTTCCGGGATTATATACCATACGCAGAGAATGTCAATTCGGATTAAAATGTCACAATTTGTTATTCATCTGAATATAAATAATTGTAACCGTTAGACGCCAATCTGCCGTTTTTTTTTTTGTATTCAACTATATGTACAATCACTTACATCTTACATTAAAAATTGCATAATTTTTTTTTTTAATTTTTAAGAAACATAATATAATTTAATTATATTTTTGTTAAATGCATTTTATTATATAAATTAAATCGTGTGAAATATTTTTTATTTTTAAATAAATTAAGAAAAAAAAAATCATAAAATGTAATGAAAAGATGTTAGAAGAATTGTTTTATAAGAAAAAAAAAAACGATAAGGCGAAGAAGAAGAATTGGGGCAAAAAATGTTATGTAATTTGATATTTTAATTTTAATGTAATACATATTTTTATAGTTGCATAGATTTATTATTTTTTTTATATTGTATTTGATTCGATTCAAATTGCACATCAATTTCTTAAGAATTTAACATAAATTAAAGTATTAATAAAATATTTTATCAAAATGTAAATACAATTAAAAGAAAAAAAATTGATTATTATGGAATTTTTATATCAAATTGCTTGAGGTAGATTAGGGAACTGTAGAATTGGGTCATTGGGTTGGGATGGTTTGAAAAATTATGTATTGTTTGAACTTAGAAGTTATTTTTTTTTTAGACGGGATTCACCTTACGTTCTTTTTATTGTAAACACGATTAATCATGTTAAAAAGTCTCGGTGTATTGGCGCCATATCGTTACTTTATAATTTTCTAAAACCACTATTGCTCAATTTGATGTCGCAAATAATTATTAACAGAAAAACATTCCAATGAACAGGGTTTCACCAATAGGCGATAATCAATGACATAATACTAATTACCTGAAATTTACGATCACTGGATCTAAATAGCTAATTAAATTGTTTGAAAATTTTGAAGTAATACAAGTTTATTACAATTACTTAATTGAACAAAGAGTAAAAAGAACAACCGATTTTTTAATTTTTATTTTTTTAGAGTTAATAAAATTTAAAAGAATATTTTAAACAATTATAGAAAAATTAAATAACATTTTCTTGAGTTCTAAAAATCGAGTTGCTATAATGCTACAACAAAATTAGAAGCAATTTAGTGGAATCATTGATGAATTTTTTATAAACCTTCAGAAGTCACTATTGCTACTTCACAGATTTCTTAAAATTGTTCAATGTTATTTATACCACATAATATTTGTCATAATTTAAAAACATTTTTACTGTCTAAACTCTAAACATTTAGATTTTACTGAATTTCTTATTATTTTTATTAGAAGAATTGGAAATATTGAAGCCTACATAAAATTTTATAAAATTTAAAATATTTTATAAATTTAAATGGTTTTGTCTTTTGTCACACGATTCTACCTTCGGTTTATAATCCGAAATGTACAATTTTAAAACAAAAAAAATTATTAAAATTAGTTAGTTTGGCTATAACGCTATTTCGGTTGGAATTTGCCCAATTTTAATCAGCTAGCACAATATACTAAAGAGTTTAAAATTTTCTAATTTTCTAAGCCTCTTAGAATATTGGTGACCGTAACTTAATGGACTCCAGGTATATCTTCCACAAAGAAGTTTGCTTAACTAACCACGAGGACAAAAGTGTGGTGACTAATTGTGTTAAAGGAATACTTATCACATTGTTGGATAGATTGGCTAACAATTTTTAAATTTAATTTGAAATTTTTTTTATGTTCAAAACTAGAATGCAGGTGTTCAGCAAATGCCACTAGCCTTTTCCCGTAACTCACTATATATTAAAATGATCTCGAAATTATTTTGTAATGAATTTATGTAAATGTGAAATGTTCTTACTTTCCATATAACAGCACTCCCATTTTAGAGAATAAAAATTCGCTGCGAATTTCGTTGAACCTAGTGTTTTCTATAAAAAGATTCCACTGTATTAGTTTTTAAATTTAAAGACAATATCGACGATCACGAAGATCAAAAAATTTGAATCTTAAATTGATGATCGATAATTTTCGATAATTTAAATAAAATTCAAATTACTCTTTTTCCGCTTTTAACTGCAAAAGCTACTTTTATTTATAGTAGGCACTTTATACGAATGCGTGTGGAAATTGAATTTTTGAAATTTTACTTGAGACTCTCGAATACAACGCCTAGGCGTTATTTATGGGGAAGATGTAGTTTTATTACTTAATGTTTCAAGTCTCATTTTACGACTAAAATCCTTGCTCACATTCATATTAGATGAATTTCCATTATTAGTGGTGAAGTCGACAAGTGCAATTAGCAAGTCAACACCAGCTTTATTGGGAAGAGATTTTTTGTCAAAATATAACATTGGTTTCACGCAAGTAAATAACATCAGGACTGACAAAGGGTCATTATTAAAAAAATTATTGAGTGAGTTTCAAATACTATTTGACGGTAAATTAGGCAAATATCAATATCATCAAATCAGGTTAGGGCTAGACGAAAATAAAAAACCTATTTTTCGGAAACCGAGACAAATACCCTATGCTTTTAAGGAAAGTGTCGACAATGAATTAAATCGGTTGTTGGATCTAGGTGTAATTACACCAGTGCAAACGAGTGACTGGGGTACACCGTTAGTTCCTATTTTTGAACAGGGAGGTGGTATTAGACTCTGCGCCGATTATAAGGTCACATTAAATAATGCCTTGATCGACGACAAACATCCTATACCTCTAATTGAGCAGGTTTTCAATAAGTTACAGGGCGGTATACAGTTTTCAAAACTAGATATGGAGTCTCGAAAATTAGTAGCTTGGAGCACATATCGTGGAGTTTTTCAAGTTAATCGAATGCCGTACGGTATCAAACCCGCTACTGGAATTTTTCAGAAAGAGTTAGAAAGATTATTGTTGGGAATTCCCGGCGTAGTAAATTTTCTAGACGATATTGTCGTGACGGGTAGGACTACAGAAGAGCACTTGGAAAATTTAAAATTGGCATTTCAACGTTTAGCTGACGCTGGTTTAAAGCTTCGCAAAGAGAAATGCGAGTTTTTTAAAGACGAGATAAAGTACCTGGGACATAAAGTTTCAAAAGACGGTTTATCAAAGTCGTCAGAACGCAAAGATGCAGTTATCAATGCGCCGGTACCATCTAATGTCATAGAAGTTAGAGCGTTCAGCACAATCTTTTAAAAAAAGATACTCGTTTTAAATGGGACAGAAATTGTCAAAAGGAATTTGACAACATTAAAGCAGAAATAATTAGAGACGTAGTATTGGTCCATTTTAGACCAGATTTACCAATAGTAGTGACAACTGATGCTTCGAATCACGAACTATCAGGGGTGATTTCACACATTTTTAGTGATGGAACAGAAAAGCCAACAGCGTTTTGTAGTAGGACATTATCAAAGGCTGAGCAAAATTACAGCGTTATAGAGAAAGAAGGTCTCGCAGAGACTTTTGCGGCTTTCAAATTTTTCCAATATTTAATGGGTAGGAAGTTCGTAATTAGAACTGATCACAAACCTTTGTTATGGTTGTTTGGTCAAATTAAAGGATTTCCGCAGATGGCCGTAAGCCGAATTCAGCGCTGGGCAGTCAATTTATCAGCTTTCGATTATAAATTAGAATACATAAAAGGAAAGGATAACATAGCTGATGCATTATCACGGTTACCATTACCTACTAGTAATTTTTCGAATGAAAAGTCGTATATAAATTGTATACAAGATAAAGGCATTGTAGTGGATGTAGAACTAGTTAGTTTAGAAACATCAAAAGATAAAAATTTATCGGTTGTTCTCGAAGCTGTTAAAATCAGTAATTTTTCAAAATTGAACGATGATGTCTTCAAACCATTTCGGAATCGTAAAATGGAACTGACAGTAGAATCAAATATTCTCATGTGGGAGCATAGGATTATTATTCCAACATCACTACAGAAGACGATGCTTAATAGCGTCCACGCTTCACATTTAGGAATCGTAAAGAGCAAGTCAATAGTACGATCATACATGTGGTGGTCAGGAATAGATAAAGATCTAGAGGACTTGATTAAGGGTTGTAGGTATTGTCTTAAGATTCACCCAGATCCCACAAAAATGAAACTAGTTTCTTGGACAAATCCGGACAAAATTTGGTCTCGGATCCATATTGATTATGCAGGTCCCGTTAAAAGTGAATATTTTTTTATAATGACCGACGCATTCTCAAAGTGGGTGGAAGTATTTCGAACGCGAGATATTACATTTGAATTTACAGTAAAAAAAACTCAGAGAAACATTCGCACGTTTCGGATTACCCGATACCATAGTGTCAGACTGCGGTACAAAATTTCATTCGGCGAGTTTCGCAAAATTTGTGAAATTAAATGGTATAGAGTAAATCTCTAGTCCACCAGGACACCCAGCTACCAATTTTATTTCTGGGGCTGCAGAAAATGTAGTAAAGACGTTTAAAAAAACACTTTGTGTAACATTAGATCAAGCTCAAACTGAAAAATGGAATAGTCTAGATTTAGACGTGACAATCCAAAGAAACCTTCTTGATTATCGCATAGCGGAACATTGTTCGACAGGAAAGTCATATGCTAAAGTTATGTTCGGTAGATCAATAAAAACAAGGTTTGACCTAATAAAACCAGTCAACAACAAGACTAACAACAGCGCAATTACCCAAGAAGTAGTAAGGCTATCGACAGAAGTTTGTTGATCCAGCAACAACATTATAGGGGGAAACGCAGGGTTAGTTTTGAAGTCAACGACACAGTCGTAGTTAGGGACTATAGGGACACAAATAAGAAGAGTTGGATGCCAGCTAAAATAAAAAAGATTTTAGGGAAAAGGACGTATTTGTGCGAACTCGAGTCAGGAAGGAACATTAAGCGTCACACCAATCAAATAATTAAAGGTAGTTCAGCCATAATTGCTCAAGAAAGAAATGACACTGAGAATACGAACAGTTACGGTGAAATTGAATTAAAGAGATCGATGAGTAACTGTAGCGATGAAATGGTTACAAATAATAACAAGCCTGAAGTTTTAGAAAGTTCAGACGAGGAATTTTTGGGTTTTCCAGAATTATTTTCGACACCCAAAGTTAACCGTCAGAAGAGAAGGAGAAGGGCTCCAAAGAAACTAAATTTATAAGTTACAATAATTTGTATTTATTTTTTTCATAACACTTAAAAATTAAGTTGTATTATAATATTAGAATAGAGGTGTAATGTATGCGTAAGTAATTCATGTAAACGCAGCATTATACGAATTGTAGCTATGTTCATGAAGAACATGAAAAGAGTGAATAAAGGAAAGCATTCAATTAAGTGGTGTAAAAGACAACGTGTGTATATTTATTTCCATCTCGTAAAAATAGTTAATAATATAAAAACATCACACTAACCAAACAGCTTTCGTTTCGTAATACGTAGTGGTCAATGGAATTTTAAAACGTTTCATTGTTGCTAAAACCAAATTCCCCTCTTACAAACAAACAGGTACAATCCTGCAAAACTTTGTAAAACATTTTTAAAAAATGAACCAAAATCAGTCAAATATGAATTATTATGAATTCCAATGAACCTCCGTATAAACTATGTACATTCATATGTCGAAAAATAATTTAAAATTCGTCTAATCTTTAGAATTCGATTCGCAGCAAATGAATAAAATGAGAGTTGCCAGTTTGGGAGCGTAAATAATAAATCATTATAAATCAACACAATTTTTAAAAATTCGAATGTAATTTGCATCGTAATTTGTACGATATTAAACAAGTTCGACGCACTTTTGTTTACATTCGCAGATGATTTAGACTGCTGACTCAGGTACGAGTAGATATAAATAATCTATTGAATTCTGTTTATTGCGATGACCGATGTTCAATGTAATAAAATATTAATTTGATTCATCATTACTTTCAATAGATTTTCTAATCCATATTGTTTTGGCACAGCAAAAAACTTGGCAACTTATTAATGCGGTCGTATTTAATAAAACTGGCAGCTATATACACAATATTTTGTTTATTGCTAATTTCAATCAGTATAGAGATGGCTATAATTGCTTAAATATATGCAAATTTCGCATTTTATAAACTGAACAAATTAAATTTCATTTTCTTAATAACAATAAATATGTATGTACGTGTGTATACACAGATTTTGAAAGTAGAAGTATCGTGACCTTATTCAATGCCGCTTACATTGAATGTATGTATGTACGTAGACGTACCTACTTGTCTCATACATAATATATACAAAAATATTTGTTAAATATAAAGGTAATCCATTTACCATGCTTTATACATACATTTAGCTAAAAGCATACTTTGAAAACGTTTTAACTTTATTTTGAAATTATTTAGAAACACTGATAAGGTAACATTCAAATTATCATTATTACAATATTTGGGTATACACAAACAAACACACGTATGCGCGGATAACAGGTCAGACATATCACAGACAGGTAACAAGTAAAAACGAAAGTTGTATTCATAGGTAAATAGCTTAGAGGCGAGCGCAAATCCTAAACAAAATTGCAAAATTCTTAATGAAATAAAAAACTAGTCGATTGTAATATAAAATAAGTATATGTATAGTATAACTCAAGTCATCGTATCGAAATCCAAACACGAGTTTAAACTTTTACGGTAAAAAAACATACAAAAAAAATTTAAATCGATCAACTAATCATAATTTATATTAACTGTAACATCCATTTGTTAGTTGCGTTGGTTTTTATTTTAATGTAATATTACATAAAAAAAATTACAAGCCCATAAAACTCTTAGATTTTAATTGTTTTAGTTACATCTTTTCACGTTTTTTGGTGTAATAAAAATTATAGTTATAGTTTTGAATCATAATAACAACATCATCATCATCATCATCATCATCATCAACAACAATATATACACAGTAATAATATTATAATAATTCTTAATCTAGTAAAGATCTTAAAACAATTTTTTTTTCTTGTAGTTTTAATGACATTTAATCAAATCTTATAAGGAATAATATGTTATGTGTATTATGAAAGTGTTTTGCTTTTTCTTGTTTTGTTTTATGATGATGCTGTTATGTGATAGGAATGTAAGTAATTTTTTTTTTTATTGTTTATTTGCTAAGAGAAAGGTTAATGTCATTGACAGGTTGTATACATACTTTATTTGTTTATTCATGTACGTAATGTACAAGATGGTTATCTAGATAGCTCCGAGTTAAATTATAATCAAATTTGTAAATTGTATGCATAACACCCCCATATATTTTGTATTAAATAAAAAAAAAAAAAAATAAAAAAAAGTTGAAGCAATTTGTCATCGGTCAGCATTTCTACAGAAGCCAAACTGCCCACTGGTTATTTTTGGGATGGATTCAGAATATTCATAATGTATTTACTATTTCGTCGTATAAATCATGTGTTATTATTAGTGACAGGTTTATATTTATATTCATAACTTTGTTTGATATAAATCTTGTTAAATGGCGCTCTTAAAAAATTCAGAGACATTTTTTTTTATTCAGCTCATACTTATACATACGCCGCTAAGGTATTACTATGGTTAGTAAAATTTTTTGATATACAGGGTGTTCGGCACATGGACCGACACAATTTTTTGGGGGATTGGTTGGATCATTAGCTAGTTTTCACCCATACGACCCTACGTCCTAAGTGACACGGTAACTGAGATATGAATTTTTTTCGTTTTATATTTAAATTACCTGAAATCTCGCCTTTAAATCGTCATATTTTTTTTGTTTGGGATTGTAATAGCACGAAATAACTTTTATTGTATTCTGCAATGTATTTTTAGTCTAAATAAATCATTATTTGGTACAAATGGCTTCAAGAAAATAAATTATATGAGCTTCGAAAGTCTTGAAAATGTGTAAATGTATGAAAAATTTCAACTTCTAAATTCAATATAAAAGAAAATTAACATTATTTTGAATATAGGTTTGTTTTAAAATGTTGTCTAGTTTATACCCTTTCCAACGGTATGCTACATGTTCGAGGAATTATTTATAGTATGGTCAAAATAAGAGATAGAAGTTGGCAGGGTCAAGAAAATTCTTTTTATCTTTATTATGTTTTTATTAAATATGAGTTATAATATTTGTTCGAATTGTTCCCCTCTACTCCGTATGCATGCACGACACCTTTTGCTTATTTCAAATGTTGTTGTGCGAAGTCGCATTTCCCTTTTCATTATTTCAAATGCAGCTTTGATTCGCTCCATTAAAATTTCTCGTAAGGGCACCTCTGTTGCATAAACCAATTCCTTTGCACGTCCCCTGACGTACAAATCGAGGGGTGTCAGGTCTGGGAAACGTGCGGGCCAAGAAATAGGCCCCAATCTACCAATCCCTGAGTTCGGAAAAAAATTGTCTGAGAACTCACGTACCATTCGATGATAGTGTGCCGGACAGCCATCATTTTGAAAGACGATCGGCACACCTTCTTCCAAAACTGATAATAAAATTTCGGGTAAATCGTTTTGCAAAAGTTAGGAACTACCGTAGGAACCTATTTATTGCATTTATTCTTTTGTTATATTTAAATCTTGTTTTTGTTAAGTATTTTGTTCTTCTTGTTTAGTCTGTTTTAAACTGTTATCAGAATTGTTTTTGTTGCGTTTGTCTTCGCTGTTGTAGTTACAATGCCTAATTTTAGTAACGAAGAGACCTGACACCCCTCGATTTTTACGTCTGGGGACGTGCAAAAGAATTGGTTTATGCAACAGAGGTGCCCTTACGAGAAATTTTAATGGAGCGAATTACAGCTGCATTTGAAATAATGAAAAGGGAAATGCGACTTCGCACAACAACATTTGAAATAAGGAAAAAATGTGGTGCACGCATACGGAGTAGAGGAGAACAATTCGAACAAATATTATAACTCATATTTAATAAAAACATAATAAAGATAAAAAGAATTTTCTTGATCCTGCCAACTTCTATCTCTTATTTTGACCATACTATAAATAATTCCTCGAACATGTAGCATACCGTTGGAAAGGGTATAAACTAGACAACATTTTAAAACAAACCTATATTCAAAATAATGTTAATTTTCTTTTATATTGAATTTAGAAGTTGAAATTTTTCATACATTTACACATTTTCAAGACTTTCGAAGCTCATATAATTTATTTTCTTGAAGCCATTTGTACCAAATAATGATTTATTTAGACTAAAAATACATTGCAGAATACAATAAAAGTTATTTCGTGCTATTACAATCCCAAACAAAAAAAAATATGACGATTTAAAGGCGAGATTTCAGGTAATTTAAATAAAAAACGAAAAAAATTCATATCTCAGTTACCATGCCACTTAGGACGTAAGGTCGTATGGGTGAAAACTAGCTAATGACCCACCCAATCCCACCAAAAATTGTGTCGGTCCATGTGCCGAACACCCTGTATATATAGCTTTGAAAACAATATTCTTTTTATCTAGAGTTCAAACCCATCTAAAATTCGATACGACTTTGTCCTCCCCATCGAACTTTAGTTCACTTTAAAATAACCACTAGATGCGAAACGGCCAATTGCGTTATTAGCAAACAAAGATTTTATCGCTAAATAGTAGTAGTGGATTCAAAGTCGTTCTAATTTAGTTTATTGATTCACATCAAACAAATTTTAATTACATCAAATTGAAACTCCCACCCCGTATACCTATTCTGGTAATTCCTGGGAAATGGAATAAGAAATCTCGGACACATTTCTTGTGGTTGAAATTTTTATTCACAAAAGTGTATTGGATACAAATATTTTTTTTTTAAATATGTACAAGTTCCATTGTTTGTTAGCCTGAAGTAAATAGAAATAAAATGGTAAAAACGAGCTACAATCAATAATAAATATTGTATGAAAATATTAAAAACAAATTTGTTTTCAAATTGTTTTGATATCTTATCTGCTTGTGGTATTTGCCCCAAAAATAGCCTTCTAAAATAGGTGTGGAAAGATAAACGCCCAAACTGTTATAACGGGGAAATATTATTCATACTTTTAATTCATTATTCTTTCTTTAAGTTATCACTTTCCATTATAACTACCAACATTAAGGCAACTTCAATTTTCGTCTTTTTTGTCATATATCACACTACCACTTGCAAAAACGTAGGTTCGCTATTTCAATAGAGAAAAAAGGCAATTCCTTTTGAGCATGCAAGTGAGAATATAGCTGTGGTCACAAGCAATAATCGCTTATGTTGACTTAAGACAACAATTATTTTAAATATTTAAAGTTTTCTGTCTCTGGGTCGCTGCTCTAACTTCTCTAAATTTGACTTAAGTGATAATGCCATAAGGCCGTGGTTGCAAGGCCTAGCTAGTTTAGTCGGTATAAGGGAAAAATGAATTTAATATTGAACTTTTTGTACCTCTCTAGAAAATTTATCTAATTTGACTTAAGCGGTCATTCCTTATGCCCACAGATTAGCAATGTTTAGGGTTAGTATGCAAGCTTTCTTTTGTGATCAATGGTTGCAAATGATATTAAATGCTTACTTTTAAGAGGTTATATCCAAAAATATCTCACCAATTGCAAAACAAACAATACAGAGTATAACGTAAAAATTATACTTTATTGTCTACCTAGAAGACTAAAGAAAGCTGAATACATTTTAACTCTCTGGAAAAAGCTCTAACATTGCGTAACGCAACGTAAAGCCTGTTTTAGTTCGCGAATGCAATCTTGTAATTCGGTATCCTCGGGACATTTATTTTTAGTTTTAAAAGTTTGAGTTTTTGTTTGTGAACGTTAGCCGCATTCCACCATAGAGGAGGTCCATACAAGATTACAGCCAATAAGGTATAAATCACATAAAAAAATCAATAAATTTATTTATTATAAAATTTAAGTGATTTTCGTATGCCACTTTTGGAGCCAGGAGAATGCCAAGATATTTGACCTGTTTTTCCAGGTTCAATGTTGACCGGTTAAAAACTGATTTGTTTGAGGTAGTTTAGTTCTCATTCTACACCGTGAAAAAAATATAGCAGTTTTAAACCCCATTTTTGAAAGTAAACTACAAATATGTTGATATAATCAGTGAGCCTGTTTATTATGACATGAGAGTAAATGTCGGAGGTGTAGATTAATGTATCATTAGCGAATAGTGCAATTTCGATTTATCTTTAGTGGGTATGTCATTTAGACAAATACGTTATTAAATAGGACTGTAATAAGATCCTTGAGAAACTCCCAAGTTAGTATTCATTAAACTGGAATTGAAGTTTCGGATCTGAACAAAATATTTTCGATTTTCGAAGTAAGATTTCAATAGTTTGATTATGTGCATCGGGAAGCGATATCTATGAAGTTTATGCAAAAGACCATTAATTCAGACTGAGTCAAATGCCTTTTCTAGGTCAAAAAGAACCATGCCAGTAGATTTTTACAAGTCTTTGGATTTTACAGGCTATGTTATGCGATCGACTTGGTGGATAGTAGAATGTTGGTAATGGAACCCGAATTGTTGCCGAGTCTATTTTTGATGATACCTTCAAATACTTTAACCCTTTCAAACGCCATTTAAAATTGACTTTCTTCCAAAAATAAAATACGTAGCACAATCATGCACTGCTATGATATGGCATTGCTCATAAAACTGTAGTGTGAACATAAATACATAAGAGAGCGATCGCACAAGAGAAATGAGACAAAAATTAAAAATTACGGTTGGTCGAAGCGATGAAAGTTGATGTACAATATATTGTACAAGGCGTTTGAGAGGGTTAATATAAACTCTTTCAAATTTGCAAAACGGGAAATTTATTGGAAATTTTTATAAAAAGACCGTGGTCTAGTTTTTACAGAAAGAAAACATCGTGAATGTATGAGTACACGTAATCTGACTCCATAGAAATTAAAATTGCTTTGAGTTCTGACAGATATTTAGATTTAGAATAAAATTTGCCAAACTCGTTTGAAATCAAAACTTTTGACATCAAACGATAACGATTTTAGGGTTTGCTGGGTTGATTTATTTGTAAAATACGTTTTGCACTCCCAATTTACCTCTTTTGCATTTCAAATTCAACCTTTTACAAATCAAAACTTAATTTACCGGTTAACCCGGATTAATTTAAAAAACTAATTTAAAGCAGGAAATTGGAAGTTTTCCTGTGTCATATACTCGAGATTATTGCAGCATATCATGGAAATGAGATACGTGATTGGTGTGAGACTTAGCCTTAACTTGCTACCCAAGTATAACAAAATTGAACTCATTTATAAGTTCCAAGTTTTTTTCTATTTATAAAAATTATCGTTGGAACTTAGATAACCCACACCTATCAAGTTCCATAGGTTTAGAATTTTTGTTTCACTTTTGATAGGAAATCTTATAATAAAATGTAATTCAAACTTGGAACTCAGTTCCCAAAAAATCAATTAGGTTAGTATAGCATTTAGCTTAGTAGTATTAGTAATATTAAATTACTTGACAAATAATTCGATATTTACACGAATTTTCGGAATTTTTCGAAATTTGCGTGAGATTTATAGATTTTTACAGGCTTTCCGAAACTATTCATTAATATCTAGATTTTTCGGTATTATTGAAATTGTTCAAAATTAATCAAGGTAATTTAGAGATTAATCAAATTTTTCGGGGTCGTAACGATATCCCCCATTTCAAAATCCCGCTTTATCAAAATCTCGCCCAAGAAAAAATTTACGCTTTATAAACTCCCATTTTTCATACTCCCGCTTTTCAAAATCCCAATTTTGCAAACATAAAAATCCCGGTTTTCAGAAAATCCCGCGGTTTTTATTTTTATTTTACTTTAAATTAAAATTCTATTTCACCAGAAAGGGCGGCGCGAATTAAAAAAATACGTCTTTCAAAACCAAAATTTTGAAAAGCGGGGTTTTGGAAAGCGGGATTTTAAAAAGTGGGATTTTCAAAATTGGGATTTTGATTTCGGGATTTTGAAGGCAGGATTTTGAAAAGCGGGCAAACTTACCTTCTCCAAAAAATACGTCTTTCAAAACCAGGATTTTGAAAAGCGGCAATTTAAAAAGCGAGATTTTCAAAATTAGCATTTTGATTTCGGGATTTTGAAGGCGGGATTTTTAAAAGCGGACAAACTTACCTTCCTCGAATTTTTTTTGGGGGTAATCGAGATTGTTCCGCGGTTTATTGTAGATTTTTAAAGTTTTTCGACATTTTTAGGACTATTCGACATTTTCAAAGATTTTCCAATTTATTCGAATTTTGTATGGCAATATTCTGCGCTTGCTTTGAGTTATGGGAACTTGCAAAGTTACACATTACATAAATCTAAATCATGATATTTAGTTGATTTCTTGAGAATTCGATATTTCTCTAATTTCCTAGGTTATTCGAAATTATTCAAGAATGTCCAGGTTATTTACATTTTACAAGGCGGTGATTAGCACGTATAGGATTTCCTTTGGTTTTACATACTTACGGATAATTCGATATTTGAAAACCTTCTAGAATATTCAAGATACTTTCAAAATTCAACATTTTTGAGATTTTTTATAATTTTCAAAACATACGCGAAATTTGTGATGCTTTATCGATATATGTAGGACATAGAAATTTTCATAGCATTGAGTTGATTGCAATAAATTTCGATTTGTTTGAGACCATTGAACTGAATCACGTGCTGTATGGGACCCTCGCGAAATCAGACACTTTGAGGAGACGGCTGTTATTTATAATACATTTTACCTTTTCTAATAATACATGGAACAACGAAGCGTCGGTTACCACATAGTTATTTATCCATACTATTTTTAATCTTGTCTGATTCTGGGATGTTGAACGCAGTTCCGAATGATTTATGAAAGTTTGAGCAAGTGCTTGACATTTTTCATTTGAATCAATAATTGTACTACTGCCATCGGGATGGTTTAATCGTATTATGCAAGAGTGTTTTTTTTACTAATCTCACCGTATGCCAGTATGGTTTAGATCCTTTGTCCAAAGCCTTTAACTTATCCTGCCATATAACGTTAACAATATCATAAATTTTCATAAATTACAGCGTTATGCAAATTAACAATATTTTTAAGATAGGGATCTCGACTCCTTATTCTTTGTCTACAATTCAGCACTATTTGAAATTTCAGATTGTTGCACTATAGGATATATTCGATTTAAATAAATTTGTCCACTGAATTTGAGAAGTTACGAGGCTCCTATATTAGCTGGTTGATTGACTTAATGATCTTTTGATTTCAACAAGCTGGGAAATGTTGATTCCCCCCCCCCCCATGTTTAGATTGGTTTCGATTGTTAATCTGTTCCCGAATGCATAAAAACTCATTCCGTTTTGGACAAATCATTGAAGTGGCAATGTGGTTTCCTTCGCAGTTGGCACATACATGTTTTGAATTTCAACGCTTTTAAATGGGCATTCTTCAGCAGTCTTATGAGCTTGGGTACAATATCCGCAACGTGGCTTCATATTACAGTTTCTTGAAGTGTGACCGGGTCTGAAGCACTTCAAGCATTGTGAATCGTTTCGGTTTTCTATGGGAAATATCCCAAGTAGAAGCGATATGTTCAATAAATCGATGATTTTTCGACTGATAGTGGTTGTTTTTGGTAAGGAATTTTTATAATACGCGATGGTGAGAGACCAGCCTCTTTTAAGTAAGTTTCCACCTCCTGAATAGGCATGGATGCTAGACCGAACAAAACGAATCTTGAAGTTTTATTCTCATCTGCTGTGAATGAGAAAAATTCTGCATTATTCAGTGTAGTGTGTATTGTAATAAGTTCAGCCCAATAGACTTAAAAACTCCATATCGAATTTGCTTCTTTAAGTTTATTCATTATATCTCTAATTTGAGCTGAGTTTAACTTGGTGACGATTGTTGTTTTGTACATAAATCAAATTTAGAGAATTTAGATTAGTCGCTTAATATTAATCAATTTTCACTTTCCTAACAGTAATGTCTTATTCAAAACTATGTTGAACTTTAGACTAATCTAAATTTGTGTTATTGAAAGGCCGAATGTCGGAAGGCCGAATGTCGAAAGCCGAATGCCGAAAGCCGAATGTCAAATGGCTGAATGTGTCGAAAGGCCGAATGTCGGAAAGCCGAAAGGGTTGAAAAGCCGACACACATTTTGGTACATCTATCAGTAGAAGCGATATGAGCGATACGATTCCTTTGATCTGTGTCTGCAAGGTTGACGAAGCATTTACAAAGTATTAAATTCACAATTCGCTTCAATACATTCGTCGATGCCATACTAACCCAACGAATTAAGCTAATGACAAGTTAACTTGAAACATTTGTGGTAGAACTATCAGTAGAAGCGATATGAGCGATACGATTCCTCTGATGTCTACAAGGTTGAGGACGCATTTACGAAGCATTAAATCGCAATTCGCCCCAATACATTCGTCGATTCCATACTTATCCAACGAATTAAGCTAACCCCAAAATAACTTAAACATTTGTCGTAGAATTATCAGTAGAAGCGATATGAGCTATAAGATTCCTTTGATTTGTGTCTGCAAGGTTGACGAAGCAATTTCCATTATCGTAAATATTAAGAATTTTACGGAAAAAGTCAAATTCGATAAACATTTTTTAAATTTTAATTTTAACCCTTTCAATAGATTTGACCACAATTGAGGACATTAGTATTGTGCAGCAAATTTTCAAAATGCGTAAATCTGGTAAGATTTATTTTGCTGTATATTGCTGAATTCAAGTAAATATCAAAAGGGAAAACACCTAAATTTACTGTACGTTATACATTTCAGAGAGAAATTTATCATTTGTGACAGTGGTTTCGATGAGTGAGGTTCTTTGTAAAACAGGTAAAATATATTGTTATATAATTATTTAATTTGTGTATTTGTGTATATTAGTTTTAATTTAAAATAAACATTTGTGTTGAGTTTTTAGTGCAAAAAAATGTTTTTGTTTGGCAAAAATAGTGTCCTCATTTAATGCCAACGTTACTCAATGGATGAGTCCTCATTTGGGGACTTAAATATAACGGTCCACAATTAGGTATAAAATCCCTTAACGGGTGCAAAAATCTTTCTAAATATTGTAAAATACGTTATAGAAAATAAATGTTTGTTTTAGAATTAAATTTGCTAATTCATTTAAAATTGAGATTTTTGACCGATGATGATGATGAGAATGTAGTAATAATACCAGCTGTACCTAAAACAACATCAAATGTTCACGTGAAAACCACAAATGAGCAATGCACCGAAGGAACCATTTTGGATGTGGATGACATTGATAATCTATGCGATTCAAATGGTGGAATTGCAAGAGTTTTAGCTACAGGAAATCCGTCAGGTTTGGATATAGTAATATAAAATGTCGATATTGGTTTTATCGGATTTGATAAAGAGGAGACATATAATACAACGAAATCTAACATTAGATGGCGAAGACGTAATTTGTAGGGACAAAAAATTCCGTTTATGGGACCCGACGTCAAGGAAGAAGTAACCGATTTTTCGCCAGCCAAATATTTGTTTGTATATATGAAACAAATGTTTTTTGAGATGGCCGAGTACACATGGAAAAGAGTCCAACGTTCAAAATTATAAAGAAACCAGCCCAGATGAGTTAGTTAAGCTTTTTGGAATTTTGATATTAATGGACTTCCCAATGATTTTTTTATCTACCAAGGGTCAAAAACTGAAATTTGCGAAGAGATTAAAAATAAAATTGGATTTGGTCCCGCAGCTGTTCTACATTTGGCAAAAATAATTCCACCAAATGGCCATTCATTGTTTTTTGACAACTATTTTAGTAGTTATCAATTGTTTAAACTGCTAAAACAACTAAATATCAACGCCACTGGAACTATAAGAATCAACCGTTTTGCAAACCCTCCTCATTTAAATGACAAAGATTTAAAATCAAAAGGTCGAGGATCTTACGATGAAGTCCGTCGCTTGGATGGCAAGTTATGCGTAATAAAATGGCAAGATAATAAACCCATTTATCTTGCGTCGAACAGTACGGGCGTTGGAGCTGAAACTACTGCCGACAGATGGGATAAAAAACACAAAAATATATTGAAGTGAAACAACCAACAATAGTCGCAGAGTACAATAATGGAATGGGTGGAGTTGATCACCTTGATCAGATGATTGCATATTACCGTATTTTTATAAAAAGCAGGAAATGGACACTAAGAGTGGTTACTCATTTCTTAGATTTTGCCATTGCCTCTTCTTGGTTAGAATATAAAAGGGATTTTGAGGCAAGCACATCAACCAAGAAAAACGAAATGGTCGATCTCTATAACTTCAGGTTGCATCTTGCTAAGATTTTACTACCATCAGACCAAATACCAAAGAAGAGAGGTCGCCCAACGTCGACTACAGCGTCTCCTACTGCAAGTACCACAAAAAAAGCGAAATATGAAATTCGACCGATAGACGAAATTCGACTAGATAAAACGGATCACTTTCCATTTCATGAAAGTGCGGTAAATTCGTCCAGATGTAAATATCCAAACTGCCAGGGGAAGTCGAGAGTGTATTGTACGAAATGCAAGGTACATCTTTGCCTAAATGCAAAAAATAATTGTTTTTCGTAAATCACACGAAAGCCTAAATATTATTATTATCAAATTATTATTATAATTATGAGACTGAATTATTAAATTATTATTTATTTATTATTTTGGACTTAAAGCCATTATTCTGAATTAATAAAACGTTTTATTTGGTATTTAAAGTGTTTCATTTAATAATTTTCATGACTCATGATGGTATTTGTCCTCAAAAATGGCCAAATTTCAAAGCTCAATTTCTAGGTCCTGGTGGTGAAAAAAGCCTAATACCAAAACTTTCTGTAAATTTAAGCAGATACTTTGCATAAAATTCATTAACATTTTTTTTCTTCGCCTGTGGTATAAATTTTGCTCTGAATTTGGTTTAGAATGAAAAATTAAAATCGATTTCGACACCAATGGCCTTTCGGCCCTTTCGGCCTTTCGACATTCGGTCTTGCGGCCCTATTCTGTTAAAATTGCTTAAACAAATTTCGTGTCACAGAAAGAACTTATTTTTTTTTATTTAAGGGCCGGTTCAATAATTCGCACTGGATATATAGTGCGAAAGAGGAACAGGTTTGAACTACGAGGCGATAATTTTTGGCTGAAGTTTTAATTCTATTTAGACGGAAAGTCCCTAAATTCATCCAAACTCTGATCGAATTGTCAGTTTATATGTATAACTACTACAGGAAATGAAATTCGAAAGACTAGTGTAAATATACATTGATTAAGACAAAGGTTGTGAAGTGAAGCCTTCCTTTAAATTTTTGAATCGGCAAATAAATAAACTCATATAGATGCCAAAGAATCATTGATCGGCCATGACTTTTATTCTGTGAGTCATTCTAAGAAAACATTAATTAGCAATCAGTTTTTATTTTTCCAAATTTCAATCGATTTTGATTTATATTAATATACTACAAAACTAGAAATTATTTAAATCAAAATATTTGGCACCGCGCATAATACCCATAAAATGATAAGGCAAAAAAATGTTGACTTAAATGACTAATCATCATAACAGAAAACTTCTTTAAGCTTCCCAAATATTTAAATGTAACAATTGACCTTCCCAAAAAATGTATACCATTATAGGATTGATTTACTGATGTCTCCATCAAAAACTCGATTTTAATTTATTTTGGCTTCACCGCAACATCACAAAACTTGTAAATGACTAATCTTATCCGGCAATACTTTGTTTACACCAATATCCAAAACCCCATCCGACCATAAAATAAAATATAAAACAACAGGTTCTGTTCGAATGCGCATAACTAAACTAAACTTTGAACTATACCTTTATATATTCAAATAATATAATGGTGCAGGAAATTTTGTGTTCTGACAAGATACCAATAAAAAATAATAAATTCAAATTTTAACATTTCGCACGGATGATTCAAAACAAAAATTTTTTTCGAGAGACTTGACCAGACGTAACATCAAAACTATATATATAAGACTAAGAATAATTATTAAAAACAAGTTTTATCATGTGTACGACTTGATTTTGATAAAAGCTGATCAAAATAAATTTTTATAGTGATGAATTACATCATGGATATAACATGTTTTACATCATAACTTGATTTGTCTTGATACAAGTGAATATATTCGATATAAATTATAGGAATAAAAATAACAAGGCTGAAATGAGATTGTACACAAATCGATTTACAGACACGTGTGTGTATATATTAGGACGTGTTCGGAACGTCTTTGCACTCGCATTTCTTCTGTTTACCAAATATTTAATCAGTTGTACACATCCATATACACGTACTGGTGGAATATTTTTGTAATTTAACGTCGGCGTAATTATTATAAATGAAAATGGCGTGAATGACATCGTTGTTTTGTTACAAATTATATGGTGCCTGCCTACTTACTATATACTGCTGAGATAAATCAGGTCATCATTTTGTATATCAAAAATTTTGACGATAAGCGCGATGACAAGGAATTGCGTAAATAAAATTCGAAAGGATTGTTGCATATTAAATGTCCGGTAAAGTATAAACAAGTTATTTACGTATATGTTATATGTAATAATTGTAGGTTTCATAGATAAAATTGACATAATTCTTAAGCGTGCACATATATACATACTCGTATTACATAAAAAAAAGACGAGTATCCATTTAAAGTGATTGTGCAATACATAATACTTTTTAATGATTATCAAAACAGCAAGATGACACCTGTTTCTTTAAGGCACTTTATACGTACATTATGTACTTACTTATGTCGTTGAGACGAGATAATATCTTTTACATGCACATATGTGTAAATAAAAACAAATTTGCTGTTTTGCTTTATATTTATTTACTTAAAGCAATTTATGATTGTGTCAAGTTTGAATAGAAAGTTAATAGTGTTGCTTGTGTGCCAATTTAATTGGAACTTTATACTTTCTCATTCTGTAATAATTGATAATACATAGTTATAATCATAATACACAAGTCAAGTCATGTTTTATAATAATAAAAATTGATTTTTAATTAAATTATGATAATTTTGTGTTTTGTGTGACTGTGATATTATGCAAATTTGGTTTTGTGTGTTGGCAAACTGATTGATTGATTGAAAATATAGGTTTTGTTAACATGATCATTTTTTTTTTTATTTTGCGGCATGCACTTTTTTGTTGTTGAGTTTTATGTAGACGAACATTTACTATCTGCCTTATTAAATTATTATGATAATAATGTGCGCGCGAGAATGAATACAAAACAAAACAATAAAATACATAATCAAAACCGCATAAGTTTCTTTTCTTTCATTTTAATTTCCGGCTGTTTCTTAAACAATTTATAAATGCGGAAGATGCAAGAGATTTTATTGTTTATACGTGTGTGTATAAAGCAATAGATAGAAGTGGTTTTGAAATTGTTTGGATATTTTGTAATATGATAACAATTTAGTACAATTTTTTACATTCCATAAACGGTAGAGGAACATTATTAATGTGACTAGAAGTTATTATAGAACTTCCGACGTCTCCAGATATATTGACTGCGAACGAGTTAACGAGCCTTACGAGATTCCCGAATTCTTGCAAAACAGCTTCTCGATATTTGGCAGCCTTAGGTAAAAGCTAGACCTCTTACAGTATTTGTATCTTTCTTGTTTGGTAAAAAGTGACACCAAATCTGGTCGTTTAATCTTCTCAGTAATGCTCAGTTAGCTTCTTATCAACTTTAATATATTTGATGATAGCAAATTAGAACAAACCAAACCTCATGAAAAACTCCAAAAAATATATTTTCTTAAGAATTGCTTGATTCTACTTATATACGCTAATCTGAAAATGTTTCGTTTCTTCGTGCTGTCAAATACGTCAATTGTTAATTTTTTGGCTCAAAACTATTATAAACAAAACTTAAAGTTCATGTCGAAATATTAAATAATTGAAATATTTATAATAATACAGATTTCGCCAGTAAACCAACCATTAATTTTCCTAATTGTCTTTATAATGTTGAAACACACGTCGGTCTTACACAATCCATATAGTGTCATAGTATTTTGGCGAACATCTTAATACATTTTGCTTAGTGTATGTACGTACGTACTATAGTACATCAAAAATTAATAATGTTATAAACTATTAATAGTAATTAGTATAAATTAAAGTAAATTAATTATACTGCAACCTTTATAGTTTTCTTGCAAAACAATTTTTTTTTTTTGGTAATGTTGCCAATGGCAAACCGCAATACAAAAGAAAATTTATAAAT
Organism: Tipula helvola; assembly: GCA_963556165.1. Taxonomy (NCBI): domain Eukaryota; kingdom Metazoa; phylum Arthropoda; class Insecta; order Diptera; family Tipulidae; genus Tipula; species Tipula helvola. Next base: position 111,779,982 of record OY744481.1, on the reverse strand, counting down.
TACTTTTGTGTACTTATTTATTGTAATTCGCAATCACAGTCGCACGCTGGCTATAAAGAATTACGCTAACTTATAGCCAAAAGCAAATAATTATCACTTTTGAGGTCATCGGTCATTGATAATGTGCTTATTATATCCGCGTTGTTTAAACCCAAAAAAAAAACAAAAATAAAATTCCGTCATAAATTATTTTGGTTTATACTGTAACATCCAGTAATTTCCGCGTATCTACATAAACATTTCCTTGAATTTCTAAATACACATTAGTGTATGAAAACACGCCTATTACAGTGTTAAATCACATAAATACTATATGAATTATTTTTAATAATTAGGGCAAAGCATGTTCACTTAATTTACATGGGTTTGGTACTCGAGTGAAAAATTGCTTATTTAGTAACTAAATCTAATTAAAAGAAACGTTGAATTTAGCTTACCTAATGCAAAATTATTTTCATCAGTCGACGGCAAAAATCTGAAAAACAAAGCATAAAATATAATTAGAACCTAAATTATGTAATTCCCAAATGTCTAATTAACATAACATTATTTTTGTGTGTACGTAGACGTACACAATATAATACGGTACACTTTATCTATACCTGGTACAAGACAAGGTTAATCTTAATTATACGCAATGTTTATAATCTTGCTTTGACATTTAGTTAAAAAAAAACATTTATAAAAAAATCACACTCATACAGATATTTAAGACGTAACACGTTTTTCATTTCTCATATTTTCTGATGAATTTCCATATTTTTCCATAAACGGTCTTTAAATATTTCATGAGTCGTCAAAACGAAAACCGTACTTTACTATCAAAGATTTTGCCTACGCAGAGCAAAAGACAAAACACTATTTTATAGCTTTGGGACGGTTAAATATATTTTTTTTTCCTATCAAGGTGCACGCAACATTTGTTTTTATGTAACCAGAAAAAGTGCCGAAACACCAGAAAAAAAAAAATATCAAATCAATTTCACTCCCTTGAATAGCATTCCGCACGGTCATCTCATAAATAATTTTTATACATATACTATATACGATTTCATGCTACATGGAATTTTTGTCATTTTGTGTATTTAAAAATAGAAATCTGTGTGATTGATTTATCTAGATAAATAAAACATTTGCGGATGTTGAAATTAAGTTTCGTTATGGTTCCGGTAAAATACAAAAAAAAAAAAATTTTGCACATCGCACAAATTTTATATAAAATCACAAATTATTTACACATTTTGGATTAATCATCAGTATCATCACAATGCCGCGCTTAATCTGTATTTAAGGATCAGTTAATATACAAAAGGGGCGGTTAGTAACCTATATTTTAAAAATAAAAAAGGAAAAAAATTTGCATTTAAACAAAAGTACTTTTATGACCCATTAGGTCATACTATATACAGCAAGTGATTTAGTCTACATAAATTTACAAATAATTTGGTTTTCCCGAAATAATTAGTTTTAAAATATTACCTCTTGCTGTGTAGGTAGTTTAGTTATTTGCTTCACCAAGCGTCGTTCTGTACACTAAATTTTCAACTACATTTTAATTTCATAATATTTAACAAATATGCACACACTAAATCAATTATCACACATTTATTAAATTAGACATATTCACATATTTCCACTTTATTAACAACCAACAAAAAAAAAAACACTATCACTTTCGTTTCGATACACGTTAAAAACTAAACAAAATTACAAATTTAATTTTTTTTTCTAGATTAAGACCACCAGAACTAACCCGGTCGATGTTATCTCATAAACTATTTTAAACTAAATAACATTTACAGATGGAAATCTTAAGATCAAATATTGACTCATTCTCAACTTAAGAAAAAAGCAAAAAAAAAAAAAAAATACTGTATATAAACTGTTGGTGGTGGGGATTTAAGCATGAGAACTTGTTTGTGTTTTTGTTTTGTTACAAGTCAAAATTAAAATGCAAACAAGTCCGTAGAGGACAGGTTAAATTTAATTTAATTTACTTCAGATTAATAAATAATTTAATCAGAATATTTCTGATAACAATCAAATCGTGGTGGTGTGTGCGTGCTGACCTATTTTTTTTTATATTTTAAATATTGATAACATTTTGCGGCTGGACAGTGGGGTGGTATGTTTTAAAAAATTTTAATTTAAATCTAAATCGTTTTGTTTTGAATAAATTAAAATTCTTCAAAAATGTTCAACTTCCGTCTCATTTATTTATGACTAGTGGTGATTCATTTGCGGACCACTAGAGGTATAAAATATTAATTTTCCTTTCTTATCACACAAAATTAACATGTTTTTTTGTTGAACAAATTTAGATATTAAATGGCTTGATTTTTTTTTCTGTTATTGAGTAAGTTTATGTTACGATGAGGGAAAAACAAGTTGTGTTAATTTTTTGAACAACCAAAATAATGGACACATTGGTAAAAATAGGCTTTTTGTAAACTGTGCTTAGAGTGCGGGTCATAGTAACACATTTTTATTTTATTTTATAGATTAGTGACTTCATTAGTGACATAATAATGATGAAGAATACATTATATGATAATAAAATAAACATTTAATAGAAAATTCAGAATTATTGTTGTTTTATATAATTTAATTGAAAAACAAGTCTGTTAGAGAGGCTAATCACTTATAACATATCTACTGGTAAAAGTAGAAATATCATTATCTCCCCCTCCCCTCCTTCTACTTTATCCCAGAGACAATACAAATGTATCGACTATCGACTCTCAAAAATGAGATCCCTTCTTGAGTGAGTTCAAATATGCTAGTAGTTCGGTTTCGTACTGAAAAGTAAGGTTTACTCATCAGGTAGTTACGACCAAACTACAAAAATACAATTCTCGCTTAATACCTTAAGTATCAAGGTAGAACATACTGACTTAGCGAATTATATTCACTAAAATCAAAAAACCCAAGGAGAAACCTCATTTGTATGTATATTTACATGTGCCTACACGAATAATTAATGAGTTAAAAAATTGATTTTTCGGCTTTATTATAGACAATATATTAGTAGTAATGACATCCGCAGCTCTTTATCTATTTTACTTTTAATGCGTTAAACTCTGTATGATGCTTAAGTTAACTAGTGTTTTAATGCCGGGACAACTTTCCACAAAATCACAAAAATTTTTGGATTACCGTTTTGAGATTTTTAAGTTTTTCTCGTAGATAAGAGTACCGATCAACGAAAACGTAAGCGAAACTTTTAATTTTTAGCTATTTTTACCTAAATTATACGTGGCAAATGGAAATTAAACCCTTTTCATTTTCAATATCGGAATTTTGGCAGATAGGTAATTTTTGAGAATTGGAAGATATTTTGGTGCAATTTAAAGCAAACTGTCATTGTAGGCAATATCAAAATAGATACCTAGGATGAGCAGCTCAAAAATGACTGAACTTGGACGAAGTCCGAAAAATAGCTTTAAAAAACAGGACTGGTATTAAATCTCATAAAATTGGTTTGGTGGCGACGATTGGTCACAAAATATGCACGTGGCGAAATTTCTTCTAGAAACATTTTAAACCCGCTAACTTGATTCATAATTTGGAGGTGTTATAAATAATTCATTGATCACAAAATATATTGGTTAAGTCAGTTAATAAATTTCAATCGAATTTGTGCATAATCACAGCAGTTTCATTTGGGGCAGGCATGAAATTTCTTAAATAAAATATGGCCAGAATCCAACAAATATTGCAACAGACTGTAATGACCCTGCAGTTTTTAGAAAAAAATAATTTGGGAAAATTAGATTTGCCCAAGAAAAATTTGTTTTTTACGTTCTTAACCATTCCAGGCCCTTACTACAGTTCCAGTTTCCAGAACCAAATGGAGCACATTTGTCAATGGTTTTTATTGAAATTTTATATCTGAGTTATTAAGCCGATTCTATCAGTAGTTCCCAATATATAATAAAATTATTCAGGCTCTGAAAATTTCTTGGGTTACCATATTTGGGGTCGAATTTGTTAAATCGGTTCCAAGTTCAAGAAATATTGCGGAAAACTACTAATAATATTTTGATTGATGCTATTTATTAGAAACATTCTTTCACCAATTTTCCTTTTCTTTATATATGTAGATATCCAATCCAGGCAGTTCACTACGTCTCCAGTTTCAAATAGAACTAGGTGGCACGTTTGTGCATGGATTTTAAAATTCATATATGAGATTTGAGATGTTAAGTTGATTCTTCAATTAGTTCATAAAATACAATTTATTAATTCTTTGGCCATATCATCTGGGGTTGGATTTCTTAATTAAACCATGGCTCAAATTCAGGATATTTTTGAGTTGAAACTTTAAATGAAAAATGATATTCACCATATTTATTTGTATATACTTAGCTAATTAAGACTATCTTCTCAGTTTCCTCTCCAGCATCAAATGGATGGAACAAGCAAATGAATATTATCTGTAATTTAAGGTTAAACTTATTATTTCATAATGGCTGGGATCAGAATTTTTAAAATAAAACATGGCGCAACGGAAATAAATATTTTGGAACACTACTCGTACTAATGATGATGATCGATACCATAAATCAAAAATTAGATTTACCAATTTTGATTTTCCATGCACAGCCCACCCACATAATTTTCTTCGCCTCCAGCACCGTATGAAATACACACATTTGCCACTGTATGTGAACTTTTATCACGTTTTTTTATTACGTTCTGAAGTTTGAATTCTATTGTGTTGAAATTATTAATTTTCTGGTCCCTCCTGAATTTAGCATATTCGCTAATAAATTTAGGAATTTGAATGAATATTGTCTAAAAACCAGGACAATGTACGATTTTTTCTTGGATACCGACAGAAGTTTGAAAACCCACAACATATCCAGAGAAACCAGGACATCTGGTCACCCTATTCCTATACCTAGGCGAGAAGGAGAATGTCAAAATAAAACTGAAAGACAGTTTGTGCTGTCAGCATTCATCCTTGCCAGACAAGAACGATGCATGGTAGTCTAGATTTTATTCAAATGTAAGAAAAGGATTTGAGAATATTGATGTCAAGGAGTATTGGACGAATGAAATTTGCCATATCATTCATACTCCATAAATCCAGACCTGCATACAACTTTCTTCGTCATGGGAAGGTTAAATGACTGCAAAAATTATCTTACCGTCTTATTCTTATATAGGTGTCCTAGTCTAAGCTTAACAAACGATTTGAGAGTACTTTAAATCTAAACTTCCAAACATCGTTTTTAGGCGGTAAGGCTAAACGACCGCATAATTTGTCTTGTAGCGCAATTTTTGTATTCAGGAGGATCTAATCTAAATATTTAGCCAAAGCTGACAGAAGTTTTTGGTTAAAATCAGGTAATCTCAGTTATATGTTTGTGTTTATCTGGTGCCCCATTCAAAGTATCTTGATGTTTTTCTAAGATATAAAAAACTCAATACAAAATAAAATATCGGAGTAAAGGAGTAAGTTCTAGGCGAAAGTAGTACAAGTACTCCGATCGTACTCACTTCGACAGCACTGATTATGAGTGATTTTTCTGAAAAATACTGTAATGTCATTATTACTAATATATTGTATATAATAAAGCCGAAAAATCAAATTAAATAATAATTTAGTTCAGAAAATTGATTTCGAATGAGCTCCTCCATCGGTTTCCTTTTAACAACAATTATCTTAGATAATAGTTATTAAAGAGCACCGACAAAGAGCAATTTGAAATCGACCTTCTAAAGCAGTGGTGTCCAAGCCAAATTAGTTTTTTCGACAAATATTCAGAAAGAGCAATAAAATAAGAGTAAAAGGAGCAATACAATTTTGAAAAACAGTCAGCTGGGCAACAAGATATTTATTTGTTATCGAGAACCATAAAGTTTTGGCTTGGACACTACAGTTCTAAAGCAATATTAAAAAAGTATTTTTTTTATAAATCTTATATGTAAGTGATAGCTTTTCTAAAATGTTTGGATGGGACTAGAGGACGCAAACTTTTGTATTAATCGTTATTTTTATTAACCGTGTTTTCGTTTAATACGTAGATGCTTTTAGCCCGATTAATCGCCTTAACGTTTTGTATTTTAAAATTTAAATAATATAGCGATTCGAACACTAAAGTTGGAATAATTCCGATATATCGATTTAAATATTAAATTCAATTTTACTACTCGCATGTCACGCAGAGAATTTGTCGGCAGGTAAACATCAAAAAACCTTTCAATTTTGTTTGACTCAACAATTCCTATATTTCTCAGAGTCGATCGTCTTGAAAATTATTTTCTGATTTGCAACTTTCGGTATTATTATTCTACATTTGCAACTTTCGGTATTTTATCTCAAAAATGATTGGTTGGTTTTTATTACTATGGTAAATCCTAAATATTTGGAGTGCGAGTAGACAAGAGAGAAGAGACGCAACAACTTCAACAACGATGTCAAGCAACATTTGCTACGGTTAGTACAAATATGGTTGACCGCTTGGGAACATTATAATGATACGAAATCTCGCCCCTCCCACCGCACAACCGCCGATGGGAATAATAGTGGTGGCTAATAATTAATTAAAATTAAGGCTTTTCCGATCTTGCGGTTACAACATGAGGCGCTATATAGGAAAAATTGTGTTGTCTTGTGATGTGTCAAAAAAAAAATACAAACAAATTTACTAACTATCGTTCACTTAGATGTCTGGAATCGGGTCGAGTCTTTCATGCTAACATATACCTTTCCTTTCCTTCGATCTTGTTATTCGCAATAGGCTGTAAGGTAGACCCGGCGTATCCGGGAAACTTGCCCTTTGGCTTGGTCGTACACACTAAATCAATCAATCAATCAATCAATGGTAAATCCTAAGTATTCCGTCGGCACCGTCCATTGGACCCGCCGTTTTGCTTTTCAAAATTCATTGATGTTTTTAATTATTTGTTTGTCTCTAGTCTGATTTTGGGGTTTTATTTAGCATATATGTCGTATTTGTTGAACTTTACTTGCTTTAATAGCTTTTATCATTATTGGGTGGAGATAGATTTTAAAAAGATACATTTAGCAAAAGCGGATTTATATGTTATAAGGTTACTCGGATAACTTAAAAAACTGCCAACTAATTTACCGATTAATCAGAATACCGATTAAAATTTTATTATTTGCATGCTACCTAGAACATTAAGTTAAGTGAGAATCTGTGCCTTTCAACTAAATCCGCTTTCATTAAGAGAGCACAGGTTTTAAAAAGTAGGAAAATGTTGTACAGTCACGGTCAATATTCGAAATTGTGGGGACAAAGTTTGGACAGTTAAACAAGCTGAAATAAAAAAAAGAAGGAAATTTGAATATTTTCAAGAAGTATTACAAGTAAATACTACATGTACATATAGGATGAATTATTCAACTTTATAAAAATTTAGAATAAAAAACACGTTGAAAATAGTACTTCCCGTCCTAGCTTAACTATAGGCGCATTTATTTACTAAGGGCTACAACTAAAAGTGGTCCGTCATACAAAAGCCGATTAAGTCTGAGTAATAGACTTGTACCTGGTTTTTTAAATAAAGATTCTAGCTTCAGTGGTTCAGAAGTTATTCCAATTTTACAACTGTTTTTTGGTCGTTTTTTTGGAAAAATTATAAAACTACACCGCATAAAGCAGAACAAATAGATATATCTGTAAAGAATTTAAAGCTTGGATAAACTAGAATGAATTAGCTTTATTTAATTTAACTGGTTTTACGCTGTTTGGTGCTTGTAATGGTACCTATACAGATCCGGTGAACTGGTCGTTAATTATGATTCTAAGATGTCTTGTTCACCTTCTCCTTATAACTTAACTTCGGCGGTTAAGTTAACATTTTTAATTTCTAATCTGAATCTGATAATTATATGTTTCCGCTCTCTTTGCCCGTCTTAGGCCAAATGTTCTCTCATGTTCACGAACTTCGGTAATCGATCTTAAGATTTCGAATCACCATTTTATTGACATTTTTTTAAGACTTCTAAAGATTTGCCAATCTGGTCGTAGTCCCAAGATTAACTTGGGAGTTTTTTCCGCTTTACTTGAACATATGGACTGGAATTTTGTTCTTGATTGTGATGATTCTCGAACTTATTCAAGCAATGTCATACACATTTCCAAGTTAAAAAAGTCAGGCATGGATTTCTTATGAGCTTACTGCAAGCGCATTAATAAAAGAAATTAATTGTCAAAAAACACAAATCGTTTTTCAGTCAACCGTGGTGATGTTAAAAAATACGACAACTCATCAATGAAATATTCTGTTGGATAATGGAACTATTGTAACAGGGTCAGTTATGTTGTTGATAATTTAATAGTAACACATTTTACGAAAGTTATTTCAGTTTCAGCTAACTATGATCGCGGGTATGATAGTGGTCCAGAAACATTTTTTGTGACTCCTGTTTCTAACTTTGAAATTGAATCTATTATTGAATCGTTGGAACCGAAACAGGCACTTAATAATAATGGATTGAGTAATTTAATTTTGAAAGCGATTTCTAGTTTTGTTTGTCCCGCTATTACCCATATTTTTAATCTTTCTTTTGCGACGATTATTCCTATATTCAAAAATGGTGACCGGAACCATAAAGAAAATTATAGACCTAAGTAGCCCAAAATAGTGTTAGTGCTCACCAACAAAGGCTTCATCAAGGAAAGGAGACCGAGTCGGCTTTGTTGGTGTTCTTGAATACCATTTATAATGGATTAAATTGTGGTAAAGTTTGTGCGGGTTTGTTTGTTGGTATTACGATATCCTTTGACAAGATCAACCATAAACGTCTCCTACCTTGCCGATTGCCGACATTGTGTTTAGAGGTATAGCGAACAATTGGTTTGCTTCTTAACTTGAAAACAGAATGCAAGTGAAGTTAGACCTAAATTGGAATTAAAAAAAAAAATAGGATTAACTAAGCATAAACTTCAGGCGCTATAGTACTCGTATGAAATTTATCCTATAAATAAGGATTAAACCAACAAAACCAATATATGTATATAAATTAGTAAATAACAAAGTTAATGGCATTTAGGCGAAAAATTTTCAATACAAAATGTATAAAACTGTTGTTTTTAATGAAAATTAATTAAATATTTTATGCGTATCAAAATAATTCTTATTTTTTTAAAATATAATGAGCCAAAATTGAAAGAAACAAGGGCTAATTTTTTTTGAAGAAACAAATCAGAAGATTTTGCAAATTTATCACAAATCTCACTATGATTTTTTTGATAGGTCTATTCAAAATATTCAAATGGGTATGAGGTGCCCCTGCCCAGATGTGAGATTTATTAAACTCCACTCTGTTAGCAATGCCTTAACCATTGATTGAAGTGATATCCTGTGCGAGTGAAAATTCAATTTGATTTTAAAGTTTTTCAGCCGCCACAGCTGAATACAATAAAACGTTTTAGAGTTAAAGAGTGTAGTGCGTTAGATGTGGTTATTATAAAAAACCGACGAGCTTGTATCCGAGACACGACCTATTAACGTAGGACTATGTAAAATTAAGAACATTTTAATTTTATTTCAATTTATTTCTATTTTAATACATAGTACATAAAAAAATGACATTAACAAGAAATAAATCAATTTAGACAATCATCGCCGAAGAACGGCAGTGTTGATCAACCTGTTTAAAATTATAAGAAAAAGTTTGGTGTGGGGCCAAAAAGCAAAAAAACATATATAATTAATTAAAAATAAATGAAATTTACAAAATTACGAAATATTTAAGTTATAATAAAAATATAAAATTAAACAAAAACATTAAAGAGAAAATGTATTTCCGGATGTTCAGAAAGCCACAACTTAACTTCTTTTATAAACGGTTTAGAAGCAATCTGGTGCCCAGTAATATGAAAAAGTTGGGCCGTAGCAAAAATCTCAACATACGGCTGGTCTTAAAATATTTACCACAGTAAGTGGCCATAATGTCAAGTCGAAATCATAAGAGACATTTACAGGAACTCAATGTTCCTAAGAGCCATTAATTAAAATAGCAAATGAAAAATTATCAGAAATATTCATTTTCGGCTATATATACATACATATATGGGCCTATAGCATAAATCTCACGAAAAAAGGGCTTGGTTGCCAATAAAAGAAAGGCTTAGTTAATTTCTGAGTTATATGACATCACTGTGGGCCATTCGAGAAAACAAAATAATAAAACACAAATAATACAAAATCAGAATTAACGTTAAATATACCCTTTGTCACCAAATCCCAGCTCCTCATCACATACCATTTCATTTTATATATCTCCCAGCGCATTTCTCCAAAACTTGCTCCACCCAAATGGCGTCCGATAATAATTGCTATTAAGTTGTAGGCGACCTTTTACCAAAAGATATTATTACTCAGAAGTAATACCTTTAAACGCAATTTTAACATTTAATAAAGCAATTCACAAATAATGTATCGATATTATATTGTTGAAATTTCAATCATTAAAATGTCACAAAAAGTCAATGAAACGTCATAGAAATGTCAATATCACAGAAATGGGAATGTCTTGCTATTAAGAAACGCTTACTAGATATAATTTATTTTTAAATATTGACGATTCAAAATACGTATTAAATCAATTTAGTTTCCGGTCACTTGGAAACTTTGAAGTCCCATAACTCGCAAATCTAAACAATTTTCGGCCTGATCTTTGCGACTATACATTTTTCTAGGATTGCATAGGTTATATAGCATATAAACTTAAAAAATGTACGCAATATTTTACATAATGAAAATAAATAAATTTTGAACTTTTTTATTTTTATTTTATAGCTTTAAATCAATATGGCGTGTTCATCACTATTTAATTAAAATTGAGATTAAAATACATATTAAAAATTAGTTGTTTACATTTTTTTTCAATCCAAAAATTTTTATTTAACTTAGTTTGAATTTTACAGTTTTCAAAACGTTACCTTTATATTTATCAAGAGACATTGCTTAAATCAAATAAATTTGGTAAATATACGTCAATTCCGTGGCGCGCGTCATCACGTTGAAATTTTGGTTTACCCCCCATATATAATGAAAACAAAGACGTAGTCCTACGTTAAAAGATCATTAATAAAGGTCAGAAAGAGAATTAAAGATAGAACCGAACCTTGGAGAACACTAGTAATAATTGATAGGGCACTTAACGTCAAGTATCTCAAACCAATCTTTGTCAAATGATCTTGAGTTATCCAGAGTAATTAATCCTGTTTTTGGAAACATCGACGGAACCGACTTAATTCCCTTTTATAGAATTGGATGAACATTAGCTGTTTTCAAATCGATGTAAAATATTTATGTTGTCATCGGAAAAGCTTACTAAGGGATGACACTTTTTGAGGATGATTGTAGGAATACCATCTGATTTATTTACATTTAATTTCAAATATTTATTTTTTAAAATAAATGTCAAATTTCGTACAAGATTTTGTTATTTAAAAATTTCAGTTATACGTAGATTTTGCATTATTTTGTAACGCAAAATTTTGTTGCTGTAAGATAAATAAAAAATGAAAGATTTTGTTGTGAGGACATTCCATATTTTTTTTTGCCCAGTTTAGGCCAAAGTATGAACGATAATTTAAACTTTCTCTCAGACTCAATTGAGTTAATTTTTTAGAAATCGCAAAACGCTGAAATTGTTGTGGCGGGTGATTTCAATGTTCACAATGACAGATTGATTCTATGTTCTTCTTCCAGGACTCCAGTTGATGAGGCGGCGGAAACATTTGCAACCTTCAGACACAGAAACGAGTGTCAACGACACGGCTCATTTGTTGGATTTATATTTAACATTGGATTACTGAGTTTTGTTATTCATAATTTTATCTCGATAACCTAAGCTAGCGCTAATCTCAGAAACTGTTAACCGATTTTTAAGCAATTTTTACCCATTGCAGTGAGTATTTTCTCTTGGTGGTTTTAAGTTCTGGTAATTTGCAAGAGCTGGTGGTTTCTTGGAAAAAAATCAGGACACTTTAACTTTGGTTTTCCTTTGTATCGTATATTCCGTTTATTTAAAATTTTTGATCATTTTTTTGGTTGTGGTTCGAACGTAGGGTATGTTACAAAAATCAACAACTGTGCTAAATTTGAAGTCAATGTTACACGCGAACGATTTGCGCCCCTAAAATATTTTGGAGTATTTAGGACGAATTTTGAGTGACCTATACACGATTAGTGCGATCTAAAGTTGCTAGATATGCTGAATAATCTGCATAAACGGACTTGGTATTAGAGAAGTAATCAAGATCTTGACTTTGTTAAGTAAGTGGTATTGCTACATGTAGGAACTTCTTTATTTATTTCCACCTCAACTTAAGGGGATGGTGTAGAAACAATTTTTGTCTGGTTATGGGTGTTGCTAATATTGTCTCCAAAATGTCGAATGATAAACGTCACTTGCTCAATGCAACACAGTAAATATGTTTAAATTTGTGCGAATGCTAAGTAGTCAAAAGTTTTGAATTCTATAAATTTCTTTAAATTTTGATTTTGGTGGTTTTGTTTTGTAAAATTAGGATTTACTTTCTTTTCTTATTTCTAAAAATTCCTATACGTTAAAAAAATTAAAATTTTAAAGTTTTAACGAAATTTACGGCGTTAAAATTTTCGAAATAAACCAAAAAAAAAAAACAGAATTTAAAGAGTTCTAAAAATGTTACGTAATTCAATATAATAATTAAAATTATTTTAACGCAATTAGGACTTTTCAAAAGTGAAAATAATTACAAATAGAATTTTTAAAAAAAATGGGTCTATCCGACTCTTCGAACGACACTTTTCCCAGAAAGCGTCCGTTTTAGTTCATCAAATCAACCATTCAAATTTTACAAATATTTCCCGTCATTTTGAGCAAAGTCCTTATAATGTGTCACTGTTTCTCTTGTTGGAGACCTCTTCTGCAATATCACAATTGGTTACGACAATATAAATTTTCTCATCTCATGCTGCCAAATCACAGACTCATAATTATTGTTAGATTATTAAGAACTGACACGCGTTGGTTAACGCGTTTAACAATTAGATCCAGTTATACATTTCTAGTAAGTTTACTGTTAAAAATCGAAATAAACATAAGTTTATCATAGGAATTGTATTGATTTAAAATTAAATTTAATACGAAATTAAATGTTTCGAGGTCATGGTAAACTAATTCGTCGAGAAATATGAAAATCTGAAACAAAATTTTTTTCGGATTACAATACTTACCCAATATAACTTCATTCTGGTGGGAAAAGTAAAAAATGAAATGGAATTCATTTTTATATCCGGATATCCGGATTTTGTTATTCGATATCCGGATGACTCGGAGTGATTAGGTTGCCGATCCTGCGTAAAAACACAAATTATTAAAGCATTTTTAACAGTTTTTGCATATAAAGTGAATTTCCGTATTCGCGTTGGTAAAAAGAAAATTGAAATTTTTATAATTCAGCCAATTATTATCGTATAAAAATAAAACGAAATTAAAGATAATTTGTTGTTTCCTCTTTTCAATGATTTTGACTTAATTAATATATTTTCATTAGATTGTTGCATAATTTGTTTTATTACTCTTAATTTAACGTTTGCCTTGTAGGTACGATTTGATATTGTGCCTTTAGTTTAATTGATGATTTGATTTGATTTTTGACTTCATCCACTTCATTAGAAATCAACCGTTATTATTAATTGAAGCTTTTACTATTATTAGTAGACTCAACTATTAACAGAAGTCTTGTTTGAGATTTTAGTGTTTTTATTAAATCAACGGCTTAATTAGAGATGTGTTCTTATATTTTGAAAACTAATTGTTCATTTCAATCATGTGATCCGGCCATTAATTTGCGTATTTATCTCTTCACACATCAGTTGACCAAATCAACAGATTCAAAGTACCCTCTAATAAACAAATCCTGTGTGGTATCACATTAAATAGCAACAGTATTTAACACATTGAAATTACCTAATTCCAAATTTTATATCATTAATCTATCCGATCGCGCATTCAAAAGAAAACAAGAAATTACCCAACACCACGGTAATACAATCCCCCATTCATAAACAAAACCAAAAAAAAAAAAAATCACTTATAAGAAGGAAATTATAAATTCAAATTTCTTTTCAAATAAAATATACAAAAAAAAAAAGAAAACACAAGACATATGATAGTAGTTAAGACATAATCTTTATAATTCAGAAACTACTTAAAAAATCACATCACACATTCATGCCCAACGAATGAAAGACGGCTATATTGATTGTATATCGGCAAAATGGCTTATTTATGTTACATATTTAAAAAAAAAAAACGCTGAATGTAACAAAAGACGCGTATTTTCTGTAAGCAGTAATAAAAAATAACGAAGGTTAAGGAAAGTTTGGACTTGAATCCGGTTGAGAGAGAAAAATATTCATCATATAATCCATACACATATAGAGTACAAACACACATTGAAATATGAGTTAATTTTTCTCATTTTGTGGTAGATCAAGATTTTTATTTGTGTCTTTTGTTTGGTTTCGAAATCATGTAAAAAATTATCATAATAAATATATACAGTGGATTAAATAAATGTCATTGATATACATACATAATATGTAACCAAATGAGTGACAATGTGCTTCATGAGACATCTCATCAATCATATTCGAATTTATTAATTAAATTAAAATTACCGAGAAAAATAAATCAATCAAAAAAATTAATTTTCTTATTCAACACTACATACCAAATTTCGTAGTCTAACTTTTGGGTTTTCTTTGAAATTTATGAAAAACGGAAAAAATAAATAAATAAATAATGTAGAATGAAAACAGTAGAAAATCAAAATAAACAAAATTAAAGTTAATTCATAAATATTATTAATTTAAATAATATAAATGTACAAATATTATACTATGAAATTTAATTAAAATAATAAATAAAATTATAAACGTGTGTGTGTGTATTATACTTCATAATATGTAAGACAATTTTCTAAATGAACAACCGCGCGCGCGTTTACAAAAAAAAAACAAAAAAGAAAAGTGAAAGTACATAATACATAATGGATATTTTAATGTACATATGCATGTAACATTGTTAGCAATTTATAATTGTGGACATTATGTATTCGACAATACCGTGCACAAAACTATCACTCGACTGGGAATTTATCTAAAGTTATAAAATTTTGCTCGTATATACGGATAGGTATTGCGACGACAAACTCAGATGTGATTTATGCATATTTTTGCGGTTTTGATATAAAATATAAAAAAAAAAATATTCAGTATTATAATTAAACGCGGCTATAATTGTAGATCCGTGACTTATATAAAAAAATTATTATTTATGATAGTTTTAAGGTCAATATAATTGGGGTTTGTATTTTTTGTATTGGGAAACTTGTTTTTCTTTTTTTTTGTTTATACCTACAACTCGTACATTTTTTTTTTCAGATGATATTTTTAGTAATGGTTTGGATATGTCTTGTGAATCGTCAGGGAATTTTTCAAGGTGACGCACATTAGTTTTTATTTTTAATTTTTATCAATGGTTTTTATTGTTGTTTTTGAAGATTGTTTAAAATGATTGATTGATTATTTTTTTTATATATATGTGTCACGTGTAGTTGAATGATCACTTAATCCTTGTGGGATATATATGTCTTTTTAATAGACTACTAACCTTCAAAGTTTCAAATCAACGATCACATAATTTGTATTAAGGGCGGCTTACAAGGGGCTACTCGCGTTGACAAAGGTATGAAAGGAATAACTTTACTAAACGTAATGGAAGTTCGAAATTAAAAAAACAACAAAGTTAACATTTTAGACGAATGTATTTGGCTGAAAGTTTATTAAATTGTTAGAATACGGGAAAAAAGAAATTTGAATAAAGAAAGCCCCTTATGACAAACTCATAAGCATTTATGTTAATAACATTTAACTAAATTCATCCAAAATATTTAGGAATTCAAAGTTTTACAGAAATCTAGTATATTAAAAGAATTTCGTAAATTCAAAGGGATATTAACCCTTAACCTATTATGTCTCCCCTTATGGGTTAATTAATGTCTTTTTCGCCATGTACGTCATCAGTGACAACGAAACAATTTTGTATATGCAAATTGGACTGTTTATAAGAAAATAATTAATTTTTATATAAATAATCGGTTTAATTCCAAATATTTTTTAATAGAGAACTAGACCAATCTTTAATCTATAAATTATTTTTACAATTTTCCAATAACGGAAAATTATTATTTTTTTAATCCGAATTGTTTTTAAAATTCCTAAAAAATGGATCAGGAATACGATAAACCATAAATTTAATTGTACTGCAATATTGTAATTAAGATCGAAAAGGATTTCGAAAATAATAAATTTTCTTCTGGTGTACAATCATGTCCAGTATTGGAAATAGTTAAAAAATGAGTGGAAAATGGATAACAAATAAGTGAAAATGAAAAAAATAATGAGTGAAAAATGAACGAAATTGAGTGTCAAATGGATTTAAGTGAGTGTAAAATGAGTGAAAATGAGAAAAAATTAATAAAATTCGATGAAAAATATGTTAACTATGAGTTAAAATGAGCGATGAATGAAACAAACATTAACAAAAAATAAGTGAATAATTGTTGAAGTTGAAGTGAAAATGGAAGAAAAATCGATGTAAAATCTGTGCAAAATCTGTTTTTGTGGTTAAACAATGAGTAATGGATTAAAAATGATTAAATTATGAGTGAGAAATAGAAGGAGAGATAATATTTAGTGACAAATAAATGCAACTTAGGCTGTGTACCAATAGTCAGGTAAATCATTTAGTACAGTACATTTCAATTTTCGTACATATTTACCTCAATTAGCGTACCAATTCTCTAGAAGTAAAAATGGTTTGATGGACACAAGTTATGGTTAAAATCGCTGGCTGCTAGGTGCAAAGGGAAACATCAAATACTTTTTAATACATACGTTATAATTTTGTGAAAAACACGGAAATTTTAACAAAAATCACTGAAACGTCAAAAAGTTAACAGCAACGTCATTAGCTTTTCACAGTATTTCAATTTACCCTGTACACTGCATGTATAAAACTTGGGTTGTTTTACACATTCAGAATTATGGGGATGCTTTGGTTATCGCATGCGGTATTGTATGATTTGTTTCGAGTTCGACGGACCAATAAATAAATGAATAAATTTGGTGTATTTATTCACTTACAATAAAACAATCGCAACAATAATCTTTAAAGGTTTAACTTATATGTTTATTACACAATATATTTGCTTGGTTGGTGGATTGATGCGGGATGGTAATTATTGGTCGATGGTTGAATGCGAACTGAATATTTATTTTAAAACATTTATCAAAACGTAGGAAATTATGGTATATAAGCAGTACATGGAAGAATATACAAATGGTAAGGGGGAAATGTTACATCTATAAAGAAAGCTAAATAACTTATATAATACAATTAGGTAATGGCTGGCAATAAACCGGCACACAAAAAATTAATATTTGAGATACAGCAACATTTATAATTTTTTGGCACTATTGGAATGGTACACAAAAATTATTTTTTGGCATCGAAATAAACATTTTGGGCGACAAAAATAATTAACTGGCAACAAAGTTATAAATAAATAAATTAAAAATTAAAAAAATTAAATTAGTTTTAAAATATTCTGGAAAATGGAGATCCCTAATTTAACTTAGAATTGTAGAGGCTAACGGCTTCGGTAACTCTCACGGGCACGCGGGAAGTCGCTTCGCTCCCCCCCGCTTAGCCCTCCGAGGGGCCTTAGATTTAAACTTCGAGGGACGTAGGAGCCAGGATAGGCAAACATGTCGCACTGCGTGCCGCACGTAGGAGCGGATTATATAGAATCTATTAATGACACTGCAATATTTTATATCGATCCCCAATCAAATATTAAATAATTTGTATCGATTAAATTTAATTTTTTGTCTCGATTTTTTTTTTTTTTTTACTCTAAAAATTATTTTTTTCTGTTCCAAAATATTATATTTGTTGCCAATTTATTAATTTTGATGTCAATGTTTGTCGCCACAGTATTTAATAATGTCCTTCAAAAATATTTGTTTGTTTTTTCATATGTGATGCCAATTTATTATTTTTGATGCTAATGTTTGTCGCCAATTTTTTTTCTTGTATGCCCGTTTAAATTGTCCCTTAGGTAATGTGGTAATGTACTCGATAATGCAATGATAACAAATGCAATGGTAAATTAGATGAGTATGCGAATTAATATATATAGTATTAATGGGAAAGTTATATAATGCAAGAGGAAGGGATAAATACAAGTACGTACAATAACTTATCTAGAAACGTCTATGCGCATTATATACAATAATTGGCAAATGCATAAATAATAATAATACAATATATACATAAAAAGACTACAGTAATATTTATCAACTCGTTGATGGCCAGGTATCATGCCAACTGGGCTACGCAATAAGAAATTGGAATTAGTTGGTTTAAACACTGCATATAAAAATAAAAAATGAATGGAAGATGTAAACGTAAAAATTAGTTAAAAATTAGTGAAAAATGAGTGAAAAGTTAGTGCAAATATGTTTAAGTTAAAATGAGCGAAGAGTAGCAAATGAATGAAAAACTAGTGAGCACTTAATGAATAATGAACGAAGAATAAACGAAATGTGAGTGATAATGGGTGAAAAATTCGTGAGAAATTTGGTGGAGTTTGAGAAAAAATGAGAAAATGAGTGGAACACATGTGAGTGAATATTGGGTGTGGATGAATAATAAGTAAATATTAAGAAACAAAAATAAGTAATTATCAAGTGAAAAATTAGTGAATAGTGAATGAGTGGAAAAGTGTGAAAATTCCAGAAAAATAAGTGAAAAAATGAGTAAAAAAATGATAAAAAATAAGCGAAAAATTAAAGAAATATCAGTGTTAAACGTATGAAAAATGTGTTAAGTATGGGTGAAAATTGGCTAAAAAATGAGGGAAATGCTAAAAGTAGGTGGAACATGGGATAAACCTAGATAAATAATGAGTGAAGTTCAAATAATCCCCCCCCCCTCCTATTTTTATTTTTTTCTCCTATTGCTCTTATAATAAAGGCGAGAGAGGGATTCTAACAGTAACTGGTTGAGAGCTTGAAATGGGTAAATTCAGCCCTGTATAATAACGATTGAAACAACATTAAATGGTATTAAAAATTTGTTTATTTATTGTGTCATAAAAAGTACAAACCCGAATGAACAATGAAATTTACTAGTATGCATACATTTAGGGCTTTTTAGAGGTAAGAAAGGCACGGGTTAGTAATAGTTTGGAGGGCCTTGGAAAGGAAGAATGTTACTCCTGTTTTAATTTCAACTAACTGAGGTCCTTCACGACTTAACATTAAGATAATCGAATGTTATTTATCCCATTTTTCAGGGAAGTCGTCCCAATTGCTCATTTTACCTTTACACATAACTTTTGATGACTACGCTTTGTGGAAATTGGTCTCTATTTTCTGATGATATAAATGTATTAATAAAGCATTAATTAAGTATTTTTAAGTGTCGATAATTTTTTATCCATAAACCCATGATTTTAGGTTTTGATATAAAAATTGGGGGCCAGGGCAAGTTATAAAATTAAAAAACAGAGCTTAATTGGATTTCAATATAAAAGCTTGATTAGGCATTAAGTCATAAAGTGATGGTAATATGTAGTTACACATTTTGAATCAATGTTTTAACGATTTCTGATTTATGGATCGGACATTACTGTATAATCGAAGATAAGAGTGTTTCTAAAATTTCTAAAATTGTTGTAAGATGTTGCGATGATTTTGCAACTTTCAAACTCCCAATCGAGAGTTCTACAAGAAAGGGCTTAAATGTTTAAGAGAAAAAAAATTAAAAGAGTTCTGATTGTTACTTTCTCGACTTAATAAAGGATCAAACATTTATGAATTTATTCACAATGGCCGCAACATCTAGCAAAAGAATTCCAGACTCGATCTTTCCAAAATATCTTGAGTTTTTTGAACAAGAACGTGGAACTATTACCATAGTTAACGAGGTAACATATTTTTTACGCACTTTTGCCACAATTTACGACCGACTATTGTACATTTACAAAGGCCGCGTAGAAGCGGATTTATTTAAGCGGGTGAAGTTTTACTTGAAGAGAGCGACCGAGAGGTAGGAATAAAGGAAAAACTTAATCCGAACTTTTAATTAATCTTTATTTCACCGCAATTATTTTAAGGTTTTTAGTCGCAAACCATCAAATAAAGTTTTATTCTGGTTTAACCTATTGCAAACTCAGCTTAATTTTATAGACGCAAAATATTAACATATTTCCGGTTTAGTCGAATATATCTAGAGATTACAGACGCTTCCTAAGAATTTTATTTTTTTTTTTAATTTTCAAGTATGTAAAATAAAAATGATTTTTGAATGAACCATAAACCAAACTACTCTTTTAAAATTCTTTCCAAAAACAGTGGTATTTTATTATTCGTTCTAACTTGTAAGTGTTCATTTATGATAAGCTATTGTGAGTAAAAACCATTCTTGACTTTGGAAAAAAGCGTTTCTTAAGAAATTACGAAAACAAATTAGTCTTTTAAAAATTTGGATTGAGTGACCTGGAAAGGTTGGAACAGCCCTCGTTTAATTATTTGGATAATTGTTTTTTCTTTGTAAGGTTCTGTCAGTAGCAACAAGGAAATAAAATATTAAACACCATTAAGGCTGTTTTCCAAACGATACTTATTTGGTTACTTATTTGTGGAACCTAACTTATTCCATAAGAAATTACATTTAATAAGTTAGGTTCCACAAATAAGTATTCGTTTGGAAAACAGCCTAAGAGCTTAATTTACACGGATGATACTAAATTTATTGATTTTAAATTAAAATTATAGTTTTTCTTAGAACCAAAACCGCATATTTTAAAGCGGGTTGAGTTTTAACTCAATCGAGTACTCATTTTAAACCTTTTAAATATTGCTGCACTTTTGAGTTGCCCGATTTTATTTTTGAGAACTTTGCTGATATGAGTATCATAAGCTCATGATGATTGGAAACTGCTATTCCCCCATATGTCTAGTGGTTTGAGAAGTCCGGTAGAATTTTCGGAAGAATTAGATTATGGAAATCTTATGTTTTTCCAATGTTTTTGATTTTGCCAATTTTACATGTGGTCCGTGTTGATCCATAAATAATAGAACTGGATAATGGCAAAAACTAGTTTCAGCCCGTTTTACAAGTGAATTTTCGATGTACTCAGACAATTCCACATGCCAATAGTATTAACGTTGATCAGACACTCATCACTGATGGTTGGCTTCATTTTTATTTTACCACATTTTACTCATAACCCACTACCGTTTATATGGAGAATTAACAAAAAATACCTACTATCCACACAAAAATTACAAACCAGTTGCTTACAATTCATATTTAAATTAAATGTCATCGCCATTCAGGAATACCAATGAAGCATATACTTCACCACTTCAGAATTTTTTTCACTTATCTTTAAAATAACCGAAAGAGAAGTTTGTCATTAAAATCAAATAAGATTCTTTCGGCTTTTTATAGGCCAAACATATTAACAATAGTGGCATTCACAACATTTTTCGAGTTGTTAATCATAAAAATGAAGAGACCAATTATTTATAATATATCTACCATCATGTATCGACCCTGAATAACAAAAATAAAGAACCCTCCTTGAGTTCTTTATGTGGTAGTTTGGTTTACTACAAAATACAATTGTAACTTCATACATTAAATATGAGGCAAGAACGTACTGACCTAGCGAATTATATTCACTAAATCAAAAACTCAAGAAAAACCCTCATTACTGTGAGTTTTATGCCCACACAAATAATAGAAAGAGAACGCAATTTTTTTGCAAAATTCTTTATAGTTTTCTCCCTTGGTAATAGACAGAGAAGTTTGTCTGTATTAAAATCAAATAAGATTCTTTCGGCTTTTTATATACAAAATATATATTAAGAATAATCAACACAAAGAGAACTCAAGGAGGGTTCTCATTTTTTGTTATTCAGGATCAATAGATTTTGTATGACTCTTGGGTTAGAGTACGGGAGAGGGGGGGGGGGGGGGTAGATATATTATAAATGATTTGCCTCTTCATTTTTTCTGATTAACAAGTCGAAAAATGTTGTGAATGCCATTATTGTTTTTGTCTATAAAAGCCGAAAGTATTTTATTTGGTTAAAATAGCCATATAAATTAATTTGCGTTCATTTCGTCGTAAACAAATCGAAATAAATTTGCTTTCATGTTGACGTAAAAATGTTTGGCGTAAAGACACACAAATACAAAAACCCGGACAATTCGATTTTCTTGTTCGATTCACGGACGTTAAAGTAATTGAAGTCTTCAGCGCTATCCTCGATTTCTAATTCTTTCAATATATACTCAAATCACTTTTAACATGACTCATTACCCAGTGTCTGACCCAGTTTTTTTCGATTTGGCACTCGCAATGTTCTTCTGTTGTTGTTTTCCGCCTCTTAATCCGCCAATTCTCCAGCAAAAATAAATTATTGTTTTGTTTATTAATTTTATTTTTACAATTTCTCGATTGACTTCACTTCACTTCAATCATTTTTCGATCACTGAAACTATAGAAATTAACAATAAACGTCAACACAATAGCGGGCAAATATAACGTCTACCTCTTTGCTCAACCAATATTTGCCATGGCTTAGGGAAAACAACTTTTCGGCAAATATTTGTGTTAGACCGAGCAAAGAGCTTTGCTAAATAGATCAAACCGAGCAAATACTTTTTAAACAAACGTTCCTAAACAAGTTTGACAAAGTGTGTAACTTTAAAACTATAACTTTTTGAATATTACTTACCTTTGGTTAAAGTCTACTCTGCCAATTTCAAATATAATACCGAATGTAATCTAATTTTCAAAATCGACCCTTCAAATTAGCAAAATTTCCTACATAAACATATCCATGTATTGCCTGATCGGAAATGCATGCATCATGAAATGATAGCAATTCTGTACTAGCAAGCCAAATATTTTTCGTTTTTAAACAAATGCTATTCTCACCGGAAATTGATAATTTATACATCATGTTCCCCTTAAAAAGCAACTAAACTTCCTCTATTGATTTCGAAAATATTAAAAGGATTTTAAATACAACTAAAACATTCTTCCTGCAATTATATACATATTATATTGTATTGTCTTATCTTACTAATTGCTAATTAAACATTACACTGTCTTACTATTATGTATTTGCTGTGTATGTCATGTGTTTACGGCATTGTTTTATTTGGCGCATAAAATATTCACATGCTAAGTGCATAATAAAAAATAAAAATTGCATTAACCAGACCAGAAATAAAAAATATTTATGCATTATTTATTTATATTATTTTTAATTAAATAGCACATTAACTTTTATAAATGGCAAAGATGTCAATCGAAGCGAAAGAAATTTTTAAGATTTAAAAATAAACCCTACATGTATTATAATGTTGGTCTGGAATTTTAGCTATGTACACATAATATTTACACCAACTTCTAAAGTCGCGTAGACGCATGATTTATAATTTCCTTTTATACATAATAAGCACGCTATTTATGTTTGTACAAAATATTCCGTTTTTTTAACAGCAACAAAACAAAAAAATTGCAAAGAATCCAAAAAAAAAAAAATATTTACTAGAATATAACGGATTTCCGAATAAAATATGGAAAAAAAAATATTTAGAATTTTGGTTTGGATCGTGATCTATGAATACGTTATCGCATAATCATAACCACATAAATTTGTTTGTCTACATAATATCAAGCTTGTTAAAATGGTTCAACGGAGTGTTACATTTCTTAAATATAGAATATTATTCTTCTAAATAATTTGGATGGTTGCCTTTTCTGTTCTTACCAAGTTCGCGGTTCGATTCTTTTTTTCTTTTTAAATATAGTGTTAAATCTTTAAGTTTTATTGTCTTTACAAGAATTAGGTTGGATAAAAGTAAAATAAGAAAAAACAAACAAAATATTTATGTGTGTAGGTAGGTTATGAATGTGACATAATATTTATTAAACGGTTGTGGAAGACATACAATATATCCAGGTGACACAAGCCAAACAAACACAATATATTGTATAAGATGTTTTTATTTAGTGATTAATTTGGTTTGAAATTTGATCTAATTTTTGGCGAATTAAATTCGGTTACGTTTTTTTTTTTTTTGTATAACTGTGCCAATTATTTTGACATTTTGTCAAATTGCTGGATATTTTAATAAAAAATCGAGCTTTTTCAGGATTCTGAATCAGTTACTAATAATGATCTGTTCGTGTGATCTCATATATGATCAGTTTAGGCCAGCTTCTCTTAAACTAGAGGTCGCGAGCCAAAATTGGGTTGCCAGCTTTTTTATTTGGGTCGTCAAATTTTCCCAAAATTGAATAATAGCTAAATATATAATTCCCAGTGTGCAGCGAGACGCTATGTATTTTTCTTATATTTCCAATTTAGATGCTTTAGAACTGAGTAGCCTGTGGTGTGTTAACAACAAACTTCGAATAGAAAATGTTTTGGGTTCGATCTTCACCAAAGTACTTATTAATTTTAAAATTATTTTTCCCATCATTTCATTGTTTCAATTCGAATTGAAAAACAGGAAATTTTATAATGTAAAACAATGATTATAATTATGTAATATGTAATAATATTGTACATTTGGTAAAACTGGTAATATACATTTAGGCTGGTACCGCAAATTATTTTTCGATATTCAATTTTTTCCAAAATGGTTTCGGGTTCGATCCTCACCAAGAACGTTTGAATGCTGATTAGCAATTTCTCATTTCAAGGCGCAATATTAAATGATAACCATACTTTTACAAGAAACGTTATGATAAAAGAATTATTGAATTAATATTAAATTGTTTTATTTCGCTTTTCTCTAGAAACAAACATTTTGCTTCTACCCTACCCCCCTGGCAAGAAGATTAAACTGCCTTCTTGTAAAACAAAAATATAAACATGGAAAACACAATTTTACTAAAAATTCAAAATACTTCATGCTGCCGTCTCTATAACTATTGTTTCAATGCGCTACTGTTTAAAAGTACAGCGATGATTGCCCCTTTTAGATATTACTAGTTATTTGCTGTTATGCGACACCACGAAGTTCAAATATTAAATTGTAGCAAGGTCAAATTTTTGTGTTACAGTTATATCAAAAGAAATATATTCTGTATTTGTATATTAAAGTGTTTAGGGTTCTCTAAAAAATTGTAACATAAACATTCGCATATGTACAATACCTATATTGACAAGACAAATAACCACCTGTTCTATATTAATAAAATACCGTCGTAAGACATTTTTTTTTTAGAGAATCAATCAAGTTCAGGAAGATATTTTTTTATCATTATTAAGACACAAAACTATTTCTTATATCAACAAATTATAACAAAAAGCAAAATTATAATAACAAAGGTGAATCTTACGAGTATAGTAGATATCAAGAGAAAGAGAGAATTCAAACAACTAAAATAAAACTTGTTTGAGGTCGTGTTTGCTTATTATATTCGCTTTTTATGTTTCAAATAATAATAACATCTTAGGTCTTTCTTCATCTTATTATTATTATTTTTTATTTTTTTTTATCAATATCGTATTGTTGTAATTGTAATTCACTGTGCAGACAGGTGTCTGCAGTAAGAAGGAACTGTTATTTATTGATTTAAAGATAGAACTAGTTTTTTGTTTTCTTAATGTTTATAATTTTTAGTTATACCTATATGCGCTATTTTTATTTTGATTCGTATAGGTATATATAAATATATATAGAGTACATTAAACTGTATCACACACGGCAGATGAAGACTAAGACGACTGTCGCGAATTTAATTAAAAATAGAGATTGTAGTTTTGCACTAGTAAATTGTATTCATGACAACCTTCAAAAAAATGTACATTGGTATTTTTGTATTGTTTTTGCTCTGGTTTTTTATATCTTTTGTTTTATCACACAAACTTGAAATACATTCCTCGAAAAATCGATTTTATTTCTTCATTATTACTTTATGTTTCACGACTGTTATTTAAGTTAAGGCGTTTACAATAATTGTTTATAATTTTTATTTAAAACTTTAACATAATATTACAATAGAATGTCAAAATATTGACTCGGTGTAAAGTTTGGTGTGAGCGTAATAAGAAATTGCAAATTTTAATAAATTTGCGGAGATGACCAACTTTGCGATTGTGTTTTTTAAACAAGTAGTGTATGATGCTGAAATATAAACTATTAAGTAGCAACAGTTTGCAAATCAAGAGTGAATCCTTAAAAGTAGTGGTGGAACATGCTAATTAAGCAAAATCGAACAAGTTTAAAACATTTATTAAATGGGTAAAT
This sequence comes from Tipula helvola, assembly GCA_963556165.1. Lineage (NCBI taxonomy): Eukaryota > Metazoa > Arthropoda > Insecta > Diptera > Tipulidae > Tipula > Tipula helvola. Next base: position 111,753,584 of record OY744481.1, on the reverse strand, counting down.
TTATTTACCAAACATCAAAAGAATCTGTACCAGCATTGGTTTGAAAGTTTATGCAATCTTCCGCATCATTGAAGTCAATTGAGTTTCAAAATACTTTAATAAATTTTAATAAGGTTACAGATGTTACAAATCGTTATTAGAAGGTAAAAAAACTCCACTTTTTCACGAAGTAACTGAAAAATTTGGCAGTTATTTTGGATCAGTGGCGTAACTACAAATGTTGGGCCCCACCGCAAAACTTGATGTGGGCCCCTAGACTACCCTCTAGTGATGGGCTAAGTCGGTTCTTTTTTGTTAAAAACGTAAGAGAAAATAAGCAAAACAGAACAAAAAGAACCGATTTACCACAGCACTACTACCCTCCCTGCATCTTGCATATCTTTCCCTTCAGATTAATTAAAAATGTCGATCGTTCCGCTGTTGCGACCATCACAGGTAACGTAAGAAACAATAATAAACATGTTATTACCTGCGAAACACTTGAAGCTGCTATAGGAAATTGTATTATTAGAACTTCAGCGAATTCAAGTATTGATGGTATCCCTGAAATTTCCTCCTTAAGCATTGACTTTACTACCCCCATTTGTAGCGGAAACTCTTCCGATAGGTCGTCTTTATATTTTTCTTGTATCGCTCCTGCAGACTTCATGAGATCATCGTCACTCATTTCCACAAATTTATCTGGCTGCATACAACATTTTAAAACAAAATTTAATGTTTTATTGTTAAATTTTGACTTAAAATGTAGAAAATCATATTGTCGAGCGTATGAAACAGTTCTTCATTACAAGAGCAAAGGCCACGGGACTCGTGTTGCGGGCCCCCATCGTTGCGGGCCCCCCGCAGCGCGGTGTTTGCTTCCTTGTAGTTACGCCGCTGTTTTGGATGTACGTCAGAACGGTGTCCAGAAAGGGCTATAAATAACAAGAGTAACTCTTAGGGCATTCTGTCTTATACTATTCAACAATAAAGCCTGTTAAATGAAACCAGTTGAATATGGTCAGTCAGCGGCGTAGGTTGCGGGGATTGAACCCCCCCCCCCCCCCCCCCTGAGTTTCACATATTATACTAAAATCATTACAAGGTAATGTGTTGACGCACACAAAATAATTTATAATTCGAATAAGGCTCATTACCTGTTATACTACGCATGTAACCTATTTTTGATTCTTCACATAAAAGAAATGTAAACAAAGCGGCGTAATACTAGACGTAATTTTTACAGATCTGTGTAGACCTTTCTTCCAGATTAAGTTGAAATTAGATAACATAAGCGAAGTTAATTAAAATGTTTAAAAGACGGTCAGGTATCTACCGGTTGAACGCTTGTACCTATAATAACAAAATTAGCACAAAATATTTGTCAGATTTTTAGTAGTACTCTTAATCTGGATAATCTGTCCAGTTCAAGAGTTCTAAGACGTTCAGGCGCCTTAAGAATTACCTAAGAAACACAATCGGTGGGAAGCGTTTAAATGGATTGGCATCATTAAATATTCACAGAGATGTGGTTATATAAATAGAATGTATCCTTGATGAATTGGCCTTAGTGTCACGACGAATCAATATAAAACTATAAAAAACTAATGGTGGTTTGGCGTCTATTGGAAGGGGCTCCGTAAACTTCCAGTAGGCGCAGGTGTACGTACTGCCTCCTCGTGGCAACCACCGGTAACTGTAACCATTAGGCTGAATGTGGCCTTTGGTGACAGGCTAAAGTACGACGCTAAAGGAGAAAACCTTGACAAAAAATCCCTAATCTAAGGTGGAACAGCATATGCCGATGGATGAATGGCTGATAGGTTAATCAGTCTATATATGCAGACTCTGGATACCAGGCACCCTCCAGTTTTATTTAGCCTTCCTGTAGTAAACCTGGGTGACCTACAGGCGATTTTTTTTTTTTATTCCCAGAAACTCGCAAGAGTTAAATCAAAACGGTAGACGAGGCACGGGAAGGAATACACGGGAGTGGGTCTGCCCTCTCAAAGTCCTTGAGTCCCAATGCTACCGCTTTTCTAGCAGAAGTAAATGTTATTACATCTAGGAGGGAGAGCAATGAGCCCAGATAGTATGTAACGCGTGTAGAAGTACTTCCTACAGTAAACATTTAGGAGGGAGAGCAATGAGCCCAGATAATATGTATCGCGTGTAGAAGTACTTCCAACAGTAAACATCTAGGAGGGAGAGCAATGAGCCCAGATAGTATGTCCCAGCAACTCGCAAGAGTAAAATCGAAACGGTAGACGAGGCATGGATAGGAATATACGGGAGTGGGTCTGCCCTCTCGATGTCCTTGAGTCCCAATGCTACCGCTCTTCTAGCAGAAGTAAATGTTATTACATCTAGGAGGGAGAGCAATGAGCCCAGATAGTATGTATCACACACCGGTCGGCAGTATTATCAGGTTCTTTAAGAGCCTGAATATTGGCTGGACGGATAATTAAAACATCTAGCAGGGAGAGCAATGAGCCCAGATAGTATGTATCACGTACCGTTAGGCAGTATTATCAGGTTCATTAAGAGCTTGAATATTGACTGGACGGATAATTAAGTAGGGCTTAATGCACAAAAGATCTTTTAGGTCGCAGTGCGGGGTGGCTTGAGCCCCCACATGGCCCTCAAGTAATAATAATAATAATAAAAAACTAATAAAAAATTGAATTCACTTAAATTCATGCATTATTTTCTTATAGAAATATTTTTTTTTAAACCCCCCCCCCCCCCCTCCCTCGACGAATTTCTGGCATGGTCAATTACTGAAGAAGAGTGTGAACAGGATCCCTCCGAATTTTATTTTAACTAAAATTTCACCAAAAACGCTTAAAGCTTAGACATTTTTTATATAGGGTTTCCATTCTTCACCAAAGTGAACGGAAGTGAATTTCAAACTCCCTCTTTCCTCATCTACAACAGCAAATTACTAACATTGCAACTTTGTTGACAATTTGTTTTATGTAGCTTTTATTTTGGAACTCCTCACTTCGACGAGCCAATCTACTAGAGATATTTACAACATAATAAATTCCAATGTGTGAAAACAGGCTGAAATCAAAATAAAATCTCAAATTCTGGTTACCAAAATTTTGTCTAATGAAATTAGAAACTAGATTTGTAGAACTAGTCATTTAGGAATTTTACTAATTTAATTTTTAAGATCCCAATTATCGACTCTTGCTTTTTAAAGTCACAATGGGTATTGTAAATTTAAATTTATAAAAAAATAAATAAAAATTGATTTGGGGACTGGACTCATCAGGAAATGTTCCCTATAAAAATTGGCGGATTACCAAACAAATTACCGCATCATTTTCATTACCACACCCAATTATTTTGGGCCCAAATTATAAAAAGCTTCCATCACTGTATTCCTTCGCTATTATAATCATTGTTTCTCTCAACATGGTAATTAAAACGAATTTTCTTCGTACAAAATGAACTTTCATCGTGATTTCGTGGAGGCCCAGTTAAAAATGCGTTTAGCTAGAGCAGCATACCAAGCTTAATAAACGAAGAAAAATATATAAAATAAAAAATCACCAATAATCATGTTTGATCGTGATCATATAAACAGTGAGGTCATAGAAAAAATGGTTTCTTTAAAATTGTTTGACTTTTCAAGTATAGAACAAGATTTCGTGAAAAATATCGGGTTTCATTCTAACAACATAGTTGACCTTCAAATAAACTTGGGTGGTGAATTTTTCTGGTTTTTCGTACAGCCTTCTTTTCAAGTTTCACCTTTTTTTTTTTTTTTTTTTTTATAATTTATTTAATTGGGTGCAGAGCGGACTTATTAACGGTCCTAGCTCCTTGTAACTGTCAGAGCTTCTGCACCCAATGCGCGATCCTGCAAGTAAAGATTAATAGCTACCTTAAATTTATTCATTCGGTATTCCTTCGGAAATTTGAAGTGTATTAGCGAATTCCACTTTTTTGACGTTCGGTATATAAATTCGCGCTTGATTTCTTCAGTTCGAGGTTTCGGGAGCTTCACCGTAAACCTATGTGCATTAGTTGTTCCTCTTGTTACTCTTGTTGTTGTAACGAATGGTGGTATTTTCTCCGATAGTTCTGCAGAACATTTACCATGTAAGCATCTGTAGAAGACGCAGAGTTCTGCAACATCTCTGCGATGCTGTAAGCTGTCTAGTTCTTGAGTAAGTCTGGGATTCCGTATTATTCTGATAGCGCGGCGTTGAACCCTGTCCAATAAGTGGAGGGTGGTACCAGACGCACCTCCCCAAACTTGACAGCAATACTCTATACATCGTCGGATGAAGGTTTTATATATCTGGAGAACTTGATGCGATTTGAAAAACCTTCTGCATCGATTCAGGAACCCGAGTTTTTTTGAAGCTGATTTAGCCAATGCAACAATGTGTTCATTCCATTTGAGTTTGTTACTTATTTGAACACAAATGGGTAGTCGTTGCGACTTTTTTTACGTGAGAACGTGCATATTTGTGTCTTTTTTTCGTTAAACTGTACTAAGTTGTTGCTACCCCACTCAAATATTGTACTTAAATCGGAATTAAGAGAAGTTACGACTTCTGACTGTTTATTATTTAGATCTGTAATGCTAGGCTCCGCCTCGAATGAAATAGAAGAATGCAATGTGGCATCATCCGCAAAGCTATGGATAGGGTTTACAGTGCTATCCAGCAAATCGTTGATGTATAGCAAAAACAGGGTCGGTGACAAAGGTGACCCCTGAGGGACTCCGGCATTTGGGGAGTGCGTCGATGATGATCTCCCATTAAGCACGACGCTGATTTTTCGGTCATTGAGATAGCTTTTAATCCACCTGGTGGTCATCGAGTCCAGCCCGTATGCCACAAGTTTACAAATAAGATTCTCATGCCATACCTTATCAAAAGCCTTGGATATATCCAAGGCGATTGCAAAGGCCTCTCCGTGGTGTTCTAGGGCGAGATTCCATTTGTTCGTGACATACGTCAGGAGATCGGTCGTGGATCGGCTTTCACGAAAGCCGTATTGTCTATCCGAAATTAGTTTGCTAATTTCAAGATATTTAACTATATGTTGATTGACGCATTTCTCAAAGACCTTAGCGACGGCTGACACAATTGATATTGGCCGGTAGCTTGAAGGGTCAGTTTTGTCACAACCCCGTTTTAGCACGGGTTGCACCATTGCATTCTTCCAGGCGTTCGGGTAGTGACCTTGCTTATATGAAAGTAGAAAAATTTTAGATAATATTGGAGCCAAGTCACTGGCAAACTCCTTCAATATTCGAACTGGAATTCCATCAGGTCCGGTGGCCTTGTTTGCATTCATTGACTTCAGATTAGTAAAGACAATTTCCTCCGAGATGACGACGGGGCTCATTTTAGAACCACAATATGGAATTAATGGAGGTCTAATTCCATCTGGGACAACTAATGTCGAGTTCGATTTGAAGACGCTCGCCAATAACTCAGCTTGTAAATATGGATCCACCACCAAGGCGCCGTCAGCACGTTTCAATGCTGAAACAGATGTTTTCGAAATATTTGCAACCGATGCGACCATGTGGTAAAAGTTGCGATCGGAGATTTTCAACTCGGAAGCCACATTGGCTTTCTTGCTGTCGGCTCTTTTTGCTTCTCTACCACAGATTTTTTTGCAGGTGTTCCGCATCGTTTTGTATTCCTCATAAGAAATTTCGTTGCGTTTATATTTTTTGTGTGCCGCTTTATTTTGTTTGGCAGCTTTGGCGGCTTCTTTTGAAAATATTTTAAAATTTTGATTGGGATCGGAAAATGATGAGGGTATAAATTTATTCGTTCCATGTAAGACCGTGTCAGTAAAACTGGAAACGGCGTCGTCGATGTTGTTGTTATGTAGGCAATGGCGTTCCCAAGGGAAATGTTGAAAAAATGACCGTAAACCATCAAAATCAGCTTTATTAAAATGCCAAAGACGCCTTGGCTGCTGTCTAGATTCTAGTGGTGTTTCGACAGATATTTTTGTGGTTATTAAGTTATGGTCAGAATTTCCAATTCCAGTTTCGACATGGGCCTCCATGGAATGAGGGATTGATGTCAGACAGAGATCCAGAATATGAACTCCTCTAGAATTTTGGCATTCAAATGTGGACTCACTAACAATCTGTGTGAGGTCATGCGAAACGGCAAGCCATTCCGCATGGCGCCCAGCGACATTTGTATCTTTGTGATTCAACCATTGTTTATGGTGGGCATTAAAGTCACCGACCATAATTAATTCGCATTCGGGATGTTGATTGCGAATATCGTCACATTTGTCTGATAAGCCCTCGAAAAAGCTAATCGTTTCTGAATCCGTCTGATTAGGAGATCTGTACAAGCTAATTAAAAAAATGAGTTTATTAGGAAGAGAAATTTTAAGCACAATAGTTTGAGCGTTTTTTGAAAATATTTCGTACTTTTTGTGTCTTGAGTACGGTATGTGGTTTTTAACGAAGATGCATACTCCACGTTGCAACTCAAAAGCTTGTTCGAACTGGTAGCGCTTGAAGTAGAATTCGTTTTCGTAGATGTTCGACGATACTTTTGTTTCCGTTAGAACTAATATGTCGGGTTTACGTGATTCGAGATGTTGATGTGCGCAATTTTTGTTAGTCACGAGACCTCTGACATTGGTATAATGGATGTTAAGGCTATTAATTGTGTCTTTACGAGGATTATGCCTCGCCCCGCGATCCGAAGAGACATGTTTCGGGGATTTTCTTTTATTATTATTCATATCAAAAATAAATCATTTTTGTACGGAAAAATGTTGAAAAACCGACCCAACAAAAAATATAAAATAAAATAATAAAATTTCAAAAAATAAATTATATTAAAAAATGAACGCGGGCAAAATTATATATGAACTAAAATAATTGTTAAAATAAAAAAATAAAAAGTTTTTACGGATGCTGGGTATTAACCCAGCGATCCAACCATTTTAGTCGCCTCCTACGACAAGCAGTGGATGCTGTGGTGGTATTCTAAGGATATCATCATGATCGTTCGGTGCACTTTACGAATCATGAGAGTGCCCCCCCGACCACAGGGATAACAGGTTAAAAATTTGCGAACAGGAATCTACTGGCAAGAAAAATGTTTCTTCAAAAATATTTGTGATTGATTTTAATTTTAATGGATCAGATTTATCGAAAGTCTAAAGGTGTGGTGTATAAACGCAAATCAACCGTCAAATCAACCCTCTAGAACACAATCATCAATTCAACCCCAAATCGACTTTCGAAGAAACTCTCAACCTTATCCCAAATCAATTTTTAAATAATTCCCTAACTGAACTCCTTACTCAACCCCAACGCAAGTTAACTCAACATCAACTTAACTTTTCTCAAGCTAAATCTAAATGCTATACTCAACTCGATTCGAAAGCTATACGCGTATATGAACCCAGCTGAAATCAACTCAATCTAATCTCCCTCTAAACCCTCAACTCAACCCTAAATTAATCTCCAACCAGACCCCTCACTCAAATCAGTTAGTCGTTATTGATTTGTTTTTTTCTTGTTGGGGAATGAGAACAAAATAAAATTTGTTGTAATTAATCTGTTAAACCCAATAACACGAAAAATTTGTAACATTATGGCTTTAAAAGGTAAATCAATAATTACGAGTATCTTTCCAGAAAATTATGGGGTTATTAAATGGTAAAAGGTTTGAAAAGAATTAAGGCTTGAATCTTGATTTGTTGAACCCGAGTTGACAATAGGGAGAGGCGTGCTTTGAAGCTTACTGTTTGTTTTCTAGGGCTAAATTAATAATAGGGCTTTAGCAGTTCTGAAAAATACCAGGGCTCTATCTCGGAGTTAACTTTACGGGATATAGAAACGTAGATTTGCTATACAGTGCGATCAAAAAGTAGTAAAAAAAATAAATAAAACACAAACGGATGAAATACACTTATGCCAACGTTTTTTTCAGTCTTCGAAATAGTTGTTAAATTCGATTTCCGGAATGGCCATCAAAATTCAAAACGTTCTTCGATTCGGCTTGTATCTTTCAACCGGGTCAAAACGATGTCGCCGGAGCTGTTTTTTGAGTTTTGGGAAAGTCAAAAGTCAGACGGAGCTAAATCAGGCGAATAGGGCGGTTGCAGAACCGTCTGAGGTCAACCGGTGAGGTGGCGAATTATCGTGATGCAAAAGCCATGAGTTATTTCCCTATAATTCTGGCCGCTTCTGGCAAAACGACGCATAATGACGATAATCGAAAAAAACTGTCAACATCACGCTAATTTTCAGCTTGTTTTGAAGTGTTTTTTTTTCGGCCGTGATTCACCTTGTCGTATGCGTAGATTCATGTCTCATCTCTTATAATAATGCGTTCGATGACGTTCTGGTAGTCAAAAATCATTGTTTCACAAACATTACCATGACGCTCTTCTTCCTAATAAATTGAGGTTTATTGAAGCCAAAAGAGATGAAAATGGTTTAAGGCCCAAATTTTCTCTCAAAATCGATTGTGTCGACCCAAACTATATTTGCTTAATGTCAACAAGATTTGCTCGCACCAAATGCTTGACTTCCTTGACGAAGGACGGCAAAGACATTCATCGCCTTCAACGCGTTCTGAGCAATTTTTGTGTATATCGATGGCTTAGTGAATATCGGCCCTAATCCACATTTTTTTTCAAAAAATGACATTTTGATACCAAAATGTAGAATGCAACACGTCGCGTCTTGCTGTGCGACTGGTTTATCCTTAAAACCAATAAAACACGTTCCACATTAAATTTTGTTCGGCCCTAAAGCGTATGGTACTATCTGTCAAAAATCTCGTTTTTTTGCATTTCTTGAAAAATGTTAATGTGGGTTAGGGCTAGGGATTGCAAATTTTGACGAAAATAAAAAAAACGGAATTCGAAATTCGCATTTAAGCATTTTCGGAATTCGGTCGAATTTCGAAATATTTTTAAATTTTTTTCTGATCAATACCAATACTAAAAAAAACTTATTTTAGATAATATATACATATCGTCGGTTTGCGAGAACAGTGACACATCTCAAAATATCATATTTTTGAGGAAATCGATTTGAAATTTTTTTTTTGGTGTAAAATAGTTGAATTCATCAAATTCAACGTCACATCTATTGAAAACTATGGGTAGTTTAGAAGTGACACTATGCCAGATAAAAGGTTGTTACATTTAAAGGATTTTTTTCCTATTATCTCAAAATTGGCCATTTTTGAGATGTGTCACTGTTCTCGCAAACCGACGATATATTTATTGAATAAAACATACATTATTAAAAATAAAATTGTACAAAAATTCAATATCATAGAGAATACAACTTTCACAAAATATGTCATGGGAAATTTTACGATAAAGCGATTATTACAGCAATAGTATTTACATAGATTGCAATGCAAAATACGTACAACAAGCAACAACACGTTATTACAGCGGTAATATTACGAATTTCACCATAGCAACGCGATAATATTACGAATTTTACCATAGCAATAAGAAAATCCTAAAAAATTATCTCTAAATTTGTAATTGTGTTTCAATTTTTTTTATTATGATTGAATTTTTTATACACACATCAAAGGAAAAGCCATGCAAACAAAAGCTTGTCAAATAATTTGCATACAACATGACACAAATGCATGAATTGTGATTCAATCGCTGACGGGAAAGTTGTATTCTCTTACTAAGGCTGCGGATTTACCCGAGAATTCGACCGCAGCCTAAATACAACACGTGCTGTAATTACTGATCGATAATTTTTTACTCGTTAAAACCGACGCAGATAAAAACCGACGCAGATTCAATGTTGGTAACAGTCAGGCTTGTAGTACATTATTGTTGGTTTTGACGAAAACACATTAAGAGCACGAAAAAATAAAAACTAATAGTTCGGAATTCGCCATGAATATTTCGGAATTCTAAATTATATTTATAAGAACGAATTTCGGAATTCTCGAATTCCGAAATTCGAAAATGCAATCCCTAGTTAGGGCCGATATTCACTAAGCAATGGATATGCTGGTTTGAGGATTGAGTTAGGCGGTGAGTTTGGGTTGGATTGAGTTGAGGATTGAGTTGGGGTTGGGTTAGAGTTTGGTAACTGTGTGTATAATAATGTATTTGTGTGCTGATTTGGCGGTTGAATTAGAATTAGCTTGACTTAAGTTTATGTATGCGTCTAGTTTTTAAGACCATGTTTATGTGGGAATTGAGTTGGGTGTGAGTTTGGATGTAGTGAGAGGTTCAGTTGTGGTTTATTTATGGAGAGTTGTGGGTTGAGTGGAAGTTAGCTGAAATTGAGTTCATGTATATGCGTGTATTGCTTCGGACCATGTTGATTTAGGGATAAGTAGGGCGTTTTGCGCTGAGGACTAAATTTGTGGTCGAGTTGAGGTTAGAGTTAGGTTGGTTTTGAGTTGGGGTTCTTTCAGCCGTTCAGTTGATGATTTATTTTTGGATTGAATTAAGATTCGAGTTGGCGGTTGGCTTGACTTGCTCGGATTTTGAGGATTGAGTTGGGCGTTTAGTCTAGAGTTCATGAATTTATTTAGGAACTAAGTCAGAAGTTGGGATGGAGATTAAGTTATGTTGAGGTCGAGTTAGGTTGGAATACGGTTTGAGTTGAAGTTGAGTTGGATTTGATAACCAGCTACGCATATCAAAAACCTATTTCACGTAGAGCAACTTTGACCTTTAATATTTGTTCCTAAAACTGCAAGATAACTATGTTATTTGTGAAAATGTGATCGCGACCCCCAAAAGGATTGAAAGCCCTTTTTTTGCGACTCAATTCATTTCGTTTGACCAATTAATTTCGTTTATAACCCCGACATTTGTCTAGTTCGTCTGGCTGTCTATTCTCATTCGAATTTTTTTGTTTTAAAAAAACTGGTTGGCCGAATCCAAGACTCCTCGAATTCTTATATGTGGAAAAATACATAGATTAAAAAAAGCTCCTATAATCAGCGATCTTTTGTGCTTGCCCCTGCTTATATTTATCCCTCCAGTCAATATTCAGGCTCCTAAGCTTGGGAAATATCTGTAAAAAGTACCATAGCACTCATTTTCAAATTCTTTACCAACCAAATCACTTTAAATGATATAAGCCCCGCCTGCCTATTTCATACTTTATTTGAAAAAATTCTAACTTGAAGGAAAAATATACTATTATGGTCTTTTTTTCTGATACCATGGTATTTTTTGCCGATGTTATGTCCCAAACTTTAATGAATCTGATAATACTGCCTGCCGGAACGTGATTCATATTATCTGGGATTGCTTTCCCTTCTAAATGTTTACTACAGCATATACTTCTGCTAGAAAAACGGTAGAATTGGTACTCAAGGACTTCGAGGGGAAGTCCCACTCCCGTATATTTCTACCCCTGCCCCGTCTTACGTTTTGATTTTACTCCTACAGTTGCTGGGAATGGAAAGTTGCCTGTAAAGCCCCAGCTTCACTACAGGAAGACTAAATAAAACTGGAGGGTGCCTGGTATCCAGAGTCCGCATACTTTGGACTGATTAACCTATAAGCCAATCATCCATCGGTATATGCTGTTCCACCTTAGATTAGTGGTTTTTGTCAAGGATTTCGCCTTTAGCACGGTACTTTAGCCTGTGCTAAATGGCCGCAATGTGCCAAATGGCCTCAGTTACCAGTGGTTGCCACGAGAAGGCAGCAGGTACACTTTTGAAATGTGACTAGGTTACTCCTTACACAATTGCACTCATCGTGCAGCTGCCTAACATATGACCAGAACAGCTCACGCTACTGGAAGGTTACGGAGCAGGATGATTAATTTACTCAACTTTGGTCCCTCCCTCCAATAAACTGAATTGAAAAGCTTTTAGAACCTCTACGTCAAAAGGATCTGGTACCTGCTGCAGGAGTTGACTCGAAACCACGTGGGTATTAACATATCATATTACCACATGAGAATTGAATTTAGGTTCAGTTGGAGTTAAGTTGCGATTGGGGTCTAAATGAATTGGGGGTTCAGTTAGAGCTGGTTTGAGTTGATTTGAGTTGAGTACGCAAGTGGTCTTTCTGACCATTTTTAGAATTACATTTGGAATTGGGTTAAGAATTAAGTTGTGGTCGAGTAGGGTGTTGAGTTGGGGTTGAGTAAGGAGTTCATATACGTGTACGCTGTTTTCGAATCGATTGGGGTCAGATGGTAGAGTTGGGAGTTGATTTGAATGTTGAATTAGAGTTCTGGTTGGGTTAAGGGTTGAGAAGTTGGGGTTGATTTGAATTTGAGTTTGGCTTGAATTGGTGATTGAGTTGAGAGTTGGTTTGGGGGTTGATTTGGTGATTGCGTTGTGGATTGCGATGGGATTTAGTTGAAGGTTAAGTTGAAGATTGCGTTGGAGGTTAACTTCTAGATTGAGTTGTCGCTGGGTAAGGGATTCACCTCCTGAGGTTTCGACCCTTTATATTATCTTTCTGAATTTTTTAAAAACTTTTCTAGGCGTTTTGTCTTGTTTAACTTAATTGGATGTCTGTTATGTTTTAATCGAGAAAGTTAAAAAACCGCAGAAGTGTTCCCAACTCCGACATTCAAACTTTAATTATTTCAACCTTTGCCTACCTGTTAACTGGTCCAAAATGGTGCACGTAAAGCTAATACAAACGTTAGCGTTTGTAAAAAAGGTTACGTGCAAAATTTTGGACGATAGTTAAGAGTAAGACCAGAAACGAAGTTTAACAACGAAATAAATGAAACTTTGTCAGAGGATTTATTTTTTTTAGTGTCACATGTCGCCTAAAAGACATAATAAAATTTGTATTGTGAACGCTTGCTTAACGAAACAAATTTTATTTTTAACAAATGATACATTTTGTATTTGAACAGATCTTAATAAAATATCGTTTATAGAGCAGTTATACAAGCTTTAATGAAATTCTAAAGAATTGAATGTCAAAAATGTCTACATGGATTACATAGCAAACCACTCAAAAACATAAATTGAAAGCTTTTCGAAATCGTTTCATTATTCACCCAGATTACTAACAGGTATTTTTGTTTAGTGTTTATTTTATTGTGTTTGCGATTTTTTATTTTATTTTTTTTTTCGTAGATTAACCAAACATCCAAACCAGACAAATAAAATTAAAAACTCGAATTTTTAATAACCAAAAAGAAATTAATACAACGCGCAGTTTTTGCTTATTAGTTAGTCTTATTACCACAAAAAAAAAAAAAATGTTGCGAGATGTGTAAAAAGATGTCAATTTTGATGGGTTGATAAAAAAAAAAGTTGGTATAACCGCTAAATATGTCAACGCCAACTTACGACCGGTTGATTTATGACCTAAAAACATCGCAAGCAGAATAATAATACTCAAGTTGGTCAACATTACTCCGCATGTATCAGGTCATTGATTACAAACAATAAATGCAATGGAATCATGAGATTTTGTATATTTTCGGTGAAATTTGATGTAATTAACATCATCAACATCATTTATAACAATAAACCAAGCAACTAAACATGCGAAGGTCGAAAAAATGAGGTAGTTAATTCACAATCACAAGTAATATGGAATTTAAACTCAATTATTTATTTCGAATGGAATTTTGATGAAATACATGAGAAAAAAATCTCTGTATACAGGCTGTGCATTATGAGCGCTATTTATATATAGGTCACACAGCACGCTATATTTGGATATTAAATCCGGATGTGTGAAGAGTATTATGAAATATTTTTTATGTTACACTATTAAGATACAATTTCATCCCGTATATAGTGCTGACGATCGTATACGTCATCCTTTATATAAATATTAAAAGTTTAATGTTTTTTCGAGTTTATTATGTATCACCTTTACAACACAACAACAATACTCTGTGAGCCGAGTACCAAAAATAATATGTTGTGTAATTTGGTAGCATCGTGCCGCGCACCATCAAATCATTAAAAAATAATTTAAAACACGCTGATCTCAAAACCTTAATTACGTTACGTTACAAGAATGTTTACTACATATACAAATGTACCTTTCTCGGGTGCAATGACAAATTTCTATTTCATTCGAATTTCTAATCGTAATTAGTAATTTCCATTGTCTTTCTTTATGCATACAAACCTTTATATGGAGGGCTTTTTAAAAAGTTCGTAATACTCATAAAAATTTTCCATATCCAGATGAATGAAATGAAAATGAAATTATTATAAATCATTTCGGTTAATATCTATTATATTACGAGTGCATAATAATGTATATATGTACATACATATATACAGATAGCGGACACAAGTAATAAAATAAACAAGTTGGAAAACTATATTTGGCGGCTATACAATAGTAATAAAACAAGACACAACGCAATGAATAATAATAAGTAAAGTGGTCTTAATTTGATTATAATGTAGCATTCATATTTGCCTTACGAGTGTTTATTTATGGGAGTTCCCACGGACTTAGATTCGGAGAGAAATTATTAGAAAATTTCAGACTACTAGCGGTTGTCTGATAACCTGTGGAATGCTGAACAATTGAACCTTCAAATTGAGGTCCGCATAGTTAATTGTTTAAAAAACTAGAATATTTAATCTTAATTTGTGTGTAGGTTGGTAAATGCTCATAAAAAATAATTAAAGGTCACGAATAAAATTGTATTAATTCATTTTCTAACCATTTAGTATAAAATTAGAATCGAGCTATTTATTTACATAAATTACACGTGTCTATTTTTAAATTTGTCTAAATCAATAAATAATTCAGTGTTGTTTTGGGAACGTGTTTAATTTTTGAATTAGCGCGTTTTTTTTTAATACGTTCACCTCAGTTGATTATAATTTATTTTCGTACCTATCCAGAGATATAAAAATATATCCCAGTGTGATTATGCACACGGCACTAACTTCCTATTGCACAATATTATAGTTTGCGCGTAAAACCAAACCAATTATCATCTAGCTATGTATACCAGTAATGATTTCGTAAAAATAGAAAACCGCAGCCAATTAACATTTGTTGTGTGTATATTTTGAAAGCGAAAACAAGTCAAATGACTGAAAATTTAAAAAAAAAATTTAAATTGGAAATACAATTTATGTTTGTTGCATTATTTGTAGAAATATCTCGCTCTCTCTCTACACCTATCTATGCTCGACTTGAAGTTGTTTTAACAAACATGTTTTCTGGTTTTAGAGTTAATCAATTTTAATTTTAACAAAATTATTGGCATTTAATTTTAAAGTTTTTATTGTTAATTATTAGTTGGTTAATTGACACAATAAGCTAAATTGTAAAAAAATGTTAAATATATTTTGTCGGAATAAAATTAAGTTTTTAAAATGATAATATGTAGTTGTTGTTTTTGTTTTTGGAGAGATTTTACAGTGGATGGGGTAGATGGTGACCAAATGTATCAAATGTCAAATATCTTTACTCTCCAAGAAATTGGCGTTTACAATTATTTGTTTGGTTTTAGTTCAAACTTTTAACTTACAGTTTTATATCACGTATGTCCGGTTTCACAAAAAAATAGCCAATCTCCATAGTTAACTAATACTTCCTTTCTTCGTCTTCGTCCACCATCTGTAAAAATTCGGTTTCTTTAAAATTTTCACTTGCATTTATTCTTTAAGGCTGGCCGCTGCCTCCATGTTGTGATAAACAACACGGTGGCGTACAGTTTTTTATTATTTTTTTTTATTTTGATGCCGTTCGGCTCTATAAATAAAAATCATTTCAAATCGTTCTTCAAAGCTATAAATCATTTTATAATATCGTTTTTCTTTTAAGTTTACTCTGATAATCACTAATTTTATTTAGTCAACCACTAATTTTACAAACAACTACACATTTTTTTATTAGACCCATAATTCAGATCTTATAGCTTTGATCGTTATAATGCCGTTTGGACAGTGTTTACTTTTCTTTAAAAATAGATGTCGAACGAGAAAATCTTTCAAATAAAAGTTGTTTTAGAAATGGGTGCAAATGTATCTCTGACTATTAATTTATTTAAGGGGGTCTATAGGCATAAATGTTGGGCGTTTTGTTAAGCTCGATACTAAAAAAAACAAAAATAGTTTTATCATTCTCGTTTTTTCAACATATTTATTAATACTTTGAGAATATGTACATAATGTATGTATGTATATAAAAAAAATTATGAAAAAAAAAAAAAAATTTAAATTAAATAAATTATAAGGTGGTAAATTTGGGGATAAAAAAAGGGGTGTGATAGTTGACACAATGGGAATAAAACAGTGCGGGGTCGGTAATTGGTGAGAAACGGATTTCTCTCTGTTCGTTGAGGATATTTTGGTTAAGAAATATAGCTTTTCGGATTTCGTAAGATTCTAAGTTGTCTAAACGTCTGCTTTTTGGTTGAACATGTAATATTTCTAATGTTTAAACTGGATGTGTGATTTTTTAACGTTAAATGATTATAAAGGGACGATTCATGGCTACCAGATAAATGTTTTTTAACTCTAACTTCAAAATTGCGCCCAGTCTGTCCTATATAAGAGGAACTACAATCATTGCAATTGATCTATCAGGTGGATAAATGTTAGCTAATGCTTTATGTTTCAGTTTTTTGTTTAATAGCTTTAATATAGTATTAGCTGCATAACTGTTATTCGCTGCTATTGCTAAAATTATATTAAGCTCTTTGTTATAATTGAATTTGGTCAAAGGAATGTTTATTAATCTATCTAAGAATGAGTGGAAAGCTGACATTTTAATATTATGGGGATGGTTTGAAGATTTAGGTATAATGGCGTCTGTATACGTGGGTTTTCGATAAATTTTGAACTCTAATGAAGAATTAATTCTGGTTATTGTTATATCTAGAAAGTTAATAGATTTGTTTTCTTCTTTTTCTACCGTAAAATTAATGGTGGGATATTGAAAATTTAACTAAGTGAGAAAAGAGGTTAATAGCCTATCAGTTCCATTCCATAGACATAGTATGTCATCAACATATCTGTACCAAAAGATTACATGACGGAAATTAGTATTGTTGCTTGATACAATCGTTTTTTCAAAGAAATTCATGAAAATTTCTGCTAACAAAGGTGACAGAGGCGCCGCTTAGAGTATATAGGAAAAACTAGCCAACGGATTAGTAACATCGTGACACAATATACAGATATTAGCTTTGCTTTTTATAACAATAATACAATTAAGAAAATGATTTTTAACAACAAACCAAGAATTTATCGCCTTTCCAAGTCAGGCGTTTATAAGATCAATTGCAATGATTGTAGTTCCTCTTATATCGGACAGCCTGGGCACAATTTTGAAGTTAGAGTTAAATAACATTTATCTGGTAGCCATGAATCATCCCTTTATAATCATCTAACGTTAAAAAATCACACATCCAGTTTAAACAATTTAGAAATATTACATGTACAACCAAAAAGCAGACGATTAGACAACTTAGAATCTTACGAAATCCGAAAACCTATATTTCTTACCCAAAATATCCTCAACAAACAGAGAGAAATCCGTTTCTCACCAATTACCGACCTCGCACTGTTTTATTCCCATACTCATACCATCCCATAAAATGACTAATACGTCGGGTTATAATAAAATAAATAAAAAAATAAAAATAAACACAACAACAACATCTGGAATTTTGTTCAATTAATTTTTAATATTTATTGCTCTCACCATTTTTATTGTTTACCACTCCCACATTTTTTATTTGTACATTTTTGTTTCATTTTTTTGCTTTTTCCAACTATGTAACTATACCTATATATAAATAAGTACATTTTTATTTTTACAGTTTAGTAGATACTCCTGATGATGGCCTAACAAGCCGAAATCGGTCGAGTGATTTTTAGATTTTTTAAACTTTTTGTAATTTTGCGAAATATTTAACAAGTGTTTTTAAAATTTTTTTAAAAATGTGTGTATTAAGTGTGTTTCGCCAAGTGCCTACGGCAGAAAGTGTAAAAAGTATTAACCATTTATTTTATTATAAAATGGTAAATTATTCGTTCGGGGGACCTATTGTACCCCATATTATTATTTATGTTTGTTTTTTGTTTATAGCAAAAATTTCATCTCTAAGTGAATATTTGAGTCTAGAAGATTCGGTTGAGTATTTTCATTCTTTGTCTGATAGTGAAGGTGACATTGATGGGCAATGTGGTTCGGAAATATGATAATATGTAATATAATAAGAAAGATAATATGAGAAATTTGAAATATATAATTTATGAAAAAATCATCATTAGAAATAATAATGAAACAAGCCAGAATATATTGTTTTTTAAAAATAAATGATTAAATGTTGTTGAAAAATATATCATAACAACTCTTTTTAATAATAAACTACTAAAAAATAAAAGTTGGAAACATATAAATCCACTTTTTAACTGGGGTAGCAAAAAGTGACCCCATTCGGTCTTTTGGGTTTTAAAATTAGCTCGGTGCTTTAAAGGTTAAAAGCCCTTATTCTTTGCTTTAAGGTCTATATAAAGTACAATAATCCTTAAAAGCTATTAGTCTCGAGCTATTCCTACTTGGCTAAAAAATAACGGTTAAAAAAATATCAAATGGTGATTGTGGCAGCGGCCGCGTGACATCATATTATATATAAATTGTATCCGTCCTAGGATGGGCTGTATCGCCTAGTCATATAATATCTATGAAAAACAGCGATTTTGATAAATTGTGGATTTGGAGGTTCTATGGATTCTGGCTAATGAAAATTATGCACAACCATGAATCTAGCCCAATATATTAATTACACTTTGTTTTAATTCACATTTTACCAGGGAAAATTTTGAACTGTCAAATTCAAAAAATTATAAAAACTATTCTAAGTTGTATTACTATGTGAGCCCTTAACAAAACCATTTTTTTATCGGCCACCTTTTTCGAGCTTAAAATCCCTTTTCATAAGATTGAAAAAGGGATCAAATATAATATACTTTATTTATTATTTATGTGTCAATCAATCTCCAATTTATTGCTGCGGTTGCGTGTTGGGCCGAGCGTCGCCGACTGAGCTGCAATCTAAAATAGCGACTAAATGAAATTTTCAGTCAGAGGTTACATGTGTTATTTTAGTGGCCGAAATAACGTTTTGAATAAACGTTAAATTAAATATATAAATAAAGAAACCAACATAACTTCAATGTCTACATCCAACCAACAATTATTTTATTCATGATTAATATAACATTAAGGTTTAATTCTGAATTTTATGATAAAGTATTGAAATTAAACGAAATATACGTCTGCCATTTTGATCGGCCACAGTTTACATGTTCATCGAAAAATAAAATCGACGCGACCGACCTAATGCTGACCGATTAATTCGGTAGAATTAGGTGGGATTTCTCTCATATAATATAACCTCTCGAAAAGCCTCTATTTTCATAGATTGTAGAGGTTCTGTGCCCGATTCTAGCCAATGCAGACTATTTTTAAAATGAGTTTTGTTATGCAAAATGTATCACAATCATAATACACCGTAAAATATTTTTTATTCCTTAAATGGAATATATGGGATTTTTGATGAGACGTTCAGGTGAGAAATTCCTTCCTGTTTCCTAAAATATGCTAAACACAAATTTTATAATTATATCCATCAGATTGTACAATTACATAGATGCCTGGGATATTTCTGGCATGATGTTCACTATTATATCTATAGTGGCGTTTGCTTGCAGATCAAACAGGAAATCGTCGACAGGTAAACAAAATTAATAAAATTGTGACATAGGATTACAAATAAAATTGATTTAGCAAAGTGTTTTAACAACCATAAAGGAATAATTTGAAGGAACCCATTTGGTAATCTAGCTGGTAATTGCAAGTGTACTGCTCAATTGCAGTGTGTACTGCGCAATTTTGTTTAGATATTTTAACTAAATATTAAATATTTTACGCGAATATGTAGCGGCTCACTACTGTATATTTAAAATTTAATATTTACAAATTAGCCCGGGGGCTCATTACTGGATTTTGAAAATACTTAATCATTCATGTTATAAGCCCGGAGGCTCATTATTGGTTTGTTACATAAATAGTTTTATGCCAATGGTATATATGAGGCACACGCCAAGTTTTCAATTTACAATTCGTTTTAATAATTCAGGGGTAGGTAACTGCGCAAAGCCATTAGTGATTGCTTCGAGAAGAAACTATAACGTAGGGGATGTAGAAGTGGCATTTGAGAGCTTTCATGTTGGCATGTCTATCCATGTTGTGGCAAAAGAAAACCACATTCCACGAAGAACCCTTCAAGGTCGAATTCATTGCCGACCTGCTAAAAGTAATATGGGGTTTCACCCGTTTTAACTCAAGCAGAAGAAGGCAAAATTAATGAAATGGATGTACGAAAATCACGTGAGGGGATTTTCGAGGAGAACGCAGAAGGTTGAACGACTCGTAAAGTAATTTTTAGAATCCTAAAGAAAGGGAAGTCCCCTAATATATATGATTATAGAAGAATTCCGAAAGATGTCATAAATTCATTTCCAGAAGGATTTAAATATTCGAAACCCGATTCAGGGTGGATTATTTCATATTAAGGAAGCCTTTTATACTGGGCTGAGAGCCTAAAATGTGAAAATTCCAATTGTCCTATAGATGGATGGTCACAAGACGCATTTAACTTGTGCCCTGTCAAAATTATGTGACGAACTAAAGATAATTTTAAATTGAACTATCCCAAGCAATGGATGAAATTTTTCCTATTTTTCAACTCAATTCATGTGAATAGTAGAATGGGTGCTTTGAACCTTTTGTTTGGTGAATGTGAAACAATCGGAAAGCTGGAACATAGTTCGGGATATATGCAATGGCGGGCAATACAAATACAGTAAAACCTCTATATATTGGACAGCGAAGGGACTGTCCAATTTATGGAGGTGTCCAATATAAGGAAAATTTCTTCTTTTTTTAATAAATAATTAATGACGTGCACACCAACATTATTATTTTGAATTCAGATTAATTCCATAGTTAATTCAACATTTTCACTGTCTGATTACTTTTGTTGTCCAATTTTCAATATATAAAGGTTGCCCAATATATGGAGAAAAAGGAGCATTTTTTCAAGGGACTGAATGAAAGTGTCCAAAATAGAGGAGTTTCCAAAATAGAAATGTGTCCAAAGTAGGAGGTTTTGCTGTATTTATTTAACATAATTTTGTAATATTTGGCTGAATTCGAACAAATCTAATATTATTCCTGTTACCTAACATAAACTATGAAAAACGCCAATGACGTTTGTTTCGATTTGTATGTATTTAGTGCATATTTTCTATTTTCCGCAAATCCATGTTTTCTATCTTCCGAAAGAGATACTTTTCCTACTTATACAATCGTCAATAACCAAAATAAAGTTTTATAAAATTTAATTCGCCTGAATGTAATCTACTTAGTAGAACTCCGCGTATCACAATTTTTTCAAATTTTTGTAAGAAAGGAGGATTTAAACTAATCACATCGGAAGATGTTTTTTTTTAAATATTGTTGTCAGTGCTATCTTCTTGTACCTTAAAAATTGTCGATTTTGAGTTATAAATTGGTTCTTGCTGAATACATGCTGCTCTTCCGAATATGTAAAATTGGGGTAACTCCGCTCGTTCACTAGGTACTTAGGCTGCGTACCAATAGTCGGATAAATTGCTCTTTTACCTACTTTTTAACAGTGTACAGGGTAAATTGAAATACTGTACTATAAAAAGTTGGGTAAAATAGGAAATACAAATAAATCACGTTATTGTTACCTATTTGACGTTTCAGTGATTTTTGTTAAAATTTCCGTGTTTTTCATTATAAATAATATACATACATACTCAAAGGTAATAAAATAAATTGTGTTATAATTTTACTGAAGCCAACATAAATACTATTTATCGCGAAAAATCAAGATCTGCTACCAAGGCTATCGTAGTTGTATGGAATAATCAAGTTCAAAAGCGCCAATTTAGAACGTTAGCAACCTAGAATAAAAATTTATTAAAATTGTTTAAAATCAATGATCATAACTATAATGTTATGATAACTGATTATTTGCCTAAGCGAGCGTTACTCAATGATCCAAAAATTTATTAAAATCCGCACAATTTAATTTTAAATTTATTTGGGCATCGAATGGCATGATTTTTGCGAAAAAGGATTAAAATAATGAGACTATTGAAATTACCTCATCAGCGGATTTAGATATGTTAAAAAATTCTGTGTGATTAATATATAATTCGTTTTGTTGTTTATTTATTTTTTCGGATTTCTGACTTGATGTTTGTATCTCCTCATGACAATCAATTTATTATATTGGGTGACTTCAACCTCCCTAGTATCCCTTGGAATGTAAATTCTAATAATGTTTCACCAAAACTTTCTTTTGGACAAAGTGCGAATCTCTTGTTGGAGACAGCAATGCTCACAGGACTTAGTCAGCACAATTTTATCAGAAATGCTAGTAATAGAATTCTTGACCTAGTGCTTTCTAATCTTGGTCGTAAAGCTACTAAAGTAAACCTAAGTAAACCATTGTCTAAAATAGATAGTTACCACTCGCCGTCCAATTTAAAAAATCGTGACTATAAATTAATTAGAAGGGAGCTCGAAACACTTAATTGGAATAACGTTTTTTTAAATTATAGGGTTGATAACGCTGTTGATAAATTTTATGAAATTCTCTACAGTTTCATAATACCTAACAATCGTACTAAAGCTAATTCTAAATTTCCTTCGTGGTATTCTCGTAAACTGACCAAATTAATTTATTTAAAGGGTAAATATCACAGTCGTTACCGTAAATATAAATTGGGTAATCACTATGTTATTTTTTCCAATCTTAGAAAGTGTGTTAAAATCGAAATTCGTAAAAGTTTTTTAAGTTATGTTAAGTATATTGAGAGAAATATAAAAAAAATACCCGAAGTTACTTTGGGCATACTCACAATCACTTACTACTAAGTCACTCTGTCCCTCGTGTATGAAACTGGGGAATTTTGAAGGAACTGAGTCGAATAAGCAATTTGTTTACTGATCACTTTGAATCAGTGTATGTCGAAGAATCAGATCATAAGATATTTGAAGCTAATCGTACCAATTAAGTTAAAAATCATTTTGTGGATTTAATCTCTGAATATGATGTTTTTAGTGTTCTGTCGTCATTTGATATTAAAAAGGGTGCCGGCCCTGATAACTTAACGAACTATTTCATTTTCAGCTTAAAAACACAACTAATCAGACCGTTAACCCTCATATTTAACTTATCGTTGAATGAGGGTGTATTTCCTTCGTTTTGGAAGAAAGTTTATTTAGTGCCAGTTTTCAAAAAACATGGTGCGAGTGACGTAAGGAATTATCGGCCTATTTCTATTTTAAATAATTTTAGCAAAATTTTTGAAAAACTGGTCTACAAAATCATTTTCAATGAGGTTAAAAGCTCAATTAACCCTTCATAGCATGGGTTTTTCCGAAACGTTCTACCACGACAAACTTGATGGATTTTTCAAGTTTTGGTTTTAATCTTGTTGATAGAGGTGATCAAGTTGATTGTGTTTACACTGACTTCGAAAAGGCTTTTAATACGGTTTTGCACAGTATTCTATTAAAAAAATGTTGTACTTTTTGCGCGATTACAACAGGTGAAATTTAACGGATTTTTATCTGAAACTATTGTGGCCAAATCTGGTGTACCTCAGGGTTCTACTCTGGGTCCACTTTTGTTTCTTATATTTATTAATGACATTCCAAACATCTTATCTTGCCATTATTTATTGTATGCTGATGATTTGAAAATATATACAAATATTCAAAATTCTAATGGTTGTATTCGGCTTCAAGAAGATTTGGATAAACTTTTAATTTGGTCCTTAGTAAATAAACTAATATAATAAACAAATAATATAAACAAGTGTGTTGTGTTATCTTGTACTAGGAAAATAAATCAAATTATGTTTTCATATAAGCTTGAGGAGCAGATTTTAGATATAGTTAGTGAGATTACTGATTTGGGCATAGTATTTGATCCTAAACTAAAATTTGATAATCATATTAATGCAGCTTGTTGTAAAGCGCTTAAAATGCTCGGGTTTATTTTTCGACGAGGAAAAGATTCGGAACCCTGCTGTCTTTACTAATTTATTTAAAAGTTTATGCCGCAGCTATCTGGAATACGGCTGTCAGATGTGAAATCCGTATTATGAGGTTTATAAGGCACAAATTGAGAGAGTGCAACATAAATTCACCATCTTCTTAATGTACAAATTTGTTCCATTTAGTAATCGCATTAACTATGCAGATAGAATTAGGATTTTTGATTTACAGTCACTCAAAACCAGAACACTTTTGCTTGACGAGTTATTCCTCCATAAGTTGGTGAATAATTTGTGTGAAGCGTCATCACTGTCATGCCTAAATTTCTATGCACCTTCTTATAGAATTCGAGGTGAAAGATTATTTTTCCCCTTTTTTTCTAGAACTAATCTTGGTTTTGCAAATCCCTTATTGAGGCTGCAAATAAATCACAATGAGCATTTTGGTAATTTTGACCTTTTGAAGTTTCTTTTAAGCGTTTTAGATCGGCTGTCTTCCTGGCATTTGGCGGAGATTAGGCACGAAATCTACATATCTTTTGAATTAATAGTAGATTTTCTTTACAATATTATTAATTTTCTTTATTAAGTATTTACTTCATGTTTTTGTAATTTATTTTTTTTCTTATATTTTGTTATTGTTATATTTTTGGTTTTCTTTTTTTATTTCTTATTATTAATATGTATTTCTTTATATGTTATAAACAAAATGTACTAATTTAATTATATTGAGGCGACAAGTAACTGGACTTGTTCTGTCCATAGAATATTAAAAAATATTTGACGTTTCCTTTTGCACCTAGCAGCCAGCGATTTTAACCCTCCGAACCATAATTTGTATCCATTAAACTATTTTTACTTCTAGAGAATTGGCACGCCAATTGAGGTAAATATGTACTAAAATTGAAATTTACTGTACTAAATGATGTACGCAGCATTAGTGGTGATTTTGGTGTATACACCATACCAAATAAAACATTTTAGTATAACTGCCCAAGTGCCCAGAAAACATTTGATGAACGTAATTGGACAAAATACGACGAGCAGGCTGAATATAAATTATTTTTCGCAATTTGTTCAATCTTCTATAAAATAGTTTTACGTTTTGATCAGGTGACTAAATTATAGAATTATAAACAAGAAATTCTCTATTTTTCTGATCATTTTCATTTTATTTAAGTTTTTTTTTAGTGATGAGTTTAGTTATGCGTTATATCGCCCGAAAAAATGTGATGTGAGATGACGATGAAAAATTGTGTCTAAAGAATAAAAACATCGAATGGCTGGAAACAAATTTCAGGTATTTAGTCTTACTGGTCATTGTCCCCAAAATAAAGTCACATACCAATAAGGATAGTCGAGAATGCATCAGGATCCTGACTATAGCTCTGACAACACTGGCTAGACGAAACATTCAAAGGCAATTTAAACAAAAACTGTAATGAAAAATTCTTTACATTCCATCACCTGATCAGAAACAGCTGCTACCTAAACAGCTGAAAGTCAGTGACCAGGAGAACGAGTATATTAAGTGGCCTGAATAATTTCGCTCTACATAGAGATAAATTGACGAACAAAACAAGCGCTCCCCTCATGATTTGTTCAATTAATCATGCTTTTGTCAAATTGTGATGATATGATGTTCGACCCACTAAAACAGGCAGTGCAAATTTCATTGAATTGTTTCAGAAAATTGGTTATAAATCTCAAGATTTGCGCTGAGATCGTAAAATAGTCAAGTCATTGTTTTTCGTTGTCTCGATCTTCCTCTTCTATGCACATTTCTCGATAGATCTCCGTTGATAATGCCCAAGATTTCCTAAACTAAAATCTATTAAGCAAATCAATGCAATATAGGTTTCAACGGAATGGGTACGAAGGGCCGAAAGGGCCGAATGGGTCGAAGGGCCGAATTTTTTTGTTTTTTGTTTTTTTGTTTTTAGAAATATAGGGCCGATTATTTTTTTTTCAGACCATTTTATATTCGTTAGAGTGAAGGAAAATTCTATTTAGACGAATAAAATAATTTCATTGTGATTTAGTGATGTAAATTAGTGAATATTAAAAATTCGGCCCTTCGACCCATTCGGCCCTTCGACCCATTTCGGCCCTTCGACCCATTTCGGCCTTTCGACATTCGGCCCTTTGATATCATTCCGTTTCAACACTTATAAAAAATATTCGATTGGATTGTAATGCGAAGAACGTGTTGCGGAATTCAAACGAGCTTTACGATAACTTTATAAGTGCTTAATTTTTTTGACGTGTTTTTTTCTAACGTTATTCTCATAAAAAAAAACATTACTTTCTTTTAAAACTCTATCTATTGTTCGCTTATTTCACGTTTACTTTACTCTTATCCAATGACGCCACAACATCTAAAGTAGTATTATTCCCACGATAAAATATTTTAAAACAAAGGAATTCGATAAATGATTACGAAATTTTAAGAAGGCAAATTTTCTGGAAAAAGATGTGCTTACCACGCATCCAAAAACTGGTTTAATACTAGTTCACTAAAAACCTACCGTGTTTATGGGCACACAAACCGATAATACTTAATTTATATTTTAATTGTATATTTTCTTGTCGTACTCATACATACTTCCTTATCTTTGCTCTAAGAAAATAAAAACGACAACAACAATAAATGTAAATAAGAATAAAAAAAAAAAAAGAATCTTAGATAAAGAAACAAAACCGAATATGGGAAAAACAATTATCTATTTTATCTATAGTATTTATTTTCTTATTGTTTTTGTATCGTACTTGGGTGTATAGATGGAAATTAATGAATCATAAATAAGCAACAAAAAAAAAAGAACAACTTAAAAACTAAAAGGTAGTTTTGAGATGTTCTTTTCGCTCAAACGTCTAATAACCCTTTGAACTTTTCTATATTGAAAATAGACGGAAAAATAAGATGAAAACATCTTCCTGTGATAGTTGAATATATTGTATTTTTTTTACATTATTAATAAATGCGAATTAACGTTGTTTTGTAATATGTAAATTAGTAGAAGGTATACAGTTGGAAGATAGTGAATTTATACGTTGATAGATTTTCATTTTATTCCATGTTCATACTAAATTAGTATAGTAAACTAGAAAACTGTTCGCAATCATATTGCTTTTTCGGAAGACTGATTAAATAATATATTTTTTAGTGCACATTACATAAATTAAATTAAAATAGGTTTAATGGATTTAGCAGTAAAAGACGATAAATTGAGTGAAATTAATTAACAAACACTTTCCATTCCAACTCACTAGATGCATATTGCATATAATACAAGTTAATTTCCTGTTGATCTACATAAAAAGTAGATCGTTGCAACATATACAGGGTGTCTCTTTGTACCTAAAATGATATCTAATCGAAACAATTAGGCCAATATTTATCTCCCGATTACTACAAAGTACCTAACTGATCTTTCAAACGAAAATATTCATAATACCTCTTTGCTCTTATTAACTAATTACCTAATTAATTAACTAACGGCTGGTGAATTTAGTATGCCAATAGATTTAGAGAGACACCTTATATGTATATTTAAAGTATATAAATAGAAACTAAAAACTGTGCTCATTAAAACATGATCATGTAATAATGATCACGAAAATAGGAAGAGAAATATCGAATTTAATTGATCGTAATTGTTATTTTCACTATGTTTTACATATCAGTAAACTAGTTTTTTGCGATCATATATAGGTACATTTACTAAACTTCATGTTTTTATTTTTTATTTATATAATTAGATGAGTTTTGAAGATCAAGTGCGTTATTATACAAATTATATTGTAGTATAATTTTTACTTTGCACACTTGAATGCGTACTTAACTCGAACCAATTCAAAAATCAAAGAGTGATCTTCAAAAAAAAAAAAAAAAAATAACAAAAATATTTTTTATGATTTATATCATTGTCTGTTTGTGCTGGATGAATATTTTTGCGCGGTCGTCGCAATTTTATAATTTTTCTTTATAAAACGAATTTAGCATTTCAATTGTGGCGCCAATGTTTTATTATTTTAGTATTCTTGTAATCGATCAAGGACATTTAAAATTGTTTTTGATTTGTAAGTTATGCCTCAATTCCATGGGAAAAATTGACTGACAGTCAAAAAAATCGAAAAGAGAAAAATAATCTGATACTCCTTATAAGAGACAAAGACAACGCTTTTTTATTTTTTATTTTATAGAAAAACAATTTTGCTATAAAATAAAAAAACACGTTGGCTTTGTCTCCTATATGGGGAATCAAATTATTTTTCTCTTTTCGATTTTTTTGACTGTCAGTCAATTTTTCCCATGGAATACAGGCATTAATCGCTTCGATTAAATATTAATTATCTACCTCGTGTAAAGGTCAAGAATATAAAAATTCTAAAATAGTTTTTTTTGTTTTGTATTGGCGAAATAGTGAAAGTGATCGCGTGCGCTTTAAACAAAATGCCAAATTTACAACTTTATTTACTCGTATATTTATGTTCATTCATAATATTTTTATTGTAATTCGATCAAATCGTACATGTATAAAAAATAAATGAATAGCGACATAATAACGGTTTCACTATTATTTTATATTATCTGCATATGCAAAAAAAAAAAGAAAAAAAAATACGGACATGAACAACATAAGAAATAATGTATAAAAAAAAATCGTTTTAAACTATAAATAAATTCGATTTTTATAATAAGATTTAAGCTGCGTTATATACTTCCACGATGTCGATGAAAGAAAACAAGATTCACTTTGAGAATCTTAAACTGTAATTGTTGCTGTAGAGTCTGTTTTATTTTATTTTATCATATATATTGTGTTTCTTAATATCTTATCTTGTTTTCACCTTTTCTGAATACATAGAGAATACGAAATACGAAAAGAGAATAACATATTTCAAATTTATAGTTCAGCATAAAATCATGATTTTTTGATCAATTTGCGATTGTGTATAAATATTGAAAGATCGAGTAATAAAAAAAAAAAAATAAAAAAATTCAGTTGAACGGAAATATCGATCGTGAGTCGTTTGTTATGTTTGTGGGCTGTCATAATTTTAGGTCATTTTAGAAAGATTTATTGTTTAATATATAAGAAATGCGTGAATCTCGAGATGGATTCGGAATTCAGATCAGATCGATTTCTTCATTGAATATCAAACGATTTTTATTGATCTTATTTCTATAAATATCAAGATGTGTATATACAAAATTAGTGTGGCTGCCGAACTTATACATTTGGCAGTAATTTGCATCCGTTACGTTGCTCAATATTCTAATAAATAAATGTGACTGTATAGTGCAATCGGAAATTTAAAATAAGCCCAGTTGTTTACGTGTCTAGAGGTAAATATTTAAAATTAACTGTATTATATAGTTCTCTTAACGGTTTAGGCAACATCAGAATCAACAAAATTTTCTGTTTCTTGAGACGTTAATGTAAAGCATTTATATGCGGTGATGATATGGTCTAGGCGACTACTAGAATAATTTGAGAAAGGTATTCATATTTTTAACATTATTGCCAAGGTGAAAATGCAAAATTCAAAATTTTAATATTCATTACATACATACATAAGTCTTCAGATTATAGTTGGTATTATCAATTTTAAAAATGAATATTCTTAACAATAAAAAATTTGGAGCAAATTTCTAATCAAAAATAATTAAGTTCTATGTTAACGTTATTTAAGATCATACACATACATAATGGGTCACCAAGATTAAAATCGAACTTAATTTCGGGTCACCAAAATAAGACACCAAATATAAAGAGTAAATTTCTAAGGCAAATTATTAAAAATTATAATACAAAATGCCGAAAAGTCTACGAAGATAAAGCTTCGAAAATTTGTTTGGTGCTTAGATTTGGTGTCAGAAAAAATTCTTGGCTACAATGTTTGGTGCTTAAAAGTCTGTTTTAATTTGGTGGTAAAATAAATAACTTCCTTTTGAAAAATTACACATTCTTTGATCGGTCGACCTTTAATAAATATTTGCGCAATCTACCTGTTTGACCACTTTGTATAATTGTTTAGAAGTTGGAATGTGCTCAGCATCATTTACACACGTTTTTAGATTTGATTTATCTATCTGCTCCTTTTCTTCAGCTACAATAACAAAAAAGAAAAAAAAAAACAATAATCCTAGAACATCAAGAAGAATCGCAAATTTTTCAGAAACGCATTAAAACAATTTTGTTTTGAAATTTTCTGGTGTTATGTTATTAGTACTAATAATTTGCGGTAAAACCATTTGTAGAAAACCAATTTGCAGAAAATAATTCACAGACAAATAATTTGCAGAAAGACTCTTATTGTTTCGGAAATTTAATTTTTTTTTAATCGATCGTGAAAATCGTTTTTACACAATCAAAATTTTAATAAATCATAAAAA
The DNA here is from genome assembly GCA_963556165.1 of Tipula helvola. Lineage (NCBI taxonomy): Eukaryota > Metazoa > Arthropoda > Insecta > Diptera > Tipulidae > Tipula > Tipula helvola. The sequence continues at coordinate 111,723,155 of OY744481.1, read as the reverse complement.
TTACAACCACATGATTTCTAGTTGAGTCGAATAAAAAATTTGTTTGAATTTTATATTCTTACAATGAATTTAAATTATTTTATTACGAAAATTAGTGATTCGGAAAGTGATAATGATTGACGTTAAAATATAGTTGCTTACCAAACCGAGCGGCGGTCTCCAGTTTGATTCTCTGACACAGACGATTGAGTAAAAAATAAAAATTATTTGTTGAGGCGATCGTCTATGCGAATGTATGAAATCAGTCATTAGAATCATCAAGAACCGCAATCGGAGCACAATTGCAGATTTTGGATTTTTCTGACACCAAATCGGCTGATCTATAGTAAGGTGATTTCCAAAATATTCAATTTTCTATGAAATGTATGGAAACAGTCATTAGAGACATCAAGAACCGCAATCGGAGCACAATTGCAGATTTTGGATTTGTATGGCCCTGAATCCCCTGATCAATAGTAAGGTGATTTTCAAAAATCGAATTTTCTTTTAAATCTCTGGAAATAATCAAGCAATCTAAATGCGCGTTAGCACGAAAATTACAGGTTCCGAGACCTTTCATTAGAGGCATCAAGAACCGCAATAGAAGCACAATTGCAGGTTTTGAATTTTTATAGCTATGAAATGGCTGATCTCTACTAAGGTAACTTGGCAACTCGGTAATTTAACAATTTCCAATACCTATTTACAATGTTGCCAAGTTTACAATAATGTAAACATAACGTGAGAATGAATTTATGGTAAAGAGTAGGGTAAAAGGAAAGAAGAATGTTGTAGTGCTCCTTTGAGGAAACCTTTTTTAAGAAAATCAAAGGAGATACTACAATGATACGAACGATGGAACGGGTGAGATTGAAGAGATTGAATCGTGGTAATTGGAAGGAATGCTTAAAGAAACATAATATGTACATATGAATTTGTACATATGAATTTATCAAAATGAGTGGTATAACGGTACGAAAGTGGATCGCTGTAAGAAAATTGAGTGAAGGAAAAAAAATTACCAAAAATTCCCAAAAAAATCCAAAAATTCCCAAAAAATTCCGATAATCCCCAAAAATTGCCAAAAATTGCCAAAAATTGCCAAAAAATTCCAAAAATTCTCAAAAATTTCCAAAAAATTCCAAAAATTCCCATAATATTCCAAAAATTCTCAAAAAATTGACAAAAATTCCCAAAAAATTCCAAAAATTCTCAAAAAAATTTCAAAAATTCCCAAAAATTCTATAAAAATTCCCTGAAAGATCCAGCAAATCCCAAAAAATTCCAAAAAATTCCAAAAATTCCCAAAAAATTCCAAAAATTCCTAAAAATTCCAAAAAATACCAAAAATTACCAAAAAATTCGAAAAATTCCAAAAAAATTCCAAAAATTCCAAAAATTTCTAAAAATTCTAAAAAATACCAAAAATTACCAAAAAATTCCAAAAATTCCCAAAAATTCCCAAAAAATTCGAAAAATTCCCAAACATTCCAAAAATTCTCGAAAATTTCCGAAAATTCATAATTCCCAGAAATTGCCAAAAATTCCAAAACTTCTCAAAAAAATTTCAAAAATTCCCAAAAATTCCCAAAAAATTCCAGAAATTCCCAAAAAATTTCAAAAATTCCCCAAAAATTCCGAAAATTCCCTAAAAACTCCCAAATTCAAGCAATTTCCAAAATTCCCAAAAAATTCCAAAAATTCTTAAAAATTCCCAAAAAATTACAAAAATTCCCATAAGATTCCAAAAATTCCCCAAGAATTCCGAAAATTCCCAAAAATTACAAAAACTACAAAAAAATTCCAAAATTTTTTAAAAAAAATTCAAAAATTCCACTAATTCCCCAAGAAGTACCAAAAATTCCCAGAAAATGCCGATAAATTTCCAAAAATTCCCAGAAAATGGCCAAGAATTTCCAAAAATTTAGAGAAAATGGCCAAGAATTTCCAAAAATTCCCAGAAAATGCAGATGAATTTCCAAAAATTTCCAGAAAATGCCGATGAATTTCCAAAAATTCCCAGAAAATGCCGATGAATTTCCAAAAATTCCCAGAAAATGGCCAAGAATTTCCAAAAATTCCCAGAATTTTTGGAATTTTTTGGGAATTTTTGGAATTTTTTGCGTTCACTGATACGGTTTAAGTATGGTTCGAAAGATCTCAGTAGAGATGCTTAAGTATTAATTTTCTTAGAGATTTGGGTGGTTTCTGATTATTTTTGGAAATACAATTTTTGGTACAGTAATGCGTAATATAATTTGATCTTTCAAGAAACAATATTCATTACTTGAGTCAAAGTCAGAAACGGTGTACTTTTACGAAAATTTTATTTAAAATAATACACCTAAAATATAAACAAAGTTCTGATAAGGAAACAAAGTCTAGGCTACATGTTGAGTTTTATAAAATCAAAATATCACCAGATTTCCACAATATGTATATATTTTCTGTCAAACGTTCACCAAGGTAAAAATCGAATTTTAAAGTATAACCCGAATTTTCGTACTCGTCAAATTTGAAAAAAACTTAATGAAATGTTACGGATGATTTGAAGTTATCTAGTGTTATTTGAGAATGAAATATATTGGAAACCTCATTTTTGAAACTAAACCGCAGGTACCGCAGATGTAAGTGGCGTACCAAATCTGCTAAAATCGTGAGAAATGAAAATTAATGAACTGGTTTCTGAGGTAGAATTCAAAATCTTTGAAGAAATTTTATAATTTACAAAAGATTTAAAGTTATCGAACTTTATATGGGTTCCTAAATATTTAGGAAGTTTGGAAAAAACGAAACTTTGGTTTTAAGCAATATTCCCAGAAAGACGATTACACAGGCACACAAAAAAAAAGTCGTGACCCAGAGGGAAGACCCTATTATTCCCACGTTTCCGAGGTCGCTGAAACCGAATATAACCATAAGAAATAAATCCAATTGCCCATTTTCCCGTTACCACCCCCCTGGGGGCCGAAATTTCAATTTCCATGCAAAGTTGGAATGGATGTGCATTCCTACGTTTCTTGGCATGTTAAAACCAAAAATGATAACAACAAATTGTTGGCGCTGGACTCTTGCATTTTTTATTTTTTATTTATTTTTAGTTTAGTAGGGATGAATGCAACAACATAATAAGTGAATTATTACAAAACTAGGGAAGCCCGTAATACGGACGTAAACAATAACAGAAAGAAAACATAATGATGATGCAGCAATACATTTATTTTGAAAACATTTCTGTATACCCAACATTTTTGGTAAAAACTGCATTTGATCCCTCTAATAAGTTCCCCTGACGGATTCCATCTAAAATTTTAACTTTTGCATCCATGAATTTTCGGACTAGTGATAATGCTACGTATAATTGAACATGGCCAAACACAGGTTCCGGTAAGAATAAGCCCACTTTTCTAATGTCAGTCCATGAGCTTTATTGAAATGCCAATTTAATTGGAAATTGTCTCCCGTCGTAAAATAAACGGTAAGTCTGAGTTGATCGGGGCTAGGTCAATTCTGGGAATGAATACAGTTTCCTTTTCTACACTTCCCGTTAAAACGTCGGCAATTATCAGATTTGGTTTCAGCTGTCGAACAATTAATCGAGTTCCATTACAAAGACCACGCTTTGACCAGCTTCTTCTGCAGTAATATTTCGTAATCCATTAAGCAATAAAATGCCATTGCTTAAAAAACCGCGATAAAAGTCATGGTCGAGTTTACTTTTTTTTGCACTGAGTTTAGTTTCTTTTGGGCAATCGAAAACGATATAAAATAATATTTTTCAATTGAGGAAAGTGGAGTAGAATTTGGTTAGTACGCACTTAATTTACAAAACGATAGAAATGTAGTAGATCTACTACAATTGTCGTAAAGTCACAGCACTGATAACGACGTCTTTATACCCTGCCGAATAAAAGCCGAACGGTATTAGCCGAGCAAAGACGTTGCGGTCAGGATCATTCGTTGTTTGTACCAATACAAATTTATTTCCATTAGAAGAATACTGTTTTAATTCAGTAGGTGAAATATCTCCTGTTTTGAAACACACACAAACTTATTGAAATTATAGTGAAAATCGGTGAAAAGGCAAAACATTGCAATATTGCAGCAAACTAATTTCGCATTATGCTAACAACGCTAGAGCGGTTTACGGGATATTCCACGTTTACTTTTGATAAAATTTGTCTCATCATCTGATGTCTAAACATAATAACATAACTTTCTAACATTTTACATTGCTTTACATTACAAAATTACTATTATTAGAACCATAAATCACCGTTTATACAAAAATAATTCATTCATCGATAACCACGAAAAAATTCCATTGACCAAATCTAATAAAAGTATGTATATGTAACACAATAAAAGCTTAATAAGCAAAAGTAAGTGTGTAGTTATACAAAAACTACTGTAGTTAACAAAATAAAAAATAAAAAATGAAAATTCCATAAAAAGACGTTTACATCTACTGTACGGCATTTATACAATAACAACAAAAAATTACACGGTATTTTTTTCGTACAAAAATAAAAAAAGTTTGACGTTAAGTAATTTTATGTCATTAATTTCCATGACGATATGATTATCATGATCAACCGTTTTTTTTTATTGTAAATTTATTTATTTATAAACGCGAAATAATAGGTTTTCTGTTAGTTTTGTTCTTACTATTATAGGCAGTTCTTATAAATGTATCGACGGCTTAAGAATTTGTGAATTTATGTATTTAAATGTTTTGCTTACGTACAGATATAGATAATCAGAGCGAAAGGATCATAATTTTATTGTTCCGTGTATATAAATAAATATTTGATATGTAATAAATCTTCATTAGAGCATACAATTTAGAATAGTTCTTAAAATTCAATTACGGTCGACAACAATAAAAGGGAACAAAATATATATAATTGACTTTAAGAAGAATTATGAACGCAATTTATTCTAAGAATATTTTTAAATATCTATGAATGCGTCGTCGTCGTTGCTTTTATGTGGAAATATTGCCAAAAAAGGGATCGGAATTCTTTATTTATATTCACGGAAATCATATTATGTATAATATGTAAGAGGACAAGTAAGTAATTGATTATTTTTTTTTTAAAATCAATTAACAATATTGTTATACTGCTGATTCACATACAATATTCAATCAATATCTAGTCAAGGCTTTGAATTGATTGAATGGAGCAAAAGTCAAGGTTTTATACATACATACATACAATATAATTCATAGTCATAATCATAATATACTCACCAACTTGATTTTTAGTTTTGTACCGCCTTGTATTGTTCACTTAATTTATTGTAGTAATCCAAAGCGCACTGTAAAGAGACAAAATGAGTTATTAGTCCACTTGTTAAAATTCGAATTAAACAATAAAAAAATTTCACCTAATATTTTATTCTATCCCAAGGCTCTCTGTTATACAAATCTATTACAATTAATAATTTAAGACTAACAATTACAAGAAATATACAATATACAAAACTGTGAAATTTGCTGTCAATGACTCAATTTCTTGATTACAGACGTATTACATAATTGATATAATTCTATAAGATTTTTATTTTTTTTTCGTTTTAATTTGATTTTTAATGATTTAAGAGATATATCTTATTTAAGATTCATCGACCTTTTTTTGTTATTGTTGTGTATTAGGTTGAAGCGTAATAATCTTCGTCTTTCATTTGAAATATGGTTTTAGAAATTTATAGTGCGAATTGGCTTAACCCGGATATTTTTTTTTATTAAAATGTGCATACCAATCGCTACCACCTTCATTTATACGTACATAAATAAATGAAAGACAAATTAGTTTTTGATTAAAGAATGTCGTGAAATAGGTGTGTCAACATGATGATGTAGGAAGTTATCGAAAATGAAATTTGTTAAGATGATGGAGACACGGTGATCAGATGTTTTAAATTTTAAAACAATTTTTCAAATGTTTATGCAAATTAACATAATCGAGAGTTTTGAACTGGTTTGTGAAGTTTAGTCAAAAATTGGGGTAACATAACCAAAAAGCTCAGTATCTCAGAGTTAAAAGTCTAAAATGGAACAGAGCTACATAATTCCTAAACATCGGAAAAATAGCGAAATGGTTAATGCTAAGCCGGTTAAACTTTTAATTCCAATTAAAACTGTTTTTTAGAAAGTTACAATCCAATTAATTTGCAAAGCAAATGGTTAGTTGATTTTTTCGCGACCCGTTAAATAAGCTAATTCCTGGAAATAAAAAAAATAAATTTTGAGAAAATGTTTCTACCATAGAAGCAAAAGGGATGTTTACCATTTTTGACAATTTTATGTTAAAAGAAAATTTTCGAAAATTTAATATGTTGTCCCAAGAAGGTTTAAAATAATCTATCTTACATTCCCTTTGAAGTTACTACAATTTTTTTTTAAATCTATTGTATAAGGATTCTTTAGAAAATAAGATTAAATTTTGAAAAAGGATTTTTTTTTTGAAAGTTAAATACTGAAAAAATCGATTTGTTCCGATAATTCTACATAAGTATATTATTGTAAATGTAAAACAACAGAGCATTTTAACTTAAATTAAAGATTATTATAAACAACGTAACATAATTCAATTCATTGCAGTTTTCAAAAAAAGAAACATTTCACTCTTTAGTTAGGTGAAAAATAACACAGGACCACTTAATAAAAAAACTTAATAACTTAGTAACTTAATAAACAAAAGAAACGGACATTTGCTTCTCCAATGATCTGGCGGGAACCAAAAAATTATGAGAAGGATTGCTATTTTTGTTTAACGAAAGCTTTTGGGCACAACCGAAAACAAAATCTTCGATTTCTTATGCACCTGTTGAATCTGTGACTTGTCCTACCATTCTTGAAGCTGAAGAGAGTAACAAAAGTAATACTACTAGCGACGAATATAAAAGTGTAACAGAAATGTCGGATATCGAAGCTGATATCGTCGCTGAGAATATACAGATGAACGTGAAACATCAGAAGAATGAGAAGACGAGACTAATAAAAATTCCAATTGGTTCTCTCAAGAAGAGCTTAATGATTTGTACTGAGATGCTGGACTTTGAAAAAAACATCTGAACTAATGGCGTCAAGATAAAAAGAGAAATATTGCCTAGCTCCAGGAATTCGTATAACATTTTATCGCGAAAGAGATATCCAATTTAGAAATTGTTTTACAGACGTAAAAAATTTAGTTTACTGTAACTATATTGAAGGACTTATAAATGAGTTAAATGTTTCTTATGAAGCTAATGGCTGGCGTCTAGTCTACTCATAAATTCTTCAACACGTAGTTTAAAAACAGTCTTGCTAAATGGGAGTATCACAATCTTTGCTTCCTACTCGAAAAATTAGATTACGCTAAACACAAGTGGAATATTATGTGGATATTTAAAAATAATGACAATTTTATTAGATCAACAAAGTAATTCACTAAACATCCATGCTTTCTATGTGAATGGGACAGCCGAGCTGGTGCCGAACATTATGTGACAAAGGATTGGCCAACTAACTAGAAACAATTTAACTCCAGGATCTAAAAATATCATAAAACAGAGTCTAATACGAACAGATAATGTAATCCTTCCACTATTACATATAAAGCTGGGACTTGTAAAACCATTCGTCAAACCAATGAAAACTACGGGAAGAGCAAAGCTTTTATGTACATATTTGAAAAGTTTCCTAAACTGTCTGATGCTAAAATAAGAGATGGTATTTTTGATGGACCACAAATTCGAGAACTTTTGAAAGACAATGAATTCCAAAAAAGAATGAATAAGGTGGAGAAAGCAGCTGTTGACAAAATTTTAGAGACGTTACGAAAAAATTTCTAGGAAATAGAAAAGATCCTAATTACGTGACTATAGTTGAATATATGGTAAACAATTTTAGAAATATGGGATGCCTAATAACTCTAAAGCTGCACTTTCTTCATTATCATATTAAGTATTTCACGTCAAACCAACACAAAAGAAAAGCACTTTGGAGACTCCAAGTTTATGAGAAATAAGATTAAATATCTGGTTCAAACTTTCTGCAAAACAAGAATTAAGTCTCGAGCATAAATTTTGATTGTAGCTTTCTGATATTACATGCTCTTGAAGGCTCACTTGTAAGTCTTTTTGTTGTTACGATTATGGAGCTATAAGGTTATGGAATTTCTGGGTTATAGGGCTATGGGGTTATAGGATTAAGGACTTTTGAGATTATGGAGTTTTGAGGTACTAGGTGGTATGGAGTTAAGGGGATGTGGAGTTATGAAATTTAATTCTACATGATTCGGAGTTATATTACGACATGCAACTTTCTTATGTTACACATCAGGATTGTAGGATTTATGAGTTTTGTGGTTATGAAGTGATGGACATATGGAATTATAAAATTCTCCGAGATTGAGGTTTGAGTTTTGCGTGTAAGTTTTTTTGTATTTAGTTGCATTTTTGGTTTGTAGTTTATTGGGATGTGTGATTTAAGAGTTTTGAGGTTATAGATTTTGAGGTTATGAGTTTTAGCGTTATAGATTATCGATCTCACGGTTATTGAGCCATGAAGGTATATGGTTATAAGATTTAAGGGTTGTGTTTTATAGTTTCAAGCTGTTTTTAGGTTAGAAAAAAAAAACGCTGACGTGGTGGAGCAAAACTGGTTTCGGATTCGGTTTCAGCGATCCAAAAAAACGGTTGATTTAAGGAACTTTCCACTAATTTTTTTTTTGTCGTCCTGTGTAATAAATCGTCACGTGAATGTCCGATATCCATTTTATATTTTATTTGATTATGTAGGAAAAAGTTGGGTTTCCGGGTCTAATTGAAAGGAAATTTAATATTTTTTTTTTTTTGTAAAATATTCGGAAATGTTAGCTGGAAGTGTAAAGTTCGACGAAATGTAATGAATTAAACCCACCGAAAATCGAAAAGAAAACTGGTTAATTTGCATTGGTTTAGCAAAAACCTTCTGAAGCTTGGTCGTTTGTACCACAAAATAGTATTTATAATTTAAAAAATCCAATAAATGTTTGAATTGATTCATAAAATTTAATTTTAATTATTTCGGTACTAAAATTTTTTTTCTGACAAATAAAATTCAATTTTCTGAGTCGAATAAAATATTTCTTAGCCTTTTTAAATTAAAACGCATTGTTTGGTGTTACAATATTTTTCTAGGGCTTAAGGCACTCCTAACTCTTTCGCAGTTCGCTTATAACGTCCTACCTTACGCAGTATTTAGCCAAATCGAGGACCTACGGCTATAGACCCGTGTTTGCGTAGAGCACCTGCACATTGCATTGCTTCATGTCAGCCTATATAGTACCTACTGACGGGATGGATTCCGCACTCTCAACAGGGGTCATACATAGATGTCTTCATCGTCGCCACCGATCGTAATCAGATGATGAAAAATCCCTTTTGCATCACATCCCTAAATGGATTCGAACCCGGTATCTCAAAATCCAACCGCCGCAGCATTAACCATTGCGCCGCGCCGTTTGGTCGGTGTTTTCGATTAAATTTCAGACGTTTGCAGCACGAAATGCAGTTTTTCCTTTTCGTTTTTCAGTGATTTTTAGTACTCGAATACGAATAAAACATTCTCGTTCTGGCAAATGTTTTCCTTTTATTCAATGATTTTCTCAAATTGATGTGAGAGATTGTAGATATCTGCAAGTTTTTTGTGGTTTGACTAGAGGTTTCTTGGTGAGGGTATCTGGTAGCAACACGGCTTCTCGTAATGATTTTTTTAAAGATAGATTTTGCCACGCTCATGATTATGGTTCTGTTGGTCATCCTCTTAACATATTACCGGTTTGATAGCTTAAACTTGAAATGCCATTGCCTAGACGGTTTAAAAATATTCGAGCTGCCTTCCTCCAGTTTCTTATCGGACCATCATTCGATGTAAGTTTAATCAGGGTTCCATGGTCTTAGTACATTTCAAAGTAGTCGTCTACAAAATTTTTTCTGTTCATCTCATCGTTTTTTCAAACTGAGCAAATAAGAGTTCAATTTCACGTATGTGGTGTGGTGTTAAGATTTTTTAACAATAGCGATGTTGAAGAGATACAAGTAGCTGCCGAATATAATAAGCGGCCTATTCGGGAATCTTGGATATCAACCAACATTTTTCAGGCAGTTGAAAGCAACTGAAACAATATTGGGAGATTCCTCCCGAAAAATTGAAAGAAAGCGCTCGCAAATTATATACCTGTAGATGAGCCAAAAGGTTGTTTTTCTTGGATTGATTTTTTTCTATTTTTATCTGCATGTGTAAGTAAGTAAAGTTAAAGTGTATCAGTGTTAAATAATTAAATTATTATTAAAGACGTCTCTAAAACATCTCAGCTTGACGCGCAATCACAAAGTATAAGTACTGTAGTATAGAGGTCTATAACTCTGTTTGCCTATGTATGTAATAAAAGCTTCCTTTTTAAACAGAAACTTAGCAGAAACCTCCATCCTTCCTCGATTATCTTTGAGTTCTATTTTGAAAATGGAAATGTCTTTTACATACGTCTTTAACTCTTTTACTAGTTACTTGAGTTACTTTTTGTAAACATATCATGAATCTACCCTCATGTGATTTACTTTACTTCTCATTGCCTATCTTTCACTCTGACGTAGCGCTCCTTAGTATTTAATAATTACAAATAATCGGCCGGTTTGACCCATATACAATTTAGATCAATAATTTATAAAATCCGTTTTCGTGTTGCTGTGTCTTTTTTTTTTTTAAATTTTAAGTAGACTAACGATAACCTGAACGCCGTATACTGTGAACTCCGGATAAAGTGAACGATTTTTTTAATTACTTGTACTACTGGGTAACGTGAATAATTAGACAGCTCGGTTACGTGAACTAGATTTTGTACTCACTCGCATGTTCATAAATGCCCATATAATTCCAAATGTGTTCCATTTTCATAATTTGAATCGAGTAAAGTTGAAAATCCATCAGTAACCTACCTTGTGCGGTCAACTAGTGCAGTTTATAAGTTGTAGTATGTGCTATGTGATTAATAGAACAATGAGTAAAAAGCAACAGATTTAATATTAAAGATATAATCTGGAATTATTGAATAATTTCGTAAAGAGGCAACGTTACAAATTTATCGAAGAACTACAATGTTGCTACATCTACTGTTTTTGCAATTAACAAAAAAAAATGAGGGAACTTTAAATGCGCCTAATAACACCTTTATGGGGCCGGTTAAGAGAAGAACCCTTTTACTGTCACAATACCCTAAAATGGAGAAGATCTTACTTCGTTGGTTTTTTCGGCAGCTTGATAAGAGTTTTCCTGTAAAGTGGCGATATTTAAAACGCAAAACTTTTACTCATACCCGGTTTCACAAAAAAATAGCCAATCACCAGTTAAATAATATTTCCTCCCTTTCTTTTATGAAATTACGTTTTGTTTCACAATAAAAATTCAATGTACGTTGATTATATTTTTTTTACATACAAATATTCAGCGCCCAGCTAATTATTTAGCTGCACGAAATTGGGCTGCTATACATTTAGCTCTCCAATTAACATTTTCACGTAGAGAAGCAAAAAATAGGATGCGTTGAATTTGTATTATGAAATAAATCGCAATTTCTTAAAAAAAGAAAAACATGAAATATTATTTAACTGGAGATTGCCTGTTTTTTTGTGGAACCGGGCATTAGTAAAATAAAAGCAAATGAAAGCACTTTCCAAACAAGTAATTGGTGGATACTATGTTTTAAAATTCGTTTTGGTGTGCGATTCCTGAAAATTACTGGAGTGAAGATAAGTTGTCTTCTCAACTTGAGCTTGTGGAGCCATTTAAAAGACAATTGCAACCTAAAATAATTGAAGTTGATCTGTCTGTAAACCAAATTTATAATTCAAATGAAACAGGCTTATACTTGCTTATACTTTAGCATATTATACTAATGCAAATGTACTTCATAAATTACAACGTTAGTAATTTTAAAAGCGAAACATGCCCGATCATTTAAAAATTGTAACTGCCCTGTTGACTTGGATGAAAAGCTGCTTAAAGATAGTTTCCATAAATCTTTTGTACCACAGGTAAATGTTAATTTAAATAAAAAATTTAAGTAAACACAATTTAACCCGTAAAGAGCGTTGTGCGGTCCGTGGGACCACTCTACTTTTCAAAAAAATAAATTATCTCAGCTCCGTTTAATTTTTTCTGAAATTTTTAGTATCTTCCTAATCAAAATTTTTAGTATCGTTCTAATTGAATAAAAAATAATTAATATAAAATTGCGGTCAGCTGGAACGCACCTCTCCTTCCCTGCAACTTTTTCCACGAGGCACTTTTTGGGTTAAGTAAAAAATTCATTTTGACAAATAAATTAACATTTTGTCAAATTAGGTACGAACATTTTCGAAAAGTCAAGGTCTACCAGTAAAAACACTATTATTGTTGGATAATGCTCTGTCTCAGCCACCTGAAAATGAATTAAAGTCAAACGATGGACCAAATGTTACACCGGTCATTCTGCCAATGGACCAAGTTGTAATAAGGAATTGGATGTAAACTTAGGAACAACCAAATTTCATATAAAAAAAATTAACTCCCGCAAACATGATTAGTCTCTTTAACATGAATTTTTCTGGTTTTATTTTGTTCATTATCGCGAGTCTACTGTATTTACTTTAAGCAAACTAGATTTCATATTTTAAAGGCCTGTGAGATATGACATATTTATGTTATGTTTTTCTTCATAACTGGGCTTAGAATTTTTAGGTAAAAAACTTTTTTTTTTGGGAAAACCGAATCAAAAATTTGGTGGATATTTATTCGATTTAGAACAAATAAAGGCGAATGAGCCCTATATGTTACCACATATATGTATTTAAATATTTTCGCATAATCACATATTTTTACATATTTCAATTTATTTTATGTTTTATCAAATATTTTTTAATTTTTTCCAAATATTTTAATTTTTTTTTTGTTAATTAGCTTAAAATTTGATAAAGCAAAGACATTTAAGCCAAATAATTTTTTTTTTTCGAAACTAAAAAGATTTTAATTTTGCCCAAACTGCATAATCAAGTTAGATCAGTAAATTAAGAACAAACCAAACGTAGAATCAAAATTAATTATTGAGGTTTACTGTACATTCTTTGATAATTCGGAGTTCTTCTAAAAATAGAAATTTTGGGATTGTTGTCTTTATTCGTGGAGCCACCAGCAGGAGGGCTGGTGAACGTTTTATTCAAAGAGTTTATACCGCGAAAAGGTTGTTGTTATCGTTAAGAATGGTATCGATAATCTGGCTGGACAATTCCGGACCTGAGCAGCCTCAGAATTGTTGAAAGTTGCATTAAAACATATGCAAGCGATGTACCTATGTATATAGTTTGAATTTTTTTTTACATGTATTTTAGACCTATTTAAGTAATAAAACAAATTTACAGGCGATTTGGCTTGACCTAACCAGTCGTAACGCGAATGTAAAATTGCTTTTATTATTGAGTGTTACATTTAAAATATTTTATACCGCCTGTCATTTTTACAGTATATTTCCAATGCTATTGAAACATAAAAAACTTAAAGCCACCCCCAGACTGATCGACCTGGATCGTTTAAATAGGTTAAAAATACATGTTAAAACAAATTCAAGCGGTTTACTTCATTTTGAACTTTTTATGTCTTAATATAATTTTAAATAATCCTGGGGCGGTTCAGGCCGTGGTTGGCAACTCACTAGGTTTTCGATATCATTTTTAGGATCAAAAAACTACATTTTCACAAATTTTGAGCTGGCATAAAACCATTTTAATAAAACATTCACCAGTTCTTAGACTGTATACCTTTATCAAAAATGAAATAATCATCGTCCAGTGAGGCATTTATCTGATTAATCAAATCAAACAAAAGCATGTTGATCTCCAAAACCATAGAAAATGCAATTCGACCGCATTTTAATAGCGTGAATCGTATCAGCTCTCACGGTGCACTTTCGAGGTAGGAACCGTTTACGTGTCCAAACTTTTAAATGTTGGAGATGTGGAACCATTTGGGACTACCTATCCAGCCCTTTACAATACAGTGGAGTTAGTTAGTACCACTAACCAGCCAAAATCTTGTAGATACTTTTTTTAATTAGTGAATTAAAATCCTCTTACGATAAGTTCTAGTTTTGGCTTTCTTTTCAAAATTTGACCACAAGTTATTTTAATCACATATTTTGCAATTTTAGTTACATATTTTAGGTACATATTTATGATTTTTTAGCACCTAAAAATCCTAAACCTATTCATAACCATAGCGAGCGATTATTGAAATCTAGCTGAGTTTATTTAATATGTCCGGGTAACCGACAACTTTACGTTGAAAAGGATACTGATTGTGGTATGATCCGGCGTTTTCGGTATTAATTTTGAATAGTTAAATCTACAAGTAAATTTAATGTTATATTTTATTTAGACAAGCCGTATTCCGGGATTTAAAATTGTATGTTGTTTTTGTTTTCAAAAAAAAAAAATATTCAAATAGGAAACGGAGAAATAAATTAACATAACATGAATTTTATGGTGCTACAATACGGGGAATTCTGTGCCTGTAAATGATATTACTGCACTGTTTGTTTCTATCTTTCCAATCTTTTCTGGGGCTCAAGGCAATCCCCATTTTTCATTTTGCTTTGAACTTCTTACTTTCCAAAGTAGCCAAATCGACATAGCACATTACATTGCATTGCTTCATACCAGCCTATAGTACCGACAGAAAAGTTAGCCTGCCAATATGATTAGAAATTTACTTAAGTGCTTATTAGCGGTTTTTATAGTTTTTACTTCAACATTATTCTTCACCAATAAAAATTGATGTTACTATCATAGTTCGGTGCAAAAATAGAACTAAAAAAGCGAGTGGTAACAACGTTGGTTGTAAATACAATAAACCTTAATTGGAACTGGTTTTCTAAATCAATCATCTATTCAGTAAGAATAAGAACCCAATGAATTGCGAATTGAATACATAGGCAGAACCTTAAAATACGTGACCGTTCGAGTTTTGACGGAAATCGAATAATTTACTGTTCATCAAAGAGTTTAAGGTAGCAATAATATGACATGAATTTCTCTTAACTTTAATCTAATTTTATTGAAAATTGACAAATTCATAGGTACTTGAAAATACAACGATGGCTGTCGGAATGACGCAAGCCAGTCAACATGCATGCGACCTATTTAACGATCTCTTGCATCCACTGTATAGGCATCACCTTCTCCCCTCTAATCTTACACGACTTTTTTTAATATTTTCTTACGAAAGCCTCAATGTTCTTTCCATTTTTTCACTATTATATGTATAGTTGTTAGACTCGTCCTATTGTTGAGTTTTTATCACACGTTAGACCGTTTCTCTCAATATCATGGCCTTGATGAATCACTAGTAAACAGGACATCTGTCGCCATCCCATTATGTCACTCCCTTTGACTATTACATATCGAGCCACAAACCTATAGATATCCCCCCCCCCCCGCCATTTGTGCCACACCTATAATTTTGTAATACATATTAGGTATTTTTTCTAAAGTACATAGAATATACTTTGGAACAAAATTCCATTTTTGTATATTTCAACAAATTGGATTATTTTCTATCACTCCACTACACTCAAAAAATTTGTACTATCCTTGGAATAAATCGATTGTTAAATCGGTTGTTTCAAATCCTTAATAGCATAATTTATTGAAAAAACAGAGCTTTTTTTTAAAATAATAAAATTGGTTATTAAATCAATAACAAAATATATTTTTTTATTATAGAAGGCAGTAAAAATGGTACTATAACTATATTAATAGTAAACAATTTTCAAACAACAGTTTTTTTTATTAAAATTATTAGATAATTGTCAAATTGATAATTTTTATTGTAACGAGATCGTGGTGAAAATAATAACAAAAATTGTCATAATTTGTTATTAAAAAAAAACTTTTATTATTACTCCAACAACAGAAATTTTTAAAGTAACAGCAAATTATCATTTTGATAGCCATATTTGTCAACGTAATAACATATTGTTATTTCAATACAATTAAGTATTAAAATAATAGATGATTTTTCCTTTGAAAAATTTTACTATTAAAAATAATTGCAAAAAAGGAGCGAAAGAGAAAATATTTTTTTTTTAATGTGTGGTTAAAATAATCACCTTATAGTCATTATTCCAACAATTATAGTTGTAAAAATAATAGAAAAGTATTCTTTTTATGACGATTAGATTGTCATTAAAATAATAAATCGAAAATACTGTCAACGTCACTAATTGTCAATTTGATTAACAGACAATTTTTAAACTTCTTAATCATTCGTGTTGGCATAAATACACACACAAAAATGAGATTTCTCCTCGGGTTTTTTTTATTTTAGTTAATATAATTCGCTAAGTCAGTGTGTTCTGCTTGATACTTAAGGTATTAAGCGAGAAGTATATTTTTGTAGTTTGGTCGTAGCTACCTGATGAGTAGACCAAACTTTTCAGTACGAAACCAAACTACCACGAGAACTCAAGAAGGGTTCTCATTTTTGCGAGTCGATACATTTGTATCGACTCTGGGGTAAAGTAAAGCATGATATTTCTACTTTTTTCCAGTATGGGTGATTGGCCTCTGTATTTTTCTGATTTGCCAAATCGAAGATACTGTGAAGTCAATTCATTTTATTATTAAATTTATAATCATTTTTGTTAAAAACACAATGCTGGCTATTAAAATCATAATCTCTCTTGTTAAATTGATAATATATGCCATTAAATAAAAACCTCATTCAACAACTATATTATTAAATATACAATTATTAATCTTAAATGCATAATTTTTGCTATTACAGTAATCATTTAAGCTATTAAATGTACAGTTTCTACTGTTACATTTATAAAGTTTACTATTCAATCGATAATTGTATTATTAAATTTATTATCATTTTTTTTTACGTTATTCTCACTCTAGGCGGCTCTCTGAATTATTATTATTTTAAGAACTGCTTATTAAATTGATAACAAGTTGTTATTGGACGTATAATAATAACTTTTTTATTAAATTAATTGCAATTTTATTAATTTAGCAGTAACAATTTTTTGAGTGTAGTGTCCGTAGTTGTAATATTGAAAGTTTTTAAATTTCCAAAGTTAAAGGGTTCAAAGCAGTTTTTTATTTCGGTGTATCTCATTACTCTTTTGAATCTTTTGAAATATCGAAATTTTTCGAAATTCGCCTAGTAGAAACCAACTAAAGTTCTCTAAATTGGTAATTTTTGAATTATGAGGCTATATGAACATAATGTCGAATAATTTAAACATTTAGGATATCCACAAGTGAATTATATAAACATTCAGTAATTCCTTTGAAAGATAAGATTTTGAAGATATTAGAATTAAAGCATATTACGGCAACTGGCAATTTCTGATTTACGTGCCAATCAAGCGAATATGGTAAAATGTATGAATTGTCAGCAAACAAAGTGTTAGAAAAAATGTGATAAACTGGCGGTTTGAAGCCTTCTAGTGCCATTGATGAAATTAAAGGTGTTAATGCTGCTATTCTAACTGAACTAAATATAAACGGATGGCAAGTATTTATTAAAATCATCGGAGTTTAATTATCAATTTGTTTGGGCAACTAATGGAATCATTTTTGCTAAGAAGGATGAAAATTGTCAAGTTATTGAAATTACCTCATCAGCTGATTAAGGTAAGTTAAAAGCTTCATAAATATTGATTATTTCACTTTATTAACCCGTAATGTGCATCATGGAAAAATTTGCATCTGGATGAGGTGATAGAAAAGGAGGTGGTAGTAAATTTCTAGCTACATCTATAAGTAAGTTTAGTTTATTTTCCTTCAAAGTTTAGTAAATTTGAGCATTATAAAAAATTCTGCCACAAACTTTCTAATCTCGATTTCAACTTCCCCAATATCATTTGGAATTTGAACTGTGAACATACTTCAACGAAACTTTCCTTTTGGAAACAATACTGCTTATCGAACTAATACAGCACAATTATATTAATAATAATCTAGGTAAAATTCTTGAACTTGCCCTTTCTAATATTGATTGTACGAAAATTTATGTAAACCAAAGTACTTCTGGATTACCCAAACTTGATATTTACCACCCTTCCAAATTGGTTATGATACCAACGATTAATTGTGCCCAATCTTAAATTACTGAATTCTACTACAATTCACAAACAAATGGAGTCTCTAGATTGGAGCTCCATTTTTACAAATTGTAAAGTGGGTGAATCCATCGATAAACTATCTAATGATCACTATAAGGTAAAGTCACAATTTCCAATTAGGTACTCAACTAAATTCACGCAGGTTAAAAACGAAACCGTAAATGTTTTTCAGATTAACGGTATGGTATATTGAAAGAAACATAAAGAAAAATTCATGATGCATGAAACTTGGTGATGTTGAAACTAGTAATTCCTGTCGTATCAGCAATTCGTTCGCAGATCATTAAGAATCAATGAATTTTGAGGATTCGCGTGGTTATCTGCACGATGATAACTTTATCATTTCAATACAATTTGTAGATATAGGGCATGTTATTTTTAATGTCGGAGAAATAAGAGAGAACAGATAGATAATATTTCGGAGAAATCAGATTAATATTTTCTCTGATGTATCCGAGAAAAAAAATGATAGTTTTGTTAGCGTCGTAGAAATTAAACGTCAGTTTAAGATTGCCAAATAACTATGATCGTGTTCTTTTTATTTAAAATAAATGTTTGTCAAACAACAATCTGAACTTTTTTCACAGAAAAAAGATTTAATTCTAAAATTATCCGAGCGTAAAAAAAACGACACAGAGAAATAAATTTTTTCTCGAATACTAAAAAAACGCATATCTGTATTTTGACAGTTTAATTATTTCTCAGATTACTTCGACATACAAAAAACATGCCCATAAAGCCTGATTTACACATATCGAACAAAATTTTTGTTCGATGCCCAACAATTTTTGTTAAAAACTTAGAGCTACGCGCAATAGAAAAAAATCATCCGATAAAAAGAGAAAAGTATAAAATAAAAATGTGCATGTTATAATTTTTTGGCGGTATAAAATCGACGATGTAATATTTTTGACAATAGGGCGATGATTCTACTTTATTTATCAAAATTATCACTTTTTCCCAAAAATAAAAAATTCTTGAACGTAAATTTTCATTTTGATTTAAAATTAAAAAAAAATAAAATTAAATACAAAAATTTGCTATAAAAATCACAAATCGCCATTTTGATTGCTTTAGTTCCATAAAATGTACTCGGGTCGAGTATATTTTATAGTTCAATTTTTGCTGTTTATAGTAACAAATGTAAAAAATAAGAAAAAATCGCCTAACAAAATTGTGTTCGACATCGAGAAAAAATTTGTTTGTTTATGTTTTATCCCTCTCTGGCAAAAGAAAATCATGATATGCTATCTTTTTATTTTTTGCTAGACATCGAACAAAAATTTTGTTCGCTACGTGTAAATCACGCTTTAATATGTTGATTTAATCTCTATGAAATGACGTTCTCAAAGTTTTTTCCTCACATGATATTAAAAAACGTGTTCGCCCTAATAATTTACCCAACTATTTTATTCCTCGTTTGAAGTTTTAGCTAATCGAGCTTTTAATCTTTTTATTTAAATTTACCATTGAAAGAGGGTGTATTTCCCACTGTGTGGAAGAAAGCTTATCTAGTGCCGGTTTCTAAAATTTTTTTTGAAAAATTAGTCTACGGAATTATCTTCAATGAATTTAAAACTCAAGTAGTCCCTTGCAGCATACACAGACTTTGAAAAAGCTTTTGATACGGTATCTCATCAAGATCCATTTTGGCTAAATCTGGCGTACCTCAGGGTTCCACGCTGGGCCCACTTTTATTTCTCATTTTCATTAATGATCTGCCAAATATTCTAACTTGCACATGTTTATTTTACGCTGATGATAAGAACAACATTACTCGCATTCAAACTAATGATGATTGTATTAAGCGTCAATCTGATCTTGAAAAGTTTCATGCGTGGTCGAATTTAAATACATAATTTGAAACTTAATACATAATATAAAAAATGTGTTGTGATGTCATATACGAGAAAATATACCAATTGTAAACTTATAAAAAGCTAAGCTTGCTTTTATGAGTTTGGAATTTTTCAATATTATTTTAGTAGTAAGTCAAATTGAGAAATTGCAAACTTATCAAAGTAAGCTTAGCTTTTTACAATTTTACACGTCTACACAATATTTTATTTTTTAGAGAATCAGGGTGTTAGATATTATAATGCTTATTCAGGTTAGATATTGCACAGTTTTTTAAACGATACGATATATTTAAACCAAAGTAAGCTCAGTTAGCGTTTTACGATCCAGAAATGTTAAAGCATGATGTATAAGAGAAAAAATGAGACAGATAACCAAGATGACAATTTTGTGATTTTTCTCTTATAGTTGCTCTAAATAAAACGCGTCTCATTAATTTAACGTCGTGTTCAAGCCACTTAAATTTATTTAAAGAAATTCTTTTCTTAAGGATAAGTCTCTGTTTCGGGTTTCCTGTTCTAGGGCCAGTTTAATGTTTAGGTTAGTTATATTACAACTTCATCCCACAAAGTACATCGTGCGACTGTTCTCTAAGGCTCTTTCATTTAGTTGAACGTCATCATGTAAGATGAATAAATCTAATCTTGGCAAAGTAATGACAGATTATTACAATTCATCGCTAAATCGAAAACAAAAAAAAACAAAAAATTACGCATTAGTGGAAAATTACTTGAAATAAAACTATGACAATCTTGACCCTATTATGTAATCTTAAGATTATCATACTTTTAAAATTTTGCGTAAATGAAATATTTCACAATATTATGGTACTCAAAGTTTTTTACTTAGCAGATTGATTTGACTCATTTTAATAATTTAACCAAATCACTGTGCGTTTGTTTGTGCAAATCACATGCGTTTAAATTATATTTCCGGTCATTAATAAATAACAACTTTTCCGCAGTAAAATGAACCAATTATTATTTTTTTGTTCAACTTACATCGAATACCAGACGTTTTTTACGCACACTTAATTGGCGTCACATTTCATAATGTTGATGTGGTTACAAACTAATAAACGGCAAACGTTTAATTTTTTTTTTAAATTCAACTTAATCTCTGTACTACATACACAACAATGTTTGGTGTGGGCCCTGTTAAAACAAATAACATTTTTGTAAAGCTTGTATGTTATTACAAAGCTTAACGAAAATATTTCTCGGGAAATGATTACTTATGTACTTTATGTTGTGTATAAAAAAAAAACAGTAAAAATAAACTGAATAAGATACATAAATAACTCATTATATTTATTATTGTTAAAAATAAAAAGCATCTGGATAAAATTTACCAGTTATGTCATGTGGAATAGAATAAACAACAACTTAATAAATACCCGCAGAAATTCTAATTACAAATATTTTTTGCGTTATGTACATAATTAGAATATAATATGTATGTAATTATATCTATATGTATGTACACCAATTGTGTGGTATATTGGAATCTTAGTTTATATTAAATTCCAGAATTGGTTTATATAATAAAAAAAAAAAATATTTTTATTGATTTTATTATGAGAACCATTATATTACATTATTAAATTGGTAATAAAAAAAAATTTAATTAAAATACCAGTGCTTTAATAATTTCCTTCGCAAAATTACTATTTTTATTGCGCGCGAGGTCGTGGATGAATAATTTTTACGAGTTTAGCGTTGAAATATGAATAATGGTCGATTATTATTATTAGCAGTTATTTTCATTCAGAAATGTTGCCCACCGGTATTTATAAATGAAACAGATGGTTTATAAATGACAAAATAAAATAAATCAGCTGCTTTTAGATAACAGTTTTGAATTACAGCGAAAAATCAAGTCGCTCAATCAATGTTTAACTATACAAATGGTACAGGAATACATCAAAAAACGTTTTTCCCTATAATTTTTGTGCTACTGCTGTCATCAAGGTGTTATGGGGATCCGCTCGAAACGCGATATTTCAAAACGCGATATGACGAAAAGAGATAAAGTACAAAACGTAATATTTCAAAACGCGATATGGTACAAAACGCGATATTATAAAATTATAATTTTAAAATACATAATAATAAAAATTAAAATAATAATAATAATTAATTTTCCTTCATTTAATAAAATTTTCCTTCACCATTATGATGAAATTGAACAAGTACGATCAGAAATAGGAAATCGCATTTTGAATTATCGCGTTTTGTACTATATCGCGTTTTAAACCATTTCGCGTTTTGTACCATATGGCGTTTTGTACCATATCGCGTTTTAAAATATCGCGTTTTGTCAAATCGCAACAAGTTGATAGTATAATTAAAAGTTTTATAATTTGCTGTCGAATGTACAAATTCAGGCTGGCAGTGATACATGTTTTACACTTCAAATTCAGCCTTTCAACAGTTCAAATTTAAACTTTTACAAATATCAAATCGTATCCAGTGAAGGTGCCAGTCGTTATGGCATATTTCACTTATGAACTGCCAGGACAGAACCGGGACAGAAGAATGATTGAAATTTCTTTTCAAAAATATAATTTACAAAAGGTTGAATTTGGACTGTACAAGGTTAAATTTGAACTGTAATAGGTTGAGTTGAATGTGTAAAACCTGTACCCAGAGTACCCAGAACACCATATCTGGCGTATTTGGCCTGCATCGTCCGAGCTAAGAAAAAAACGAGTTATTTTAGAAACTTTAAACTGTTAGCGATACATTTCAGTTTATATTTCCAGAGGAACAAGCTTCTGAGGAACATTTTGCCCAAGAAAAGTGTGTTGTTATAAGAAATTAATAAGGAAAATTTATTGTATGGCTGACGTGTTAAAGATGTATAGGTATACAAATTGCGGTTTAACCTGACCACCATAGCAATTACCAAATGATTTTGAGCACGACAGCCCAGAATTTTTTTCGACGTAGCTAGTACAGGTACTTATAGTACCTATTGCACTGTAAATGTGCAACGATTGTATTTTGTAGTTTTTCCAACATCGATTTCGGATCGTACGAGTACCTCACTATCATCTATTAAATCGACATCCACCATCTCAAGACAAAACAATATCCCCTTCCGGATCTTTATTTAGTCTTTGTGACAGCGTGGCTATTGCCTTTGTGATTACATGCTTCCCAGGACGTTCAAATTCTGGATGTATTTCACTTTTTCCGCCATTATGTAAATATTGCAAAGCAAATATAAATGAGATTGTGGTATCGGTCATCAGTAAATTCGCGTTTTTGCGGCAAATTGTATCCACTGCCAATTTAATCCAAAGAACGATTATGCCATAATTTTGGAATTGATATCAATGAGTGCTTTCATAAAGCTGTTTCTTAAGAGATAAAAGCATTCCAAAATCGTTAATAGACTGTTTCAGCGCGCCTTGGAGTACAGCTGCGAAGAAAGCGCTTTACCCATCTAAAGTCTGACGTATGATTATAGTATTTAATTTTTAGTTGGTGAATTACGAGCATCATTGCGACCTTCCGTACCTTTTTAAGCTGAATAAATATTTCAAATTCCTCTGTTTTGTGATAATTCCGTCCGGTAAATCATCTTCCGTATCGATGGAAAGTCCTTATCATTCTTAATATCATCAAAATAGTCTTATTCATTTTCGCAAGTACAATCATCTAACGCAAAATCTATCAGAATTGCAGAAATATTAGGGGAGCAGCTCGTCGTCAGCAGTAAAGTACATCCATGAGCGAAACAGAGTTGATGATCAAATTTCATTAGTTGCCTGATTTTTGTATCATAGATGCCCCATCCGCCCTTGTGAAAACTTTATCTGCTTCAATCGTTAAAATGTCACAAAAGTCAATAAAACGTTACAGAAATGTCAATGTCACAGAAATGGGAATGTCTTGCAATTAATAAAAGCTTACTAGTTAGATATAATTTATTTTTAAATATTGACGATTCAAATGACGTATTAAATCAAATTAGTTGCCGGTCACTTAGAAACTTTGAAGTCCCATAACTCACAAAAATAAAGATTTTTTGGCTTGATCTTTGCGATTATACATTTTTCTAGAATTGCATAGGTTATACGACATATAAATTCAAAAAATGTACGCAATATTTTACATAATGAAAATACAGTTTTTTTCACCTTTTTTATTTTTATTTTATAGCATTAAATCAATATGGCATGCGGCATGTTTGATCAAGTTCATCGCTATTTAATTAAAATTGAAATTAAAATACATTTTAATAATTGGTTGTTTTAATTTTTTTTTCAATCCACAAATTGTTATTTAATTTTGTTTGATTTTCAGAGTTTTTAAAACATTACATTTATATTAATCAAGAGACATAGCTTTAATCAAATAAATTTCGTAAATACGTCAATTCCGAGACGCGCGTCATCACACTGAAGTTTTGGTTTACCCCCCATATATAATGAAAACAAAGACGTAGTCCTACGTCAAAATATAGAATAAACTAAGCAAAGCATTAACACTTTTAATTATTTCGAAATGTTCATAATTAATAATAAATTCAGATATTAGATAATTGAATTACGGAATCGAAAAGCAGTCAAAAATGAACTGAATTCCGGAATTCATGAAATTCGAAGTTCGGCATTGCATTCTATAGTTCTGAGTGAGAAATGCTAACTAATATGACTGTAGGAAAATCTAATGGTTGGCTACACACGAAAAGGAGTCGAGGCTGCTGCAAATAGTCGGTATTATCCTAAATGAACAATTTTCTAATGAGCTTCAATTACTATGCAAGAGAAAACCGATTTAAGATGCGTGACCACCGGTGTGAAGATTTTAACGCATTTTTAAACTCATTTTACGAAAGAATACATTTGAATATGCAATTTCGAAAAGGGCACATATCGAAAATTTTGAAAAATCGTTCTTTCACGTTAATGTAAATGAAATATTTCCCCGCACCTATTTGATTTGAAATAGGCACATTTCTTGTGTTAATTCGGCCACCAATGTCGGTTTGTAGAACGATAATTTCGAAAAGGTCACAACTCTTAGAGATGTGCCTTTTTCGAAATTAATTCATTTTATTAATCGGCGACGGCGATATATCTCTATCTGTCGCTGAAGTGATTTTGATAATGATAACAGTTTCATAAAGTTTATACGTTGTGTTTTTAATTAGATTTACTTTATATTTTATGATTTTCGAAAAGGGAAAATCTCAAAACATAAAAAAATATATAAAATAAAGATTAACATTAAATATTTATATAATTTTCAATTACTTTTTGACTCTACAATTAACCTTAAAATAAATTGTATACATTTATATACTACTTTAGAAAATAGACATGTGCCCTTTTCGAAATTGCAGATTCATTTGTTTACCAATGTAATTCAAGGAAAAATTAATATCGCTCACTTCGTGCAAGAAAACGATAAGTCAGAATCGTCAATTTTCAGGTTCTCCTTTAGCTTTTTAGGTTTTTCAACTAGAACTTTTTGGATACCATGTTTAATTAAAAATATTCTGTACTGCAAATGGTTCATTTCTCCTGAAAATTTAGCAAATCATTTAAAATATCTAAAAAATAATTAGTTTAAACAGGTAAACGCGTTACTCGCCGTGTACAATTTTATTAAAACGGTATTGTAAGTACTACTTAGTTATAGTTTTTTTGATTGGGAAAATTTTAAATTTTTAAATTGTAAGTCGGGTTGTAGTTTTTATAAGAAAAATTATTATTTTTTTACTACTGTAACTCTACATATCGCAGTATTGCATTTTCAACATAATTTTTTATTGTAGTCAACTTTAAATCATAAAACATGACGATAATTTAAATTGCCAGCTCATTCATGTTTTTTTCCTTTCTGGTGGTTTTCACTTTATTTTGTGGCGAAGATGCGGATTTAAAAGAACCAGAAGAGTTTAAGTCTAATGGTTCGTACTCAGAATCCGTGCCGTAGCACGCAAATGGTTCTGCAAGTACCAAATAAATGTTATTAGGTTTTATCACAAATAAAGCTTGACTTCATGACGAAGACATCTGTGGTTTGACGCTCTGGAGAACAACACGGATCTTTGACTAGTATGAAAAATTAAAAATTTCACAGGTTTCCCGGTTTTCAATTTGTTTAATGTTAGTAGGTAGTCTTTTAGCTCAAATCGGTATAGGAAACAAATTATTATATACTTGAGCCGCCGTGGTTTCCATTGTAAGTTAATTACGGAAAACTATTAATTAAAGGTTACAGTACCTTATTGAAACCACAAAACACGGTATAGGAAATTTAGGGATTCTCAAACGGAATTCTGGGATCTTGTTTTCATCATAAAAGGGTGACTGGGAAATCCCGGGATTTCCCGGTTTTTGATTTATTTGTACCCCAGTTATACTTTGCGTGACCAATCGAGAAATTATATTTCAGGTGGCACGTTAAAAACATGAAACAGAAGTATAAAGCATAAAAAATATCTTTGGCTATTTAAATTTGTTTTTCATAGGATTAAATTACAATATTCGCATTTTTTCGTTATTTTTTACGAAATATGGTATAAAGTGATGATCACGGTAAGTAATAAGAGGGCATCACCGTGATTGATCATTGATAGCTCTTAGAGCACTCAGTCGTTTAACAGGGTTTATATTATATTCTGTAAAACCTCGGTTTAAGAGACTAATTGGAGCTGAGCCTGTCTTTTATTTCCGACTATTGCTTAAAACCGAATGCAGATAATTTGAATATCTCGAATAAAAGTTTATCCATATACAGCTTTTCAAGTAAAATCCAGGCCAATTATGAAGGAACTTTGCTATTTCTTAACCGATTATGGTGAAATTGAGCATGTACGATTTAAATGTTATTCTAAAATAATTTTTACAGAAAGCTCTGGAAAATGGCCAATTTGGAAGGAATTTGGTGATTTCTTTACCGGTTATGATAAAATTTAGGATAATGGATTCAGGCATAATGAAAATGGGATCGATAATTTGGCCAATTAGTGAGGAACTTATCCGTTTCTTAACCGATGATGATGAAATTCAGAATGTACGTTGGAAATAGAGTTTTAATTGAATTTTAGATAAAGTTCTAAAATAGGACCAATAAGAAATTTGGCTGTTTTTTAACGGATTATGATGCAATTCGAATTGTACGATGGAAACGGGATTCTAAAATGAAATATAGAAGCCGTCCTGGAATACAGTCAGTTAGGAAGGAACATGGCTGTGTATTAACAGATGTGCCGAAACCCGATTTATACCATGAAAATGGGACTCTAAAATGATATTTAGAAAATGTTCTGGAATAATGTCTGGAACTTTCCAGAACTTTATGCAAACATCATTTTAGAATCGCATTTTCGTTGCGCAAACTGAATTTCATCATAATCGGTTAAGAAACGGTTAGGTTCCTTCTTAATTGGCTATATTCCACAACTTCATTGAAAACTCATACTTCTTACACTTTCTGCCGTAGGCGCTTGGCGAAACACACTTAATACACACATTTTTAAAATTTTTTAAAAACACTTGTTAAATATTTCGCAAAATTACAAAAGGTTTAAACAATCACTCGATCGATTTCGGCTTATTAGGCCATCATCAGGAGATCCTCCTTTTACAAAAAAAAAATTTAAAAAAAAAAAAATTTTTAAAAATTTTAAAAATGTGTGTAAAAAATTTTAAAAATGTGTGTGAAAACTCATCTTAGAATTTCATTTCCATCATACAAATCGAATTTTATCATAATGATAAATAACCAAGTTCATTCCTAATCGGCCTGAATTTGACTTGAAAATATTATTGATGGATAAACTTCTATACGAAATATTTAAACCTTATACATTCGGATCTAAGAGGCAATCAGAAATCAGAGACAAGTGAATCCTCAATTTCTTAAACCGAGGTTTTACGTTAATATATTATTCCTAGCTCGATGTCGAACAAAATTTTGTTAGGCGTTTTTTTCTTATTTTTTACATTTGTTACTATAAACAGCAAAAATTGAACTATAAAATATACTCGCCCGAGTATATCGTCGTCCTAACTGTGAATTAACGTATCTGACATTTTTTCAAAATGTGATCTCTGATACCAAACTGTACGTCTTGAGAAACTGAAACCGAATTCCCACACCAACGTTAATTGACTCTTAGGATACATCATCGTCCTAACGGGGAACCAACGCAGGTTCAAAAATTCAGACAGAATTTCTCACGATGAACTATTTTGTGTCAGAGATGAGATTTTGAAAAAATGTCAGATACGTTAATTCACAGTTAGGACGACGATATTTTATGGAAACAAAACAATAAAAATGGCGATTTGTGAAATTTTTATAGCACTTTAATTTTATTTTTAAAAATTTTAATTTAAAATTAAAATTTAAGTTCGAGAAGTTTTCATTTTAGGGAAAAAGTGATAATTTTCATAAATAAAGTAGAATCATCGCCCTATTCGTCAAAAATATTACATCGTTTATTTTATACCGCCAAAAAATTATAGCATGTCCGACATTTTTGTTTTATACTTTTCTCTTTTTATCACATGAAATTTTTTTCTATTGCGTGTAGCTCTAAGTTTTTAACAAAAATTGTTGGGCATAGAGCAAAAATTTTGTTCGATCCGTGTAAATTACGCTTAAAACGAAAAAATATTTGTCACATAAACAGCGATAACTTGTACTTACAGCTGCATTTAAAAAATATTTGCCTGCTAAGAAAATGATAATTGGAAATACGATATTGAGAATACAATTTGTTTTAATCAAGAAAACTAAAAGTCAAGTTATAGTATTTATAACTGGAACAAAAAATCAAAAATGACTTATCGTATTATTGGAAAGTTATACAGCATCCCTCGGGAGGACCCGTTTTAAAAATTGAGTTAAACTGGAATATACTGCTCTCTCTGAACTATATGAAAATGCAATCATGCAATAACGCGATAAGTAGTACTTGTCGTTATCTTGCACGCAGTGGGCGATATACATATTAGGAATTAGATACAAGTCTATGCTAAATACAATGAATCTCAGAGATTTTTCGCACAGGTACCATACAGAATGTAAGGAGGAAGAGGCTTTCTAAATCTGTACGTTTTATTCCATAATTTAGGGATGGGCTCTGATGATAAATTTCCAAACATTACCAAAATGATCGAATAAGTAGAAAACCATGATTCTACATTTTCCTAAATAACACTAATCTCAGATATTGGCTCGCATAGACACCATATATGATAGACAGAATGAGCTATAGGCTTTTCAAATCTGTACTTGTTAAAATTCTTAATTTAAGGTTGGGTTTTGATGACAAATTTTCAAATATTACCAAAATGATCGAATATGTGGAAAACCTTGATTCTACACATTGCTAAACAACAATAATCTCAGAGGTTGGCTCTCATAGACACCATATAGATTTGACAGAAGCCACTTTAGGCTTACCAAATCTGTGAGTGTTATCCCCCAATTTTCGGTTGGCTCTGACAACAAATTTCCAAATATTACCAAAATAATGTGTAGAACCTTGATTGTACATTTTGCTAACTAACACTAATCTCAGAAATTAGCTCGCATAGGCAGTATTATATAGGATATACAGAATACGCGTTAGGCTTTCCATACCTGTGCCTGTTATTCCATAATTTAGAGTTGAGCTCTGACGGCAAATTTCCAAATATTACGAAAATGATCGATTCCGTCATTCTACATTCTGATAAATAACATCAATCTCAGAGGTAGGCTCGCATAGACACTATATATGTTTGACAGAAGAAACTTTAGGTTTTCCAAATCTGTGAGTGTTATTTCATAATTTTCGGTTGGCTCTAACTACAAATTTCCAAACATGTATTCCCAAACTGATGTGTAACACCGTGATTGTTGCTAAATAACAACAATCTCAGAAATTGGCTCGCTTTAGGCTTTCCAAATCTGTACGTGTTATTCCATAATTTAATGTTAGGCTCTGACGACAAATTTTCAAATATTACCAAACTGATCAATGTTTCCATAATTTAGAGTTGATCTCTAATGACAAATTTCCAAATATTACCTCGATTCGATAACCGTGATTCTACACTCTGATAAATAACACCAATCCAGAGTATCTCTGTTATTCCATAATTTTCGGTTGGCTCTGACTATAAATTTCCAAATATTACCAAACTGATGTGTAAAACCGTGATTGTACATCTTGCTAATTAACGCCAATCTCGGAAATTGGCTCGCTTTAGGCTTTCCAAATCTATACGTGTTCCATAATTTAGGGATGGGCTCTGATGACAAATTTCCGAACATTACCAAATTGATCGAATAAGTAGAAAACCATGATTCTACATTTTCCTAAATAACACTAATCTCATATATTGGCTCGCATAGACACCATATAGGATAGACAGAATGAGCTTTAGGCTTTTCAAATCTGTACTTGTTAAAATTCATAATTTAAGGTTGGGTTTTGATGACAATTTTTCAAATATTACCAAAATAATCGAATATGTGGAAAACCATGATTCTACACATTCCTAAATAACACTAATCTTATAGATTGGTTCGCATAGAAACTGTATAGGATAGACAGAAGACACTTTAGGCTTTCCAAGTCTGTGCGTGTTATTCCATTAATTAGAGTTAGGCTCTGATGACAAATTTCCAAATATTACCAAAATGATCGATTAAACAACACCAATTTCAGAGATTTGCTCGAATAAACATGTTGCAGGATAGACAGATGACACTAAAGGCTTCCAAAATCTTTACGTGTTATTTCATAATTTACGGTTGGGCTTCGGTAACAAATTTTCAAATATTACCAAAATGATAGAGTATGAGGAAAACTTGATTCTACATTTTGCTAAATAACACCAAACTCACAGATTGGCTCGAATAATCACCGTGTAGAATATAAATAGAACACGTTAGTTACTCCATAATTTATCCAAAGTCTCCAAACAAATTTCCTTG
Source organism: Tipula helvola (assembly GCA_963556165.1). NCBI lineage: Eukaryota > Metazoa > Arthropoda > Insecta > Diptera > Tipulidae > Tipula > Tipula helvola. The sequence continues at coordinate 111,692,170 of OY744481.1, read as the reverse complement.
TTCTGTCTGATAATTTTGGGTATTTTCTCTGTATGTCTAACCACTTTCGAAACAGGTGCCGGATCCCATATACTATGTATGTATTAACTATTAATTGTGTTGATTGAATTTTATCTGTTCCAGAAGTTTATAAAAGCAAGGTTTTCCTCGGCTGTTTAGGCACTTGTAATCAATTTTCTATCTACGTGAAATTACTGTATTATGTATGTATACAAAAATTATTTAATAATTTACGTGCTGAAAATAAATCCTATAAATAATTTTTCCATAATGAAAATAATCGAATCATATAGTATATACAATATAGTATAAGAGGTTACCAGTGTGATATTTATAGAATTTCTTGAATTCTACGTTACAAATTTATAATTTTGACAACATAATAAAAAATATTTCAACTTCAACACGAATATAAAAAAATATGAAAATATGGAAACAATGCATACAAGAAAAATAACAACAATTATCATGGAAAATCTTCTTTAAGGGAAGGGAAGGCCATTTATTTGACTTAGTGTATATATATACGTATAGTGTGACAATAATTGTTATATGCATTATGCACTAAGAAGACTATCATCGTTCAATGTCTATTTGTCTGTTGTTGTTTTTTATGTTGTCTTGTCTGTGTATTGTACGCGTATTTTGTTTAAAGATATCCGTGTTTATTTTTTTTTATATTCGTACGTCGCGAAGATTCATTAAATGATTACTTTGTTTTGTACGCATTATTTATAAATGAAATAATTATGTATTAAATTAACTTGTCTGCGCAAAGTAGTTGTAAAGATTTTAGTTGTCGCAACTATATTTGTAATACAATTTTAAAACCTTGACCTGGCTGGCATTTCCTTTATTATACAGCCGCATTATGACCTTCTTCATATTTACCAATAATAAAATACTTAATACCATTATGTCGTGAAATTCAAACCAAAACTCGATAATCCAACAGAGAAATATTTAGGCCATCAAATTGTATGAAAATCACAATACCGACACAATCATAATGCGACATTATTATAAAACAAAAAAACTCATTCATCAAAATATTAGAAAAACTTTTTTAAGTATTTTAGCGAAAATTTTAAGTTATAATCCAACCAAAAATTGTGTAACCAAAAATGAAAAAAAAAAATATTAATATTAAACCTAACATAAAATCCGCGACAACAACAACATCACATTTATCGAAACATTAAAATATCACAATTGGATGCGGGCCAGTTAAATTATAAAGATGCCAAATCGACTAACTTTGCCAAGATAAAAAAAAAACTCTCGACGAAATTAGTTGCGAGTGCGAATAAGATACGGGGGATTTCCTGTTATAATTTTTTGTTGTTGTCACTGTACTTACGTCTGGGCGATGAGCAAAACAGCATTATTATGTATTATATAGACTTGTGTACATATGATTTAATTGATGTTTATTTTCGCTTTTATTTTTTATGTGTGCGCGCGGGATTCATCATGATGGAAAAGGTCACTTTATGTATTTATACTATAAGCGCGTATTATTTGACATGACAAACATCACAAAAATATAAACACATATTGTTAATTGGTTTATTGTACTTCTTTTTTTCGTAAAGAAAATAAATACAAATAGAAAAAGAAAAAAATTGTTATATAATTATACTCGTATGTAAGGCGTTTTAACGTAGGTACGTAAATAATAATACATAAGTCAAGCGCCTAGAATATAATTATGAATGGCGAATTTTCTAGTACAATTTGTTTTTATTTATAATTATGTGCGTACGTAATTAGAGTATATTAGCGGGAGTGTAAAGTTTGGCATCGAGTTTGCACGCCTTTCAAAATTAGAACACACACGAATTTGACAATATACGTGCGATGTTGAAATTATTTACTAACTGAAGTTTTAATTGTGGTGGTGTCAAAAAGCGGCGTTATTCTTTAAAAAGTTTCTGTTATTTATCGACTTGCTTGAACGTAGTTTGGTTGAATTTACATTGAGTTTAGTTTGTCTGGTTTTATATCAACTGACTTCATTACTTTTGATGTCTCGTTTTTAATTATTCATTGAAATTCTATAAAATAAAATTTATTTGTAAATCCACAATTTTATTTTATTTAAATTGCAATAAAATTGTAGTATTTATGTAATTTCTATTCATATTCCATTTAAACTTTTTTGTGACAATGTTTTTAGCCTAGAGAAACACTGCGAGGTTACCTACTGTAATGTTTTCAAATATTTTTCAAACGGTGATTACTCATAATGTTGACATAGAGTTATCAATATGAATCTCGTTAACAATAGTGTGGCTGCAATTTTCGGGATTTTATCAGTAGTCTTATAGGAAACCGCAATCTTTGGTTCATTCACAAATAGACCGAAGAATAGGAAAGGAGTTTCAGCCACCTAAGCAGTTGATAGTTAATAAATTTGTTAGTAATTTTTTTTCTCCGCTATTTTTTCCACCGGCAGTTGGGATTGGGATGGGGGGGGGGGGAGGCGAGATTTCATTCTATCATCATCATGTTCCCATACGGTCACCCAAATTTGTATTAACCGTAGCAATTGTTGCTTGACGTTGTTGTGGTAGTTGTTGCGTTTTCCCCTTCCCCATTGACAAAACGAAATGATTTATTGGGCGAAAGTAGGTAATATGCTGAAAAAAGGGTCTGTTTACCGTATCATTCCCAATTTGGAAACGAAAGGCGCACTGGCGAATAGTCCAACTATTGGAAAATATTTCTGCAATACGTGGCATAAGCATCACGCACACAGATTGAACATGTCCGCCGTCTTGTTGTGTGGACTTAGTTTATTTTGTCAGTCATTTACTCATTTAAAATTTTATTCGTACCCAAAAATATCGGATGTTTTATTTATTTTTATTTTTTTCAAATGCACTAATTAAAATATTTCAGTTTCTCCTTTCATAAATTAGTTTACTTACGTTTATTTTATTTTCGTTAGAGTAATTTCGCATGATACACATTTTTATGTTTCATTTGATTTTGCATTAAGAAACCTCCCTTTAAAAATTATTTTTACTTAATCCTAAAATTACCTAACAAAGAATATAACATTCCAAATTAGAATAAAACAATAAAGGATACTCCCATTATCAGTTGAGAACATTTATAATTTATGACTCATCGGTCCCGAAAACCTTAAAACTAGTAGGCACAAGTGTAATAAAACTTTTGCATTCGAGAATGTAGCTATTAAAAATTCAGGTGCGGCCAAAACACGACTTTCTTTTACGAACGGGAAATTTTAAAAAACTAAGTACATTTTTTTACAATTTAATATTTTTATTTTTTTGCTTTATTTTCTTTTCTGAATGATAATAAAATTACAAAATTTAAAATTTATGAACGAGAAATAAAATTTAATTATTTTTGTGTTTAAATTAAAACACAAGTATTAAAATCAAAAAAAAAAATTCATTAATTTCCTTTTAAAATTTTCATTAATTAAAATTAAATTGCAAATTAAAATTAATTATTGAGAAATAATATTTAATTATATTATTATAAAAAAAATACACAATTTTAATTTTAGAATTTTAAATTTCAGAAAATAAAATAGCAAAATTAAAATGTCTGAATGAAAATTAATAAAAATACATGTTTCAATAAAAACTGTTAAAATTAAACAAAAGTTTAAAATATTTGAATGAGAAATAAAATTTCACAAATTTATTTTTAAAATTTTGATTAATGAAAATAAAATTACAATTTAAAATCTATGATTAGGAAATAACCAAATTAGTTCTGAAGTTTGATAAGGAAATATTTTGGTGCCCCTTTATTTAGCATGAATATCAGTGATCTTTCCTAAGTTGCTAATAACTTAATATTATCTAATGCTGATGACTGTTAATTATACATTGGTAGATGCATGTCATGCCGCCTATTATTAAACAGCTTAATTTTATCTTGGGAAGTGATTTTGGGTGGCCTATGCATAATGACTAACAATTGAATGCTTCTTAATCAAAGGTTCGATAAAAAAAATGTCTTCCTTTTCTTGTAGATTTGATAAAGGGAGCCCAGATTTAGTGACTGAAGAAACTGAACTAAATTCTTTATGGATTAAAACTTAAAATACGTATACATATGTACCTATACCGGGTGATTTTTTTTAACCTAATACACTCAAATATCTCGGTAAATAAACACTCTACGAAAAAAATGGTAAAGATCAAAATTTAATTATTCCACGGGGAAAATCAAAGCAACCTTGATTATACAAGCCATAATCTAAAAAACGAAGCTTTTTTAAGGGAATTAGAAACGAGGAAAAAACCAAAATTTCCATAGTAAAACACACAAAACATATGGGAAATCACTTTTTTTCCTAAGACAAATTTGTAAATGAAAACGTTGCAAATTCTTAATTATGATTTCTGAAATATTTTCATAAATGTTTGAATTTCAACATATATAAATCTCGTTTAAGTAAATCGTTTTCACTTTCTTGTAATAATTGATTTATTTAAACCAAAATATAAAAAAAAGTTCATAACAACAGCTTTCTGGTCAAATTAAAATAGAAAAGCTTACTACAAAACGTGTGCATTAAGTCAATATACATAGATGGCAGTGGGCTGCAAACATTTTGAAAAATCGTAACAAAAATTGCGACCTGGGGAAATTTTAGTTCAAAAATTGTAAGAAAAGCAAAACAAATTCAGAAAATATTAAGAACCAGTCATAATTGTGTGATTAAATAATTTTTTTTCGTATTTCTCTGCTAACAATTATTGACATCTAACGTACACTAGTAAAACTAAAGATAAATTTAGCAAGTATTATTTTAATTTGTCAGAGCCAACTTTGATGTATTTTTCAAAATGAAAGTTCGAAAAATATATTTTAGAAATAATTTAATTTTAATATTTCGGCAATTAATATTTACTGAATACCAATATACCCTTCTTGTATATTGCTGCTAAAGATATGTAGAACACTTTTGTATAAACATTTTGTAACATTTTTGCTGTTTTCATTGAAAAACTTGAATCTAAAAAACACCACTTTTACTATGGATTCCTATGGAAATCAGTGAAAAGTTATACCACTAAAAAAGCTTCTAAAAAATACGTCATAATGATTATGGCTCTATACTCTAGAAGGCTCTGGGAAAATACATTCTGCTCAATGCTTTTAAATTTTGATTTTTCATTTAATTTTTTTTCTAATAAAAACTAAGACTGTCTGAAGCCCCAACACATGTAAAATCATCCTTAAAAGCAATTACTCTTTGGTTTAAGGTCTTTTTAAGGTATAATCATCCTTAAAAAAAAGCCTTTAATCTCGCTCTATTTCTACTCGGTTAAAAATATCGGCTAAAAAAATATCAAATAGTCAAATGCTGATTGTAGCAGTGGGCGCAGGATATCACCAGGACAGCGATTTTGGTCGCAAAATGAGAATTGAAGATTGAGAATATTGTATATGTACACAGTGTATAATATACATTTTGCTATTGTGTGCCGTCAAATATTTGTATTGAATTAGTGTATTATTAACTTTATTTCGCCAAATTTTCTTAAAGCATACGATTTGAAAGGCGGCCCATTAGACCGAAATATTTAAAGATTGATTTTATCTGGCTAATCACTTTTGAAGAATCATATTTTTTCAAGAATTCTTTTAAAAGGATAATACGAAATAGGCCATTTAGACATCACTAACGACTTCTTTCTTCACATTTACTGTACTGTTACATACTCAACAAGTTCTAATTTTATTTCCGATATCACCGTTCATGGTTTCCCACCAGAAAACGCTTCTACCCAACATTTCCATTCTCACAATCCCTTCATGGTTACTGTGTAGTAAGTCCAAAATATACGGTATCGCTTGGCTTGGGACTACTATTCTATTCCCGTAAAACAACCATCCATCCTGAATACTTAAAGAGTTCCTTGATCTAAAATAATACTCGAGATTTGCTTCACGATTATTTGACCAACCATCCTTGACATAGGCTAGCAAAATTGTCCAAACAACAAAATTGTATTGGGAGCCTTGATAAAACATCAGCGTTTGTATTATTTTTTCCCGGTCGATGATTCATAATCGTATGTCGAAAGAATTACCGCCCATCTTTGTAATCGGGACGCTGCTACGTTTGACGTCCTTTTTTTAGGACTAAACAATTCTTTCAGTGCTTATGAGTCAATAACCAAAGTTAACTTATGATTTAACTTATTAAACTTCTTTACTGTAACAGAATACAGAAGAAAATCTGTGAGATACATTTTCATAATTTAAATTACTGAAAAATGTTTTAAACTTATCTAAAGTGATCACAGTTGCACGGACACCGGTGTCCACCTCCATTTGTATAAGCTGCTCCTCCATTTTGATTGTAACCCATAACGGATTATTGGTTGAGCTGGTAATTGGTTGCAATTCATTTATATTATTTCCATCCACCCAATTCATTTTTTTCAAGCTTAAATTATTAAGCTCCTCGTTGAATTCCTTAACAGATTGATGTGTTATATTATGTTGCAAATTCGAACAGCGTGGTGACATATTCTTTCCGCAACACAACCTTGATGATGATCTCGATCTTTCATTCCGTTGAAAACACATGTTATCTGTATGGCCAATTTTACCGCAAGAAAAACATTCCCACGTCCTAACAGGACAATTTTGTGGATTATGCTGTGGATTGTATCGAAAACAGCGACTTTGGGCGTTTGTATTTTCACCTCTTTGTTGACCCCTACCACGCGACCGACTTCGACTTCCACCTCTTCTGGTTTGTTGGTCCAACTTACGGCTATTTCCGCAGCTTTTTCAAAAGTAAGACCCTTTTCTTTAAGTAGATGGGCTCTTAAATAATAATAATTGTCTCTCAACCCAAAAACAAAACGATTTCGCAAAGCTTCACTTAAAAATGTACCAAACTTACACGTTTGCGCCAAGGCTTTTTTCTAGAAATAATCGCTTTTCACATGATACAGGGTGATTCGGATCAGCTCATAGTTTACATTGAAAGCAACAGCAAAAAATTCAACTAATATTCGTTTTTAGGGACTTGTTGGAATTTCCCTGCCGACATAAATATGTGAAACAGATGGCAATTTCAATGGGCAAAAAACTCAACTTTAGTTTTCAAAGCAAAGGTCAATCTAAAAATTAAAAATAATTAACCGGCACTCCATTAATCTGAAATTCTCTAGTTTCAATCCAATTTCGCCTAAATTAACGCTAAAATTCAACATAAAATGCTTCCACAAATTCATTAATAAATGTACCCTAAAATATTCCCTAAAATTCATTCTAAAACTATCTCTAAAATATACACTAAAATTCACCATAAAATTCGCCAAACATTTCTCATTACACTCCATCATACTTATTCATCTACAATTCCAAAATGTCCCCTCAAAGTGCCCTCAATTTCACCCGAATATCTAAAATTCTTCATAATTCAATCTTAAAATTCACCAATCTCACTCCTACTTCCATAAACCACCCAAAAATCCACTCTAAAGTGCATTCCAAAATTCATCCTAAAATTCATTCTGAAATTAACTTTAACGTAAAACTCTGTAAAATTCACACTAATTTCCCCATAATTCTAAAATTCACCATAAAAACTAACCACCAAATTCACTTTCTGTATAGCTCAATAGCAATACACTGGAACTACTTTTACTAATTTAACGCATTTATTTAACATTTTTAATTGAGAACCAATGTTTTCAAATGTTTCCTTGTTGCAAAACAATCATTTGAAGGTCAAGATAATAATTGCTTTAGTAGCAAAATCTTCAGTGAGTTTTCAAGTATACATCACCATAACGAAGTGAATATAATTAATCGAACTACCATTCACTTTAGCTTATTCATATGTTCCATTTGAATCAAAGGAGACTTAAGTTGCTGAATATTTTATTAATCAGCTACTTTTAGTTTACAAATTTCCGTTAAATTCTGTACTTGTGATCCTTTATTTTTGGTATTAGCCCGCATTTTTTACCGTGACAGGAATTTCCCTAGCACAAAATCAAGTTTTTGTCTTGTGTTTTACAACGACGTTAAAACAACTTGCCAATTTTCCATTTTCCTCAGTGTAGAAACAAAAGATTATTATTGAACCTTCTAGATACCGTCACTATAAATTCGGTATAGGTAGGCTTTGGTCGGAAACGGATGGTTTTTTATCACTCTTTAATGACCAGACAAACATTTCGTGAGGAGAACAATTAATATTGAAATTTCAGCAACATTACACAATCACAACTTTTAGTTACCATTAATCATCGACCATCGTTGTTCTCATAATTCACAGACCTGATCTTCTTAGAGACGATTCCTTTAATGTATTGTGATGCAAACTTAGCACAAAATTTATCTATTGCATCTCTTTTAGTATTGAGTTCGAACAAATATTGTTTGATAAACTTGGAATTCATTTAAACGGGGTTTTAAATTATAACCCTCACGCGTTTCTCATAAGCCTTTCCGATTTTAATTTTACTTCATTGTGAATTAATGACAGTCTTCCCGGAAGAAGCAACATTATCTGGCCTTCTGATAAATTTCCTAATTGTTAACTTCTCCGTGATTTACCTTACGATACCCAAAATGTTGGAAGTGTGTTTATTTCATTGTAGTGTCGTAAACACCATTACGGATTGCCGATGCAACAGCATATAGAAATGTTTATCCCAGCTGATATGATTTTTTCAAATATATGACCAAATTGCAGCCATCACAGAATGATTGATCCTCATAGATTCAATTGTGGCGAATATACCGCGAGTTTTGAATCAATCACTCTGTACTCTGTTAGTAGTTCACGATATTCGGAATTTTTAAGTTGTGCACCGTTATTCGAGTGGATAGTCTGGGGAACTCTAACTATACACTTATTCTTTAAAAATTCAGGAATTTGGCGAGTTGTTTTTTATTTGATCTTTTATCCAATACAAATTTGGTCAAATGGTCAAGAACGATTAAAATCATGGTGTTTCTTTGTGTGGACCTATGGTAAGGTACCAGCAGGTCGATTAATATCTTTACCCTGATCGAAGCTGATCGATCCTTTCTTTTTAGCTCGAGTCTTATAAATATTTGTAATTTTTCAGGATGGTTTTCAATTTTGGTTAGCAGCTTTTTATAATACAGCTGACTGAATTTATGCGATTCTAAATTCACTTCTGAATAAACTCGTGATAGAGCATTTGGAAAAATTATGAATTTCCCGCTTTGATGTCTTATGTGAAACAATCAACTTTGAAGCTGTAAGCTTCATCTAGCAAGCTTGCCACTCAACACTTTTTGTCTCATGAGCCTCTACGTGCACTCTAAACTTTTTTACCGCAATGATTGCAGCTAAGTTTTCCAACTCTATCACGCAATAGGTTTTTGGGCTTTGCATAGTTTTTGGGATATGACAGCTATAGGGCGTTAACGCAGATACCACCGGGACGTGGTTAGTAATTTGTTGGGTCCTAGGAGAGTCCTATTTTTCTTTCTTAATGCAATCTGTAAACGGAGCAATTTCGCCTATAGTAATAAACCTCCGGTGACAGCCAGATATACCAAGCAGACGTCTAGTTTGTTTGACGCTTCCTGGTGTCGAAAAGTTGATAATGGCGTAAATTTTCTATGGGTCGGGTCTCAGTCCGTGTTCTCCTACTAAATATCCTAAATACCGCACCTCTCTAATTAGAAACTGATTTTTTTTTCATCGCAGCAAGTCTGCGACTAACTCTAATAATGTAAAGGGATCTGCCAATATTCCGGTGATGGTTAATAAGTCATCCAGATGTATGAAAACTCTTTTATGGAGCCCTTGCGGAATCACCTTATGCATCAACCGAAACATTAATCGGGCTGAATTATACAGCCTAAATGGCATGACTCTTAATTGATAGAAAAGACACCGCAGGCGGCATCTGCCAGAAAGTGCTTTAGTCCTTTAAATCTAGTCCAGTTTTGTAATTAGTCCCAGCAAAGCGGCTAACAGCCCGTTGATGTTTTTGGGCGTCCAAGAAAAATTTTGTGTTGCCGTTATATTTTCTCATTATTATCACAGGTGAACTGTCAAAGTGGCTGGGCTTTTGTTCACCTCAATTACACTCAAATTGAGCATCCTATCAATTTCCTCAATTTATGAACTGCGGAATAGACAGGATACTACCTGTACTTAATCGGTTTACAGTCTCGATCCCAACTTGTTTCGTGTTCATGAAGAGTTGTATTACCTAATCTATTTTCGCAAATGAAGGTCCACTATTCCGTATAATTCGTGCTTGTCAGTTCAGTTGGTTTCACAATAGTTTTTCGGACTCAGATTAGGATTATGTTAAAACTATCCCAAAAATTAACACCAACATACAGTGGAGACTATAAACTTGGAACGATACCTAATTTCATCACTTCCGTTTTATTTACGAACGTTATCGGCAACCACCTACAATCCCTCCAGCAGACTTTACGAACGAATATAATTTATGGAAATTAATATTTTCATTTGGAAGAAATTCCAAGGCACCTAAGACAGAAATGGAGAAGGATGCGGATCATTTTTTTGATATTTATAAAAATATTTAAATGAGCAAAAATTTCTTTTGTTAGATTTTTGTGGTTTTTGAGCCAAGTCAGAGTTGGTTATTTGAGAGAAATTATAATTTATTGTTGAATTTAATCATTCTGGGCATTCGAGGGATTGATTGATAGGATGTAGGTTTCCCTGAGTAAATTTTAAATAGTTTCTACAGGATGGTGGGCGCACATTTAGAGTTCCACAACCGTTGCGATCATTTCAAGATTTTGTTGATGGTAATACTGTGGCTGGTTTTCTGTTGCCAAAATGATTGATTCACTTATATTGACCTGCTCAAACTGCTCGTTAGTTCGTTTACCTTAGGGCAACGTCGCGAAGAACAGTCAACAAAACGCCTTGGGTCATATCCGCAATTAAGTCCCACATTCTCTTATATCTTTCGCCCAATAAGTACCCGTAATTCTTCTATAGAGGTCCAGTTTTTCTGATATGGCATGGTAAAAGTTCCCTCTGGCTTAAACGATTTTGAGGCCTCCCATTTATTTCTGGACAATTAACAAAAAAACCCAAAAATTGTCTCTCTTTTGTCGTATGCGGAGTATCTGTTTGCAAATCTCTTTAAAATCGAAGGAGGTAAAGTATGCTAGTATCGCAGACTTCATGTCCCACCACGAAGCTTCAGGTTAATCGAGTTTGAACAACTATTTTCAGCCTTTTATGAAAGAAATAAGTGAGGAACTTTTGTCAGTAGTGTCTCTGGGAAACCATCATCTTTTGCTATCTTTCATCCGATAAAGACCAAAACCATCATACCATCGTAACATCGTACCATCACACCATTTTACCATCATACCATCGTGCATCATCACCATCACCATGATAGTTACGATCATCATCATTACCATCCCCATCATCATTTTGGTTTTCGTCATCACCATCAACATTTTCAAAAACATCATCACCACTACCACCACACCGTTATTAAAATAAAAATAGTCGTGTCTATTTATTTTTGATGTTCCACTAAATATTCAAAAATCAGTTCAATCAATGAAGTTTTAGAAGTTCCTCCATGGTAACTTTGGACCTGATTATCACACCACAAGAAGCCGGTTGAAATATGAGATATTGACAGTGACCGTCCTTAGGCCTTAAACAATAATTGAGTGCAGTTTGGTTCAAATCGATCAAGGCGTGTGGATTTGCATAACAATTACACATACCAATAATCACCTTTACATAAAAATCTCACGGATTGAAACCGCACGAGGTGATCAGAACTTCGGTCTTTTAAGACTTAACTTAAATCCCATCTTAACTCAATTTTCACCCCAACCTCAAACTCAATTAACAATTCAGCCTCTAGCGTGTATGAACTCAAAACAAACAACTCAATATAGCCTCCCACTGAACTTTTAATTCACCAGAAATCAATCCCCAACGGTACCCCTCACTCAAATTCAACTCAACTTTACAACTCTATTCAACCCTAATCCTACTCGACTTAAACACAACCCTCAACCCATATCTAAACGCAACCATAACTCAACTCCAACTCAACTTTCAACCCAACCATCAACTCAATCCTCAATTCAACCACAAACTCATCGTTGAACAATTCAAACCCTAAATCAACACCATTCGAAAACTATATGCATACACGAGCTCAACTTAATGTAGTCTAGACCTCGACCTCTAAATAAATCGCCAAATGAACTTCTTCGCTCAACCCCAACTTAACACCCTTCTCGAAAACAATTTAACCCGAAAATTAAGGCCAACTCGAACCTATATAAAATTAACTCGATTTGAAAACGTAAATTTGTACATCAAAATGTAAAACTATATGAACTAGACTTAAAAAACTCAAGCTAACTTCTAACTCAACCCTCAACATTAGCCCAAATAAATTAACTGACTCCTACTCAACTCAATCCCAAATCAACTCCAACTCAGTCCTTGGCCTGGTTAAACCCCAACCCAACTCAACCTCAACTCGAACTGCAACCATCCCTTAAATCAATCCCAAACTCATGCCCAACTCAACTACCAAATCAACATGATCTTAAAAACTAAATTCGTACATTCAAACGTCAATTCAACACACAAATAAATATTCAACTGAACTGCTCACTAGACCCTATCCCAATCTCAACTCAATCTCAATTAAACCCGCAAATGTAACCCACTCAACCCATAACTCAACGCTCGAACTATTCACTAAACTCTAATCCAACCCTAACTCAAGTCTAACTCAACCCGCAATTTTAAAATTCTAATGGTTCGAGCTGTTCTCTGAAATCGGTCTTGCTTTACCAAACTAATTTTTAAGTAACTTTCAGCTAGTTCTAGCTTAAAATTCATTAAGCTCATTATATCTTTTGATTTAATCTGAATTAAATAATTGTTAGCTGGCACAGGCAGCTATAGCGACAAGTGTGCAAACACCAGCAAGATTAATTTTTTTGACTTAATCACACATCGATAACAACTCAAACATTCGATTTCGGGTTGCATTTTGTCTACTTATTTTGTTTATTACCCCATAGCTTTCAATCTTATTATTCTGCCATTTAATAACGGCAACAGTTGAAACAAGGGTAGTTGAGACGCCCGATAAAAACTAAAGCTACCCGATCAAAAACGATATTTCTTTATCCCTTCCTTGAAAAAGCAGGAAACCATAGAGATAACCTCATTTACTGCATAAAATAAAATGATTCATACGCCAATGGTAGGGTTTGCCTTTCATTTACTGCTTTATACATAAACACCCTTTGAAGGTAATATATGTTCGCTACCATAAACATTTTTTTTAACTGACATTTCATTGCATGTGCGACGAAAACTTTCAATGAGTGGTTGAATTTTAAAGAATATCATTATTATTTATAAAGTGGAAATTGCTTCTCAATTGAGCAAAAACCTCAATGGCAATGCTTTATATACCAAAATCTCTAATAGATGACTCCAATACAAGGGTAACTATCATAATCATAAAACACACATTTGCATCTGAAGACCCAAAAATGTAATCATTTAGTATACACAAACGTGTATACGGTGGATCAAAGGGTTAAGAAATGCTTATAAAAATAATGTGATGTTGTTTCACAAACAATAATTCATATTTATTTGAAATATAGCGATAATTCTTATTTGTTTGGCCTTCGTCTTCGATGACTTTAGCTGTCAAAATTGTTGGGGGAAAAGGTCTATTTTGGACGGTTATCATTTTGTATTAAAAGATAAGGGAAGAAAAAGTAGACCAATATTAAAATCGTTTTCCTCTGCCTTCCTTTGCCTACTTACTTGAATTCATAGTTAGGCCCTTGTCTTCGCTGGAATTTCTAACATATTCTTTTTAGTATACAATTGCCTTCAATCGGTCAGTAGTTCGTATAGCTGGCAATTTCGTATTTTAGTTAATACGTATGACTCGCACTGATCGATTAAATAACATCATCGAAAATGCAGTAAAAAAACAAAATGAACACGCAGAAAATTTTAATTAACAGGTTGAAACACGTTAAATCGAGATTAAGTAAGTAAGGTGAATGTATGAGATAATTAAATATTTTTGGTATAACACATAATAGTTTGATGGTAAACAACTTCCAATAACAAATATTTAAGCGTTCATTGCTATTTCATTTAATTTTGACGTTTTACGTATATTTTTTTTCGAATTTGTAGACCAGAATCAGAACAATAAATACAGAACAGAATAAAATATAAAATTAAGTATTGCACAGACAGCTTTCATTATGATTAATCATTTTGTACGCGTCAGTGTAGGAAGTGACAATTGTTCATATTCTTTCGAGTAGTTTTTATGGTCGAATAATTTTTTATTCCCTTTATCTTTTACTACACAAATTGGAGGCCACCTGTATTTTTTTTTTTTAAATACCAAACAGTGTCTAATGAACAGATTAAAGTAATTATCATTCCATATAGAATTTGTTAGATCAAATAAGGATGATAGGTACCTTATTATTTATAGGTATTTAAATAAAATGAAAGGATTTAATGAGGACTGAATGACAGTTAATCCTAAAATACATGTTGACATCGAGCCAAATTAGAATTTTAAATTTATTTTCTATTGTTGTTAGCTTGTTATCATTATTCCAAATCTATTTTTATGTTGTTGTGTATTCATCGTGACATTTGATAAATTGTATATAATCGAACATAAAGGGATGATTTCGTTTTTGTTGAATAATTAATTGAATTTGTTATGATGATGCTTATTTATAAAAATGCAAGCAAGGAGATAATATTTGAATGAAGTATTGTTGATGTGGTATTAAATGGGCATTTATACACGGAACCTCTATTTTTAACAAATTTGACATATTATTCAAGTATTATAATTTATAAAATATGTATCCGGATTACATACTCCATTTATCTTGCTCCACAAAAAAACTATTTTAATTTTTTTTTTTTTTTTTGAAAATCTTCTTAAATCGTGTCATCTTGTTCTCGATACCCAAGTTATTTTTAACCATATTATATATTTATTATTCACAGTATGCTACCTTTTCTCGCGAACTAATAAAGGATTGTAAAAAATTTATAGCTGAAAAGGTCAGATAATTAATTTTTGCTATACCTCACGATCGTAATAAATTTTTGTGCGCCTAGCCGCATATACAATTTTATATAGTTACCTTCAATTAAGGTGAATAGTCTCGTTATTAAATAAATGTGTTTATAGTTTGAGCGTATGTACATATATAAATCGAAAGCTAAATTTGCATAATTTTATGTATACTCGTATTTATACATGTGATGCGTCTTCTAAGAACTATACATAAACTATTAATTACATTACGTATCGAATTCATCTTCACCTTGAATTACCTCAAATGTTGGAGGTATATAATAAAGGGTTAAGAAAGGTTAATCTTTATTCAATATCACAAATTCACAAGTAATGTTTCTTATTATTATTTATTGTAATAACAGTATTGTTGTGTTTACAAAAAACAAAACAAAACAAAAAAAATTGTAAACTGAGATCATCATTGATCGATCGTGTTGAAAGCTTAAGTCAAAATTGACATCACTGATGCTAAAATTAGTCAAAATAAAAATGTTTTCAATAGAATCAAAGGCGAGCGATTATACACATAATTTCCGTTGACGCGAAGAACCACAAAAAATTTGGTTATTTTTAAAACTCGATGCGAATTAGATACAAGCATTTTTTGCTAAATTGATCAATAATTTCTAAATTGATCTTTATTAATTTATTATCAACTCAATATATATGGGTGTCAACAGATTAATTAAATTTAATTGATTATTATACTGATAATTGAGCATCACACAAATTGTTTCGTATTATTAATGGGAAAAATTTGCCATTCAATGCTTGAGTACTTATTATAATACATCATCATATGAGATTTAACCTCGCAAGTAATTTTCTCATTTAAAAACTATTCCGACGAATACAACAAGAAAATAAAAATATAAATAAATAAGCAATTGTTCACGGTTAAAATAAAATACAATAAATAAAAACTAGCATGAGCGAAAGTAAAACGTGCTACTGTAAAAAAAAATTTAAAAAGAGTTTCTTAAAGACATTTTAAGTTTTTTGGAACAAAATAACTTGCATTAACTGTTTTGGTATATTTTTTTAACGTTGGAATATTAACAAAAAATGCATAGTCTGTAAAAAAATGCTTTATAGGTTTTGTTTACTATTTTTTTGACGTTCTATATCGAAATATTTTTTTTTTTCGTAATATTGGTCATTTTCGAGACATTTTTTTACAACAGTTACTGTTATTTTTAATTTACATTCTTGTTTTATTTCATTATATACTATACATACATATGTATATAGATTTTTTAATTATTAAGTTTATATTTGTTTAGAGAAAGTTAAATCATCTGAAGAGTATTAATTACACGCACAAAAAAACAGTAAACTATTACTATGCGAAGACCCAGTAAAACTAATTATGCCGATGACGCTGTATATGATATTTGACCTCAATCCAGATATGAATGTGACACAATCTTTCAAGTACAACTTAGTTTGGTTGCATTGTTGAAAATTTACCTTAAACAAAAAATGGCGGAACATCTGATCCAAATCGTTCCATTCTTAATTTTCATCATCACGAATCGAACCCGGGACAATCAAGTTTGTCCAAATTATAACGATTTGTAATAATTCAATAACGTATTTGGGCTTTCATTAACTGCACTTGAAATGCGCTTGTTTCGGTGAAGTGATATGAGTTGTGGATGCAGGCTAAAACCTCTTCGTACCAACTACGAAAATACAAAAATTAAAAGTTTTTTGGAAATGTGCAAAATTCAGAGAATTTAGAAAATTTGTAACAATATTAGCAAATATTTTAGCCTTTTACCTTATTTACTTAAATACATCAATATAATTTCACACAGTAAGTTGTAAGGTAGAGCAAAGGCCATTTAAAATGCAGACGACCACTCAGCGTAGTACCGGAGAAATGATGAGTTTTTAATGCTGATTCTGTTCGATGTTATCAATCAAGGCTGACTACTATCTTTTTAGTTTTAGAACTTATTCAAGAAATATTTTAATTGGTCTTTGGAGTTTAACAACTTTAACGGTTCCTCTATTTTTTTTTCAAAACCGGCTCAAAGGACAAAAAAACCAATGTTCACTCGATCGCAATACAAATATTTAGTAAAACGAGTATAAGAACACTGCAGTAACCATTTTGGCGAATATTCAGATTAGCTACAGGAAAACTTGGATGTTCATACTGAAAAATTCGCAGCAAAAGCTGACAAGATGTTCCTCAGCATGATAGTATTTTTTCATATAATATTGGAAAGATTATAAAAAACTTGTACTCGGAAGCAAAATTATCAAATTTTGAATTTTGAAATTTTTCTAAATCAAATTGTCTAACTAAACTCAAAAATATTTCATTAATTATCTTTAATCCTTAATTAATGACAAATATCTCTAAATTTAGCTGCTTCCTCAGATGCCTATTCTTTAAGTGTGGAATTTTGAAGAACTGCTAAACTTTGATGTTACACTAGAAAGTGACTTCTACGGCATAAAATACTAATAAAACATTGGATTTAGGTGTAAGAAATGCGATCGGTATATAGGTCAGAGATGAATAGTGCGTCGAAAACTGGTATAAGCAAATGAAGAAAAATATAATGCTGAATCAACTCTGGATCCTTCCATATCTCTATAGCATCCGCTAAAGACGTGCTAGTATCCTGGCATTTATTAATAAGAATACAGGACGGGTCGAATAGTTCGATACTTTTATTGACCAGCTGAAGGATATCATCATCGTATAGTAATTGAAATGACTATTGGTTTTAATTTAACATAACCCTCTGCTGCTATGGACTTGATAATTGTCAAATTACAAATACAATTTTTGGAACTGTCTCTCCAGCTCCTCAACGTGTATCGCATGCAGGTAAAATAGTTGTTCCTTTGATATCAATTTTATTTTTTGATAGGTCGGGATGTTTAAATTTTTTTAATAAGATATTCACTTTATTGATCAGTTTGCCCCGACATAATGGGCCGAATGCTACGTTTTGTATGTATAAATTTCAAGTAATTGCTTCTGCTTCTCTACTTGTTGGTCATATTTTAGCATTTGCTTGAATCTAGGAAAATTTTCAAGCTTCTGCTTCATTTGATATGCTTATACACTAGCACTTGTTAAATTTTAAAAGCAACTGCTAGAAATATTCCATTCTACTTCTTTGTAGCTTAAAATCAGTTTAGTGATTATTAATTTTTCGACATAATCGAAAACGAAAAATCGTTAACGAAATTAACCGAACAAAAAATGTATAAAGAACGTACAAAATTAGACGAGAAAACATGTAAAAAATTATACTGGTTTAATAAAAATAATTTTAAGTGGCTCGCTGATTATTTGTTTGTTGGTTTGTATAAAAACAAAGGTGGTGCCGTTAGCCCTATTGATAAAATGCGGATTTTTCTTCGGTATGTGTCTGATCCAGGTTTTCAAAACGGTGTTGGTGAAGACATATGTGTGGATCAAGGTACAGTTTGTTGTGTTATTAAAGATGTAACAAATGAAATTTTAAAGAAATCTGAAGAGTGGATAAAGTTTCCTAAAACAGTAAGAGAAATCAATGTAGCAAGAGAAAGGTTAACCAAATTTAACTTTCCATATCCAATCGGTGTTATTGACTGAACACATGTTAAGATTAATAAACCTGGCCATTTCGGTGATGAAAATATTAATCGAAAAGGCAACCCCACTTTAAATATTCAAGCGACGTGTGATGCCACTGAAAAATTTACCAGTGTTGACGTCGAATGGCTGGGTTCCGTTCACGATAATAGAATTTTGCGAAATTCATCACTTTTTTTTTTACTACAATTGCTGTTATACTTGGCGATGAAGGATACGGTATTAAAAAATGGTTAATGGTTCCATTTAAAAATTCAATCGATTCTGATGAAATAGATTTTAATTGATTATTTACAAATGAAAGAGTTAGTGATTGAACGTTGTTTTGGACAATTAAACCGACGCTTTCCAATCTTACATTATAAAGTAAGAGTTGCTCTTCGTAATTTTATGTTGCTTCATTTTGCATAACATTAATAACTAGTAACTAAATTAGTTGTTATTGTCTGATCTGTTCCATTTGCATTCTTATAAGAGAAAGCTGTTCCAACAACACTAATCTTTGGAGTGGCTTGTTGCCGAATTTTTACTTTTTTCGGTTTCTGGAAGCTTAATTTTTGATGGTAATTGCGTTTTATTGCATGGAACTGATATTTTGGGAGTAGTAATATACCGAGAAGAAGAATTACCTTCTTCTACATTTATTTGTATTTCATCATTTTGAAATCTAGCTGAAACCCGTCCGGATATTTTCACGAAAGGTCTTTAAAATATCTAAAAATGTCGGCTTTATTTTTCACGTCAGTTTTCATATTATTAATTTTTTTCATTAATTGTACTATCTTACTTCAGCATATTTTCGTTTTAGGTTTTTCAACGCAACACTATTTTTTACCTTTACTTCGGCTAATTGTGATTTATTTAAAATGATTTGATGATTACCAATCATTTTAAAAAAAGATCATTTTGTTGCACTCGGTTTTTTGACTCATTATTTAATGCGAATTTTTAATTAATTTTATTTAAATTTTGTGTCGACTTGCACCTAACAATACTGATTTTATAATATACATATATAGATATCTGCTGCAATTAAACGGTATTTCATCCATTTGTCTAGAAGCAGATGCTTATTTTATGAGGCAAATGCCTGCCTCTTTCGAAGTAACTGCTAAAAATTTTTCAGTAAACCATATCGTAGAAAATGCTACTTTTATGAATTTCCTTTTGATTTTTTGATTTTAGCAAATGCTCTTACTTGTAACAAATGCTTGGACAGAAAGTATTTGCTATTTTTTATGCATTCGGCCCAATGTGTTTAGCGAACAAATAAACATTCTGGTCCATTTTTAACATTGTGCTCGCATTGTCTTATATATTTGTCTTATACACAGATCTTCTTGTACTCGTTTACCACTTTTGTGAGTTCCACTGAATTTTTAGAATCACCAGTGAAGTTCCAAGAATCTAAGAATATATTAGTTGCTGGAGAATATGCTGAATTTTTCTTTATTGTATGGATCATTGAGACCACACGTTTTTTGTATTATTGATAGTATACACTTCAATTTTAGTCTCTAAATTTTTCTGATATGCATTCTGTCCATTTAGACTCAACTACATACACTAAATGGTATGTTGCATCCAAAAACAAAATCCGTTAATTCATCGCTGATTTCACGACTTTGTTGAGGCGTTTTGATACTGAGCGTGAATTTGATATAATACTTTCACTAGTATTTGAAAAACAATCATTAAGCGAATCAATACTGCTATTTGAAGTTATACATCGCAATGTAACAGGCCGGTTGGTGGTCTTATCAAATGGGGTTGAACTAAGTGATTTAATGAAATTTTCTAGCGTAGCGCTCTAAAAATAAAAAGATCTTATAAATAAAAATATTAGAAATGAAACGAAGAAATATTGATCGAAACAGTAAATTATTAATATTGATACCGTGCATTGATAAAAATCAAAGTACACAAGTTGGCGCTCGTTTGTCTATGTTAGATTGTGAGTACGGTACAAAATATCCCATAGTCTTACCGAGGAATCATATTTATGCATGGTATATGCGATGAAGAATCTATACATGACTATTGAAATGTACTCCAAGCTTCGGAAACACACAAATGAGCAAATTATGGATCAGTTACCCCAATATATCGTCACGACAAGTGGGGCTTGTTTGCATACCAGGGTAGACTATGCAGGACCAATGTGGATTCGTAATTGGTCAGGTCGTGGTCCTTTTAAATCAATAAAAGCTTACGTAGCATTGTTTATATGTATCAGAGAAGGCATTTTAAATTATAGGCCTGTACGTCCATTATCTGAGACCTGACCATTTTTTGATTGGGGCTCCGTTGAACACACTATACCAGAGCCAAATTTGAAAGAAGTCCCAATTAACCGTTTAACCAGATATCAAAACTTTAAATTACGGGTTATAATGTTTTGGAAGAGGTGGTCAAAGGATTATTACCTTACTACTATCTGATTAAATTTGACCTGGACTGGCCCATTTAAACCGCGCGCGTAAACCGTCGTGAGGTCGTAGAAAACTCGCTTCATGCAACCTCTGTTAATGACGATAACATCGTCATTAAAGAGATGTCTTTGATGTTTTAGGTATGAAACGCGTTGCCGGTCTATCAATCTAGCAAATGGCGCGCTAAAAATGAGCCAATACCGAAAAAATCAGAGGGTCACACGGTCAATAAAGCATACTGCATACTACTTGACCGTTTTGAGGCGTCTACGTGAAGCAATTCGTCATAAACAGCTGGATTTGTGGGCAAACAATTCATGGATTTTCCACCACGATAATTCGCCGTCACATTCCAGCCTGATTGTGACTGAATTTTTGGTCAAACACGAAACAAAAGTCATCGCTCAGCAACCGTATTCGCCAGATTTGGCTCCCTGTGAAGAAATTCATTGAAGGAACTAAAGGCCATTCCGGCCGAGGCTTATAAGATTTGTATGGAAAAATGGATTAACCGTTGGTAGGCTTGTATTGGCTCAAAAGGAGCCTATTTTGAAGGCGATAAAAAAGATTTGTGTTAAAATATATAAAAATGTTATCCACATTGGCATCCCTTATGATATGGATTGGCAGCTCCTAAACGCATATTTTTTTTATAATAAACAAAAATTCCACGGGTCAATTTTAAAGGAGCTGGTGTCAAATGATCACAAATTTATATTTTATTGCTAACCAATTAATTTAATTTTTTGAAAATGTTTAATCAAGAGTACATCATGTTTGTGCATGGTTAGTCCATTTCTTTTCAATCATCATGTTTTGGCCTATGTCCGCTTCATGGGTTAAGCAGCTTTGTGTTAATAAACGATAGCAATCCAATCCATTTACCTACGACGGTGCAACACTACCTTCAACATATCGGCATTCGTGCACTTAAGTGACCAGTGACCACTAATGATTCCGGATTTCGAGCATATCTTGAATATTCTAAAGCGTCATATTACAGCCAGAAATCCTGCACTAGAATCGGTAGCTGCTACGAGTTGCAGCGCAAGAAGAGTGCAACCTTATTCCATCAGAAATGATTCAAAGCCTTCTACTTAGTATGTCCAAAAGGACGGAAACATTTATAACTAAGGGTAATTAGGATACAGGGGGGAAATACCCATTAATAAATTAACCTAAAAATAGCCGCTATATTATTCCAAAACTTCTCTTTAGGGCCTTTATAATAAAAATTACAAGTTTGTGACATTTTGACACCACTTCTTGATTTTATGCTAATGTATGTCTCGGATTAAATACCGTCTTTGTCTTATCAAGACATTCGACCAACAATATTGTAACTACAACGCTTACATCTATGCTAAAGCTAATTTTCCTCACTCCATGATCTTTTTGATAGTTTTTAATAGTGTAACTTGATAAACCCCTATACGTAAATCAAAAAATATGCACAACGTAAATAAAGAAACCACAAAATGGTACCAAGGACAATAAAAAGGACAAATTTCAATGTTAATAATATTAATAACAAATATTTTATTCAATAACGCATTTTAACAAATAAATTCGACGAAAACAATTTTATTTTTAATTAATACAATTGACAAAAATTAATTTCTTTTTTCATTTAAAAAACACGCGTAATTAAACACCGTGCGTATATACCGAAATTGAAGTAAGTTACTGACTACAATAACAAATTCTAATTTAATTATAGACCAATTGATAAATCACGATTCTAATTTAAAGAAATGCGTTTCTTCTTTTTTTTATGTCTGTTTATGTTTTTTTTTTTAATTGTATTGATTGTTTTAAAATAGAACATAAACGATTTAACACCTTATAATTGACGTGTACGATTTTGTCGCTGTTTTTTTTAATATATATAAGGACATTGAATGGTGTAGTAATTTGCATAAAACATGTCAAATCAATGTTGTGTATTTACATATAAAATGTATTTTAATTAAATTTTTAAATTACGTGACTTTAATTTGATTTTGTGGAGCAAAGAGCACAACACAAACACCATGAATAGTTATGATGTTATTCCCCTTTATATTTGGAATGAATTGATAGTTTTTAGTATTCCGAAAATTAAAATGATCAATGAATGGCGTGCAGCCAAATTTTATAAAACACCATAAAAAAAAAAAAATCAAAACGAAATTAGACGTTATTTTTATACTAATTTGTCTCATTTTAATAAAATTAGATGAGACAATAATTTTTTATTTGTATTTATAGTGAAAATGCACTTTTATAAGTTTTAATAATGTGTAACAGGTTGATTTATAGGTGATATATTACATAAATAAAACTAGAAAGATGAATCGGTTCATTACGTATTTTTACAGGAAAAATCAGGTCATTACTTTTGTAGATGGGGTTGCCCATAACAACTAAACGTTTGATTAATTTTAAAATTTATAGACGTACTTCACCTCATTAGACAGCAACACCTTAAGATTTTTAATTTTTCTATATTCTGTTCTATTGATTTATCATTAAAATTCAGCTAAATACATATGGTGAATGTTTAAATATAAGAAACGTCTATCATCACCTCTAAAGTGTGAATTGAATGTTAACTCGCGCATGATAAATTACAAAATATTGTACCGTGTGATAAGCATGTGTGCTAGATACTTTATATATGTGCAATATATCGAAAAATTTACAATTCTAGATCACCTTGATATCGTGGAACACCTTTACATTATGTATATATTAAATAGTCTTGATTTATGAATGGAGTACCACATATGGCAGATAATAGTACTATCTAAATTCAATTCGCAGTCTCTGTTTGGTTTCCCTGAAGCATTAATTTCATACGAATTAAAAATGTGTGCAAAATAATATTTTGACGACTCGACCAAGCTTCCATTTTAGTGGTGTTAGATTATATTCAATTAAGGCTAACAAATCCCCCACTGCGAAATTTTCTGATGGTTTTGTCCGTCGCGACGTTGTTGAAAAGATTGCAAGTACTCGGTCGACCAACGATTCTAAAATGTACGATGATAAAAAATGAGTTGCTTTCAGAGTTTCAGGCTTCGTACGGAGGTTAGTCAGTTAAATCAGGAAACGGTAACAAATTAAGCGGTCGTTCAATCAGGACATGTCCTAGTACGGCCTCAACCTATTTATTAGGGGCAGCAAACAGGATAACCCAATTACATGCTGACTCAACAAACCAAAATTATACAATTAAATCGAATTCATAACTTTTAATTATAATGAAATAGAAAACAAAGGGGGGAAAAAAAAAATAATAATAATAATACAAAATTATAAACCAAATGCTACTATGAAAAACAAGATACAAAAAATGATAACAAAAGGTTGAAGACAAAACCGCAATTAAGTTTCATCAAATACCACTGCTATTACTGCATAAGATCACATTGCATTTTCTACGAAATTCCGATAACGACATATTAAACAAATCTAAATTACCAAAGTACAGCATATGGTTTGATTCCAATCGATTGACAATTGACGCCAGACCTAGATTAGTTCTTGATGTCGTTACTTGGAACAATTGTTGATTTCGAGTTCTGTAAGTAACACCCAAATCCGTCATTGAATCAAGCTTAGATAATAAAGCATCTCCAATGTTGTAACGATGTTCAATTCTATGAATCCGCTTGGTAAACGTCATTGTGACACATTTTGCCGCATTGAGAGGTAAATGATTATTGACAGACCAATCAAAAACGGAAATGAGATCGCTTTGCAAAATTTCTACATCATTTCTATTGTCAATGACTCTGAAAATCTTTAGGTCATCTGCATAAAGCAAGTGTCTTGACTTTATAACACTTGAGATATCATTGACAAAAATAGTGAATAATAAGGGACCAAGAATCGATCCTTGAGGAACACCGGAAGGAGATCCAAACCCATCAGATAGAGTTCTATTACTTAAGTAAGACCGAAACCAATTGACCAAAAATGGAGGTATGTTAAAAGTCTCACGTTTTTGAACTAAAATAGAATGCGAAACTTTATCATATACTTTTGAAAAGTCTGTGTATATACAGTGGTAGACATTCGTATAAACGCACTATGTTTTTTGAATATAGTTCTAACAGTAAAGTGTTTTGATTTTTTCAATTAGTCTAAATTATGTCTATCATCTTAAATCTGTTGATAAGATAGACCATTAGTAAAAATTTTAATGGTTTACTTCAATAAATTGAAAAATCTAAATTTCAGGTGGACATTCGTATAAAGGCACTTCTGATAATGTACTAAAATAAAAACCAAAATTAGCAATTTTCCATATATTATTTTATTTAATATTTGGTCTGGCCCCGACCTTTCTGAATAACTTCGAAAATTCGACAAGGCATTGAATTTGTTAAATTGTTGAGGGCTTTCAGATCAATTGTGGCCCAACATTCAAGTATGGCACTTTTCAAATCTTTAATTGAATTATATTGCTGTACATTTCCATAAACTTTTCGGGGAAGGCCCTCTAAAGATTTTCGATAGGATTGCAATCAGGACTATTGCCTATCCAAGATCTCAGCTCGCCAGAAAGGTCTAATCCGCAAAGAAGCTATACACGAAACCGTCTATCATGCAGGCCATTGGATCTTCCTGTGACGACCCGACACATTGCACGTATTTTTAATAGTTCACCGAACATAAAATGGACAAAATTTTGGATCAAACCACTTTTAACGGCCATGCATACGAATAATCCGCTCAAATTTGCTCGTAAATACATGTCGTCGATAAAGGATTGGCAAAGTGTGATTTTTTCTTACGGAAAAAAAATTAATCTGGATTTTCCCGACTGCTACAGTTGCTAATGGCATAATTTTGGGGAACATGGCGTCGTTAGGTCGAAGCGTAATTTTGTGGCGGTGTGTTATGGTATGCGGAGCATTTTCTTATAACGAGGAGCTTCCCATCTGCTTTATAACGACACGAATGAACTTCCGTATGTACGTGAAACTTTTGGAAGACGTTTTGATAAATTATCTGGATAATAACATCAACAAAAATTATAATTTTCAACAAGACAATGCCTCGATCCATGCTTCGAATGGCCTGCTTGCAGTTCTGATTGCAATCCTATCGAAAACCTTTAGAGGGCCTTCCCCGAAAAGTTTATGGAAATGAACAGCAATACAATTCAATTAAAGATTTGAAAAGTGCCATACTTGAATGTTGGGCCACAATTGATCTGAAAGCCCTCAACAATTTAACAAATTCAATGCCTTCTCGAATTTTCGAAGTTATTCAGAAAGGTCGGGGCCAGACCAAATATTAAATAAAATAATATATGGAAAATTGCTAATTTTGGTTTTTATTTTAGTACATTATCAGAAGTGCGTTTATACGAATGTCCACCTGAAATTTAGATTTTTCAATTTATTGAAGTAAACCATTAAAATTTTTACTAATGGTCTATCTTATCAACAGATTTAAGATGATAGACATAATTTAGACTAATTGAAAAAAATCAAAACACTTTACTGTTAGAACTATATTCAAAAAACATAGTGCGTTTATACGAATGTCTACCACTGTACAATCCAGCTGTCCATTTCTATCCAATGTGCTGTACGCTGTATCACAAAACTCAGCTAAATTAGTTAGCGTGGAACGTTTCGGGAAGAAACAATGTTGAGCCGATGGGATTTGATTTTTAATCTGATAAAAAATTATATTAGCCAAATCACTGGTTTTATGAACAGGTCCTAAAAACGATATTTTCCATATGGAAAAACAGAATTATTTATAGACATGTTGAACAGTAATTTAAGCGGGACAGCAAGCACATCCTTAAGGTTTTTCAAAAACAAATTAGTTAATTGATCAGGACCTGCACCTTTATTAACATTAAGCGATTCCAACAATGCCAGAACTTCAAACTCGGAAATTAATGACAAATTTAAACTAGCATGACGGATTGGAGTTTTGCAATAAGACAGGTCTTGTACATAAACCGATTTAAAATGATCAGCAAAAAGATTACAGATCTCCGATTGATTATTTGATCTATTATCTTTGAAAAACATATTACTGGGATACTCAGACTTTGTCTGAAACGACCTATGATAATTCAAAAAATATTTTGAATTGTGTTTTATATTATTTTCAATACGCGCGACGTACAACTTCCAACACTTTGAGATTCCCAACTTAACTTTTTTTCTATAACTGGAAAACATTAAATAATCATGGTTATTTCCATACAGCTTAAACCGCCTATGAGCTTTTACTTTTGCCTTGATAAGTGAAATTAGATGATTAGAGTACCAAAAGGGAAACTTACACCTGTTTTTAGGAATGTACACATCATATCTATTAATTAAGGTAAATATTCTGTCGTAAAAAATATTAACTGCAATATCAACAGTCAAATTATGAAATAATGATTGCCAGTCAATACAAGATAAATCTTCTGCCATCTTTGAGTAATCTAACTTATATAAATTTAATTGTAGGAATGTATAAAAATGCTGCTTTTTGAGAAAACCTAACTTAATAGAAACAATAACTGGCGGATGATAACTATCAATTCTAGTTAGTGCATAAACACTCTTTTCGAGATTCACACAATTCGTATCAACATTTGAAAGAAATAGGTCAAGCAGCTTACTTTGCGCGTTTCTTACGTGGTTGAACTGAAACAAAAGTGTCAACGCCAAAGTGTCAATTAAATATTCCGCAGTACGTCCCTTACAATTCGAAACAAATATAATAAGTGTATAATAAGTGCTCGCGAATCTCCTATAAGGACTACTTCCAAAGACCATAACTCGAGACAGCGTCATACAAAATTTTCTAAACTCTCACGAATCGTAGAGAAAACTTCAACGAATCCAACGATATGCGATAAGTGTTCATGAATCTCCAATAAAGATTACTTTTAAAAGCCTCAGATAGCGTTATGGAATTTTTTTAAATCTCTCACAAACGGTAGAAAGAACGTTAACGAAGCCAACAGTATGCGAAACAAGGGTTTATGAAACGTCTATACGGACTACTTCTAGTGGCCATGTCTCGATAAAGCGAAATTCTCACGAATTGCTTTTGTAACGACATTACTAACAATTTATTGATAGTGTGTTTTTATACAAATAGATAACCATATTCTATTTTTCCGCTTATCTAATAAAATATTTGTATTGTTCAAAGTTGAAAAATTACAAATTGTTTTTTTAAATGTTGTTTATTCAGGTAATATCAAAAATCTCAAATATGAAAAAAACAATTCATAATAACGAGAGATTTTATTTATTTAACCAATACATTCTCAAGTGAAAAAGTTAGGACAAATTTAGGGCAAACTTCACACTCATTAAAATTGTACTTAAAATTCACTCTAAAATATACCCTTTAATTCAACCTACCCTAAATTAACTCTAAAATTCACTGGAAACCCCTCTCTAAAATTAACCCTGAACTTCACACTAAAATTCATCCGAATACCCTAGACACACTGCGATGTAACAAATCGAATTTAGTGAATATTTCGAGTTCAGCCGTATTATGAGAACCTTGATTTTAGCTAAACTCGTTTTCTTGTATAGAGTCCTTGAAATAGTTTTGCTAAATCGGAATTATAAAACCGCTGTCTGTCTAAGGTATAACTGCCAGGAATTTACAAAGCGAAAACGCTTAGTAGCTAAAAAGAGAATTTTATCAAATTTAAGAATTCTGGAGTTCGGAAATTTTAAGTAGAGGGATGCAGGATTCTACAAATTTTATAAAATCGGTAAATTCAAATTGGAATTTGGAATTATAAATTTATTTTAGAAATTAATGAATTTTATAATGTAGTTTGGAAAGGAAAGAAATTATTAAATTTAAGAAAATTTAGAAGTTTTGTATTGTGGGGATATTAGAATTTAATACAATTATTGCAAATTTGGAAAGTAAAAATGGAAAATGAGAGTTTAAAGATATAAATCTTTAGCATAAACTTAGAAATTCGTCAAATTTAAGAATCCTGATATTTAGAGAATTTTTACAACATTTTTGAAATTTAGAATTTGTATTAGGAATTAATTAATTTAGACATTAATACTAAATACAATTTAAGATTTTGGAAATTTAGAAAATAACAAATATGGAAATTGTGAATTTTAGGAATATGGAAATATTAAAAATTCAGAAATACAAAAATATAGAGTATTATTTAGAATTTTTGATTTTAGTAACTTGTACATGCCGCCACACAGTTGTTAGCATGCTAGCTTTAAGCTCCGGAGGTCCCGGGTTCGATTCCCGGCGGGTGATGAAAAAATCACCTTTACATTATGTATATATTAAATAGTCTTGATTTATGAATGGAGTACCACATATGGCAGATAATAGTACTATCTAAATTCAATTCGCAGTCTCTGTTTGGTTTCCCTGAAGCATTAATTTCATACGAATTAAAAATGTGTGCAAAATAATATTTTGACGACTCGACCAAGCTTCCATTTTAGTGGTGTTAGATTATATTCAATTAAGGCTAACAAATCCCCCACTGCGAAATTTTCTGATGGTTTTGTCCGTCGCGACGTTGTTGAAAAGATTGCAAGTACTCGGTCGACCAACGATTCTAAAATGTACGATGATAAAAAATGAGTTGCTTTCAGAGTTTCAGGCTTCGTACGGAGGTTAGTCAGTTAAATCAGGAAACGGTAACAAATTAAGCGGTCGTTCAATCAGGACATGTCCTAGTACGGCCTCAACCTATTTATTAGGGGCAGCAAACAGGATAACCCAATTACATGCTGACTCAACAAACCAAAATTATACAATTAAATCGAATTCATAACTTTTAATTATAATGAAATAGAAAACAAAGGGGGGAAAAAAAAAATAATAATAATAATACAAAATTATAAACCAAATGCTACTATGAAAAACAAGATACAAAAAATGATAACAAAAGGTTGAAGACAAAACCGCAATTAAGTTTCATCAAATACCACTGCTATTACTGCATAAGATCACATTGCATTTTCTACGAAATTCCGATAACGACATATTAAACAAATCTAAATTACCAAAGTACAGCATATGGTTTGATTCCAATCGATTGACAATTGACGCCAGACCTAGATTAGTTCTTGATGTCGTTACTTGGAACAATTGTTGATTTCGAGTTCTGTAAGTAACACCCAAATCCGTCATTGAATCAAGCTTAGATAATAAAGCATCTCCAATGTTGTAACGATGTTCAATTCTATGAATCCGCTTGGTAAACGTCATTGTGACACATTTTGCCGCATTGAGAGGTAAATGATTATTGACAGACCAATCAAAAACGGAAATGAGATCGCTTTGCAAAATTTCTACATCATTTCTATTGTCAATGACTCTGAAAATCTTTAGGTCATCTGCATAAAGCAAGTGTCTTGACTTTATAACACTTGAGATATCATTGACAAAAATAGTGAATAATAAGGGACCAAGAATCGATCCTTGAGGAACACCGGAAGGAGATCCAAACCCATCAGATAGAGTTCTATTACTTAAGTAAGACCGAAACCAATTGACCAAAAATGGAGGTATGTTAAAAGTCTCACGTTTTTGAACTAAAATAGAATGCGAAACTTTATCATATACTTTTGAAAAGTCTGTGTATATACAGTGGTAGACATTCGTATAAACGCACTATGTTTTTTGAATATAGTTCTAACAGTAAAGTGTTTTGATTTTTTCAATTAGTCTAAATTATGTCTATCATCTTAAATCTGTTGATAAGATAGACCATTAGTAAAAATTTTAATGGTTTACTTCAATAAATTGAAAAATCTAAATTTCAGGTGGACATTCGTATAAAGGCACTTCTGATAATGTACTAAAATAAAAACCAAAATTAGCAATTTTCCATATATTATTTTATTTAATATTTGGTCTGGCCCCGACCTTTCTGAATAACTTCGAAAATTCGACAAGGCATTGAATTTGTTAAATTGTTGAGGGCTTTCAGATCAATTGTGGCCCAACATTCAAGTATGGCACTTTTCAAATCTTTAATTGAATTATATTGCTGTACATTTCCATAAACTTTTCGGGGAAGGCCCTCTAAAGATTTTCGATAGGATTGCAATCAGGACTATTGCCTATCCAAGATCTCAGCTCGCCAGAAAGGTCTAATCCGCAAAGAAGCTATACACGAAACCGTCTATCATGCAGGCCATTGGATCTTCCTGTGACGACCCGACACATTGCACGTATTTTTAATAGTTCACCGAACATAAAATGGACAAAATTTTGGATCAAACCACTTTTAACGGCCATGCATACGAATAATCCGCTCAAATTTGCTCGTAAATACATGTCGTCGATAAAGGATTGGCAAAGTGTGATTTTTTCTTACGGAAAAAAAATTAATCTGGATTTTCCCGACTGCTACAGTTGCTAATGGCATAATTTTGGGGAACATGGCGTCGTTAGGTCGAAGCGTAATTTTGTGGCGGTGTGTTATGGTATGCGGAGCATTTTCTTATAACGAGGAGCTTCCCATCTGCTTTATAACGACACGAATGAACTTCCGTATGTACGTGAAACTTTTGGAAGACGTTTTGATAAATTATCTGGATAATAACATCAACAAAAATTATAATTTTCAACAAGACAATGCCTCGATCCATGCTTCGAATGGCCTGCTTGCAGTTCTGATTGCAATCCTATCGAAAACCTTTAGAGGGCCTTCCCCGAAAAGTTTATGGAAATGAACAGCAATACAATTCAATTAAAGATTTGAAAAGTGCCATACTTGAATGTTGGGCCACAATTGATCTGAAAGCCCTCAACAATTTAACAAATTCAATGCCTTCTCGAATTTTCGAAGTTATTCAGAAAGGTCGGGGCCAGACCAAATATTAAATAAAATAATATATGGAAAATTGCTAATTTTGGTTTTTATTTTAGTACATTATCAGAAGTGCGTTTATACGAATGTCCACCTGAAATTTAGATTTTTCAATTTATTGAAGTAAACCATTAAAATTTTTACTAATGGTCTATCTTATCAACAGATTTAAGATGATAGACATAATTTAGACTAATTGAAAAAAATCAAAACACTTTACTGTTAGAACTATATTCAAAAAACATAGTGCGTTTATACGAATGTCTACCACTGTACAATCCAGCTGTCCATTTCTATCCAATGTGCTGTACGCTGTATCACAAAACTCAGCTAAATTAGTTAGCGTGGAACGTTTCGGGAAGAAACAATGTTGAGCCGATGGGATTTGATTTTTAATCTGATAAAAAATTATATTAGCCAAATCACTGGTTTTATGAACAGGTCCTAAAAACGATATTTTCCATATGGAAAAACAGAATTATTTATAGACATGTTGAACAGTAATTTAAGCGGGACAGCAAGCACATCCTTAAGGTTTTTCAAAAACAAATTAGTTAATTGATCAGGACCTGCACCTTTATTAACATTAAGCGATTCCAACAATGCCAGAACTTCAAACTCGGAAATTAATGACAAATTTAAACTAGCATGACGGATTGGAGTTTTGCAATAAGACAGGTCTTGTACATAAACCGATTTAAAATGATCAGCAAAAAGATTACAGATCTCCGATTGATTATTTGATCTATTATCTTTGAAAAACATATTACTGGGATACTCAGACTTTGTCTGAAACGACCTATGATAATTCAAAAAATATTTTGAATTGTGTTTTATATTATTTTCAATACGCGCGACGTACAACTTCCAACACTTTGAGATTCCCAACTTAACTTTTTTTCTATAACTGGAAAACATTAAATAATCATGGTTATTTCCATACAGCTTAAACCGCCTATGAGCTTTTACTTTTGCCTTGATAAGTGAAATTAGATGATTAGAGTACCAAAAGGGAAACTTACACCTGTTTTTAGGAATGTACACATCATATCTATTAATTAAGGTAAATATTCTGTCGTAAAAAATATTAACTGCAATATCAACAGTCAAATTATGAAATAATGATTGCCAGTCAATACAAGATAAATCTTCTGCCATCTTTGAGTAATCTAACTTATATAAATTTAATTGTAGGAATGTATAAAAATGCTGCTTTTTGAGAAAACCTAACTTAATAGAAACAATAACTGGCGGATGATAACTATCAATTCTAGTTAGTGCATAAACACTCTTTTCGAGATTCACACAATTCGTATCAACATTTGAAAGAAATAGGTCAAGCAGCTTACTTTGCGCGTTTCTTACGTGGTTGAACTGAAACAAAAGTGTCAACGCCAAAGTGTCAATTAAATATTCCGCAGTACGTCCCTTACAATTCGAAACAAATATAATAAGTGTATAATAAGTGCTCGCGAATCTCCTATAAGGACTACTTCCAAAGACCATAACTCGAGACAGCGTCATACAAAATTTTCTAAACTCTCACGAATCGTAGAGAAAACTTCAACGAATCCAACGATATGCGATAAGTGTTCATGAATCTCCAATAAAGATTACTTTTAAAAGCCTCAGATAGCGTTATGGAATTTTTTTAAATCTCTCACAAACGGTAGAAAGAACGTTAACGAAGCCAACAGTATGCGAAACAAGGGTTTATGAAACGTCTATACGGACTACTTCTAGTGGCCATGTCTCGATAAAGCGAAATTCTCACGAATTGCTTTTGTAACGACATTACTAACAATTTATTGATAGTGTGTTTTTATACAAATAGATAACCATATTCTATTTTTCCGCTTATCTAATAAAATATTTGTATTGTTCAAAGTTGAAAAATTACAAATTGTTTTTTTAAATGTTGTTTATTCAGGTAATATCAAAAATCTCAAATATGAAAAAAACAATTCATAATAACGAGAGATTTTATTTATTTAACCAATACATTCTCAAGTGAAAAAGTTAGGACAAATTTAGGGCAAACTTCACACTCATTAAAATTGTACTTAAAATTCACTCTAAAATATACCCTTTAATTCAACCTACCCTAAATTAACTCTAAAATTCACTGGAAACCCCTCTCTAAAATTAACCCTGAACTTCACACTAAAATTCATCCGAATACCCTAGACACACTGCGATGTAACAAATCGAATTTAGTGAATATTTCGAGTTCAGCCGTATTATGAGAACCTTGATTTTAGCTAAACTCGTTTTCTTGTATAGAGTCCTTGAAATAGTTTTGCTAAATCGGAATTATAAAACCGCTGTCTGTCTAAGGTATAACTGCCAGGAATTTACAAAGCGAAAACGCTTAGTAGCTAAAAAGAGAATTTTATCAAATTTAAGAATTCTGGAGTTCGGAAATTTTAAGTAGAGGGATGCAGGATTCTACAAATTTTATAAAATCGGTAAATTCAAATTGGAATTTGGAATTATAAATTTATTTTAGAAATTAATGAATTTTATAATGTAGTTTGGAAAGGAAAGAAATTATTAAATTTAAGAAAATTTAGAAGTTTTGTATTGTGGGGATATTAGAATTTAATACAATTATTGCAAATTTGGAAAGTAAAAATGGAAAATGAGAGTTTAAAGATATAAATCTTTAGCATAAACTTAGAAATTCGTCAAATTTAAGAATCCTGATATTTAGAGAATTTTTACAACATTTTTGAAATTTAGAATTTGTATTAGGAATTAATTAATTTAGACATTAATACTAAATACAATTTAAGATTTTGGAAATTTAGAAAATAACAAATATGGAAATTGTGAATTTTAGGAATATGGAAATATTAAAAATTCAGAAATACAAAAATATAGAGTATTATTTAGAATTTTTGATTTTAGTAACTTGTACATGCCGCCACACAGTTGTTAGCATGCTAGCTTTAAGCTCCGGAGGTCCCGGGTTCGATTCCCGGCGGGTGATGAAAAAATCACGGCTGGTTAATGTAATGATCAATGAACTAGTCACTCATTATCCGTTGTACAAATGATTACGAAACTTCACTATGAAGCGGCCAAATCCCTCCATGGGATGTAGCGCCAGCGAAAAAAAAAAAAAAAAAACTTGTTCAAAAACGGGGTGCCAAGCAAGTTTAATTTCTCCCCCACGTATCGGTACAAACAATTAAGTTTTTACTAGTTCATCATTGAATCGAGAAAAATAATTTTTGCGCCGCAGACCAATATCTAAAACTTTAAATAATTTTAAAATTTTCAATAATTTTGAAATAATCTCAAAAATAGTGGTTACAAAAAAACTCAAGTAGCACAGTTTTAAAACCTATTGGAAACCATATGTACTTAATAAATGTACAAAACATAGTTAGATACGTGCATACAAATCAAATTATGAACATTTTATTTATTTAACACGTTCGCGGACACTTTTTTAATACATGTTCTACTGAGAAACACACGTTTAACAACTGAAATAAATCTGAAGATATTTTATCACGGAAAGTGGGGATATGCTTAGGATTAAATAATAAGTAGGATTAAGATCATTTTAAAAGAAAAATGGTATGACTGCTACAGAATTCATTTGCACAGTATAACTTTTTTTTCTCTTTTCAAATGACAAAAAATCTGATTGCTACAGCAGTCATGTCCGCGAACGGGTTTTAAAATTCAGCAAATGCAGCAATTTGTGGAAGCCAAATAAATAAATCTGCATAACCGCTGGTATCCAAATAAATAAGACCAATCAGCACTCAAGTTAATACAAAGTAACCTACCATACGAGTATTCAAATATATAGATGACAAAATAGTTTCTCAATCTCAGCAGTCCAGTAGTTAACCCTCCTGAACGACTTATACATCAACTTTCATTGCTTTGACCAACCGTTATTTTTAATTTTTGTTTCATTTTTCTTGTGCGATCGTTATCTTATGATATTTGTTTATATTACAGTTATATGAGCAATGCTATATGATAGCAGTGCATAGTTGTGCTATACTTACCTTATTTTTTTGTAGCAAGTTAATTTTAAATGGCGTTGGAAAGGGTTAATATGATAAGAAAATTACAGGTAAGAAAATATTTGAAAAACCGTAGAATTTAAAGTGAGGTAAGTATATATTATACATAACTTAGTTGCACTGTTTCGCATCTAGATATGAAAAACCGGGATTTTCTGAGTTTTCAAACACTTAAAATGAGAAAAACGCAGGTATAACTTATAAATCAAAAATATCAAGACTCATTTTAATTTCAAGGCAATATAACATGAAGACCCCATAATTCAGTTATAAAAATAAAACAAACTTACCAATTAAAACACTTTATCTCAGCAATGCCCTTCTAATTTCGTTTCTCTTCTAAACTAGTAACAAAAAATATATTTTGTGTGTGTGTATGTTACACGGCCACAAGTAGTCCAACTGAATAATTATTATATTCAACAACAAATATATACAAAAGTCACTTGTTATTAAAAAAAAACAAAAATATAAAAGAAACACTAACACGTAAAATTCAATACAACAAACTACTTAAGATATATAATAATCATCTTCACTATTAGACGAATCATTCTTGTTATACTCTTTAAGTTTTCTTGGTAATATCAAGTAAAGATCACAAAATATCATTTTCTCAAGGTTTTTTTCACTTTTTCTAACATAAAAACTAAATAAATTCTGGTTTTATTTTGTTTTAAAAATAAATTTTATTTTATTTTAGATATTTTCACAGTTGTTTTTCCAAACGAATTATGTATAAAATTAAAACGAACACCGAAAAAACAAAACACAAAATAAAAAAAAAATTAAAAACACTTAAGAAAACGCGATGTAATATAATAAATTCGTCACAACATGTGTTTTCTTCTTATATAAAATGCTTGTACTTTTTCTTTCTTACATATGTGATAAGGTCATGTGACTATATAAAAAAAAATTTATTTCTAATTATATGTTAATTAAAAATTAATTAAATATTAAGGTCAATACGAAAACAATTTCTTTAACTCTTTTGCCTTTTATGCTCGTAATAATATAGGTTGTGCGTATTATGTATGTGTAACACTTGATACCCGGGATTTTTTTAATTTTTTTGTTGCTTCTTAATTTAAATTGAATTAAAATCACATGACAGTGATGATCAAGTTGCTAATGAAGATGATGGCGCTGTATGATCTTGATGAGACATCAAGAAGCAAAATTATATGTTTTTCCATATGCTGTACATACGATTCGATTTGATTGGAGATAAAATCTGGAAAAATATAAAAAAAAGAAGAGAATTAATTAATTTGTTTTGTTGATTGATTAATAAAAATGTAAAATAAAAAAAAATTAAATTATGGAAATTTATTGAACATAATAAAACTGACAGCAAAAAAATTAATTAAGAAAATCCTAATTATAATTATTGGTATATAATTAACCAGGCGGTTTGTTATATTTGATATATGCAATGTAATATAAAATAGTCCATGTTGATGGATCGATCATAGTTAATCGTGTTACAAGTATATTATGACACAAAATCAATTTTATGTATTTTAAAATAACGCGTAATACTTATACATAATTTAATCAACAACAAGATAATTAATAATTTTAGTGTTTCATGAATTAATATGCGCCGACAATCTGACATCAAAAACATTGATTTAATGATGCTGCATCTTAATCTCAAATTTCTTTTGATCTTCCTCATTAATCTTAAAATACATTTTAATTCTAACACAAAAATCGGATCTAACTTTAATTGATTTAGTTAGTGAGATTTTATTAAAACGTTGTTTGTTTTTAGAATATTTTTGGAGTCAAAACAATGTTTAGGCGTCGAAATAATCGTTTTTCAATATTATTTTAGTCCGTAACACTTGTGACCTCTTTCAAACTAAATCTATGTATATCCGCTGATTTTGATAATTTGGATTGAATTTTGATTGTGCATTATCAATTATTTGCTTAGTAATTTTTAATATTTCATTATTCATCAAGATTGTGATCATCATCAAATTAATCGATAAATCTTGAACAAAACTATCGTGTTGCTACTTGGTAATATTTTATTTAACTTTAAAAAGTTTATAAAAAAATGTCCAGCCAAGACAAAAGGCAATATTGTTTCTGAATTTTCATAATTTTTGAGTGTTTAGTGCGAATCTGAGTCTTGCTAGAGCTTTTAGAGCGAATCTGAATTTTCTCAAAAATACAAAATAGCGAGCTACTCTATTTTAGTTTCGGTCCATATTTTAGTTTCGATTATTTCGGGTTTGAAAATACTAATTCCGGAATTAATGAATTAGTATTTCTCACATAATTTAAATAATTGTTTGCTCTTCACTTCTTTTGCGCAACAAAAACGAACCATTTCTCGATCGCATTGTGACGTGCGATGAAAAGTGGATTCTATACGAAAACCGACGACGTTCAGCGTAGTGGTTGGACCGTGGCAAAGCTCCTAAACACTTCTCCAAACCTGAGCTGCATCAAAAAAAGACTATGGTGACTGTTTGGTAGTCGTCAGCCGGAATTATCCACTACAGCTTCTTGAACCCTGGCGAAAATGTCACAACAGGGAAATATTGTCAACAAATTAACAGAATGCATAAAGAACTAAAACATCTGGGTTCAGTATTAGTCAATAGGAAGGACCCAATTCTTCTGCACAATAATGCTCGACCACATGTTGCACAACCGACGCTGCAGAAGTTGAACCAACTTGGCTACGAAGCTCTGCCTCATCCACCATACTCACCAGACCTCTTGCCAACCGACTGCCACTTTTTCAAGCATCTCAACCACTTCTTACAAGAAAAAATATTCAACGACCAAACAGCCACAAAAATGCCTTCGAAGAATTCGTCGCTTCTAGAACTACATAATTCTATGCTACTGGAATTAATAGACTTGTATCTTGTTGGCAATAATGTGTAGATTCTAATGGTTCTTATTTCGATTAATAAAATTTATTCTAAACTGAGATATGTCGTTTTAAATAAAATGGTTGAAAACCTGCATTAATTTCTGAACAACCTAATACATAAATAAATTTTGATTACAATTTATATTTTAATATATTATTATTTTAAGATAAACGAAAACAGAACGTTATGTACCGATTTCAAAATTTTCGAATGACGTAATTTGACGTACTAAACGAATTTATGGGAATTGCTCATCGGATTCCTTTATTGGGTGATAAGATGTAGGCCTTATTTAACTATTGACAAACTTTTAGAATTTTCTCATGGATTTCAGGTACACAAAAAAATACGGACCACCCCCATATTTATAGTTGATGAACTTTGACGTAATACTAAACGCATTTATTGGAATTGCTCATCGGATTCCTTTATTGGGTGATAAGATGTAGGCCTAATTTAACTATTGACAAACTTTTGGAATTTTCTCATGGATTTCAGATACACAAATAGATACGGACTACCCCCATATTTATAGTTGATGAACTTTGACGTAATACTAAACGCATTTATTGGAATTGCTCATCGGATTTCTTTATTGGGTGATCAGATGTAGGCCTAATTTAACAAGTGACAAACTTTTAGAATTTTCTCATGGATTTCAGATACGCAAATAGAGATCAATATACATGTATATAATTGGTACCCCCATATTTACAGTTGACGAACTTTGACGAAATACTAAACGCATTTATAGGAATTGCTCATCGGATTACTTTATTGGGTGATCAGATGTAGGCCTAATTTAACTAGTGACAAACTTTTAGAATTTTCTCATGGATTTCAGATACAGAAATAGATACGGACTACCCCTATATTTATAGTTTTCCAAAATATTTTTAAAGAATTTCTCTGAATTTTTTTTCAGAATATGTCTCCGCCCTTTTCCAGAATATAATACTAGAAAGAGCAGTAAATTCCCCCTTTTCCAAAATATTTTAAAGAAATTCTCTCAATTTTTTTCTCCAGAATATGTCTCCGCCCTTTTCCAGAATATATTACTAGAAAGAGCAGTAAATTTCTCCTTTTTAAAAATATTTTTAAAGAATTTCTCTTAATTTTTTTTCTGAAGAATATGTCTCCGCCCTTTTCCAGAATATAATAGTAGAAAGAGCAGTAAATTCCCCCTTTTCCAAAATATTTTTAACAAACTGCTCCCAATTTTTTTTTCCAGAATATGTCTCCGCCCTTTTCCAGAATATAATACTAGAAAGAGCAGTAAATTCCCCCTTTCCCAAAATATTTTTAAAAAACTGCTCCCAATTTTTTTTCCAGAATATGTCTCCGCCCTTTTCCAGAATATAATAGTAGAAAGAGCAGTAAATTCCCCCTTTTCCAAAATATTTTTAAAAACTTTTCCCAATTTTTTTTCTCCAGAATATATTACTAGAAAGAGCAGTAAATTTCTCCTTTTCCAAAATATTTTTAAAGAATTTCTCTTAATTTTTTTTCTGAAGAATATGTCTCCGCCCTTTACCAGAATATAATACTAGAAAGAGCAGTAAATTCTCCCTTT
Source organism: Tipula helvola (assembly GCA_963556165.1). Taxonomy (NCBI): domain Eukaryota; kingdom Metazoa; phylum Arthropoda; class Insecta; order Diptera; family Tipulidae; genus Tipula; species Tipula helvola. The sequence continues at coordinate 111,651,626 of OY744481.1, read as the reverse complement.
TCCAAAATATTTTTAACAAACTGCTCCCAATTTTTTTTCCAGAATATGTCTCCGCCCTTTTCCAGAATATATTACTAGAAAGAGCAGTAAATTCCCCCTTTTCCAAAATATTTTTAAAAAACTGCTCTCAATTTTTTTTCCAGAATATGTCTCCGCCCTTTTCCAGAATATATTACTAGAAAGAGCAGTAAATTCCCCCTTTTCCAAAATATTTTTAAAAAACTGCTCTCAATTTTTTTTCCAGAATATGTCTCCGCCCTTTTCCAGAATATATTACTAGAAAGAGCAGTAAATTCCCCCTTTTCCAAAATATTTTTAAAAAACTGCTCCCAATTTTTTTCTTCCAGAATATGTCTCCGCCCTTTTCCAGAATATATTACTAGAAAGAGCAGTAAATTCCCCCTTTTCCAAAATATTTTTAAAAAACTGCTCCCAATTTTTTTTCCAGAATATGTCTCCGCCCTTTTCCAGAATATAATACTAGAAAGAGCAGTAAATTCCCCCTTTCCCAAAATATTTTTAAAAAACTGCTCCCAATTTTTTTTCCAGAATATGTCTCCGCCCTTTTTTAAAAAACTTCTCTCAATTTCTTACTAACTCAATAATATTAACCGCCATTTTTTTTATTTAGGAGAAATTTAGGACAAATTTCACATGATTAAAAAAATTACTTACAATTTCAGCTACGTCCACTTGCTCTGTGAACTCAGAGGCTCTATTAAGGGATGATCTCGGACCCGAAAATTCAAAAAATTATGAAACTTTGGGAACATGTACATCACATATAGGTATTTGCTACGCAATTTTTTTTTTCTGCGGAAAAACACACTGACTGGGTGAAATGGATTTTTGAAAATTGGAAATTTTCCATTCTACCTCTGCGCATAACTCGTTAACGGTAAGACGTAGAGAAAAAGTGTGTGCTTGCTTAAGACAGCAGGACGGTGGGCATGGAAGTAAATAAGGTTTTAGAAATGTCAGTTTTTTATCTTCATTAATGAAAAACACAAAAAATATTTGTTTGGATGAGTTTTATTAATAGTGCAGTCATTGACTGTTTTTCGCTCAGAATTCTTACGGACAAGACCGATTGACGTGAAATCGTGAAACTAACATTTTTAAAATCTTATTTACTTCCATGCCTACCGTCCTGCTTTCTTAAGCAAGCAAAAACTTTTTCTCTATCTCTTACCGTTAACGAGTTAAACGAATTATGCGGAGAGGCAGAATGGAAAATTTCCAATTTTCAAAAATCAATTTCACCCAGTCAGAGTATTTTTCCGCAGAAAAAACAAATTGCGTACATGGTGTATACCTATATGAGATGTACATGTTCCCAAAGTTTCATAATTTTTTGAATTATCGGGTTCGGGATCATCCCTTGTTAGAGCCTTTGAGTCCACAGACGCTTGGTATGATAGCCGTACCTTAAAATAGCAAAATTTTATATGTATTTCAGTGTAATATTCTGTGGGAAAATACGACATCTTCGGAATCGCAACTATCAACTATGATTACAGAAATAGCTAAAAACAATCTTGGTTTTAATGCAAAAAGCTAGATTAAATTTGATGCAAAATTAGGGCCATATTTTTAAATCGTAACTCTGAAAAATGAATAAAATCCCACAGAAACAAAAGTAGATTCCTCAAGCACAATTCTGATTGGCTGACACATAATTTGATTTCTAAATGAAGATACAGCAAAAATATCTGTAGTAGCAATATCTGTACGAGCAAGTTCTATACAGTAACAATATCTACAACTGCAACGTCTACAAACACTAAACGTCAGGAGAAGGAATTCAAGCTTCAAGGAACTGATTTAGAAGTAAAAGCAGCTTTGGTTTTATTCATCGACTTGAATTTTACAGTGGAAAAGTACGATTAATGATGAATTGGTCAATAAGCTATTTCCAACATATAAAAAATTGCAACGAGAAAAGGAAATATGTTATCTTCAAAATTTGACAATTTCTGAAAAAGGCACTAGTGCTAAACTTCAGTCTCTTTTGGATCATACGGCAACTAAAATTATGTCTATTAAATCATTAGATGAGCTTCAACGGCACGAAGGGCATCAGCTAGTTTTACACAGCAAATGGGGAATGGATAGATCTTCCGGATAAAGCCAGTACAAATAGAACTATATTGATAATAGTACAGATGCTAGTTTGTTAATGGTACATTTGCTAGTTGTTTGTAAATCTGCTGCTACTTGCAATATCTGTAAAGCAACACCAAAGACAATGCACAATTAAACTGCTCCTGATTTTAAAGAATGTGACGATGAAGAATATAAATTTGCTTTATTAACTCTGCATTGTTGGATTGTGGTTTATGGAGTGTATTCTTCATATTGGATATAATCTTCCCATAAAAAATCCGTGTAACCAAAGAATATCAAAAAATAAAACAGAAACAAAAGCAGAAAATTCAAGATAACCTAAAAAGAGAACTTCAACTAATAGTACATATTGTAAGACAAGGTTCCGGAATATCTATAACGATGAAACTACAGCAGGCAACAGGTGTTGGTGAATCTTTGATTAGAAGATTTTCAAATATCCTACACGTTATGGCATGTGGACGAGAAATAAACTATGGTCGATTTGAAGAGTACACAAACGAAACTCCTAAACTATATGTTAAGCTTTATAATTGGTACTACATGCCAGCGAGCATATATAAAGTTTTATTACATGGAGCAAGTATAATTCTTCCGAGGAAGCTCTAGAAGCAGGCAATAAAGACTTTAAAAGAATTAGACAGTTTAACACAAGGAAAACATCGCGAATTGAAAATTGCACAGATATCATGCATCATTTACCTATGCCTTCAGATTCTGAAATAACTAAATTAAGAATATTGCGACCTAAAAAGGATTCAAAGCTGTCACCAGAGGGTATGATATTATTGGAACACCAGGATTCAGATTCTTAAGAAGAAAATTCTGTGTTTCTCTTTTGTGTCGACACCTAATAAACGGAGTACGACACAATAAATGCTCGTATCTGAAAATTGCTGTATGCGTTTACCTATTTCATTGTATCCACTCCTAAAATACACAGTATATGTGTTGTGTTGTTTCTTAGTTTTTAAATCGCCAAAAGGTACTTAGCAAATAATTACTTTTCAGCCCCGTACATAGCCTGGTTAAGATGAGAAAGGTGTTTATTCCAAATCGGACTCAAACAAATAAATTTAGAAACTTTCCCGTCATTACAATTTCAGTTATAAATTTGATGTAACAAATTCAAGCTTCTACGATGATGATATAACTGATGAATCCTTTAATCTTGGACCTTGGCCTAGAATGCTCATTGCGAGAACGTTGTTTCAACAAAAAATATACGATTTGATCAGCTCTTCTAAAACGGAAGGAATTAACATATCGCTGGTGGGGATGCAAAAATAAATCTACAAAATTCCCTAAAATCGTTTTATTGATTTATCACTAAGAAAATTATAAACAAAATAATATTGTTAAAGTTATAATTGTTTACTACAGACTTCTCCCGCAAGCAATACCTGGCCGTTTTATTCGGAAGTGCCTACAATTTTCATATTTAAAAAATTTTAAAAACAATAAGATTCTTTCGGCTTTTTATAGACAAAATATGGTTGTGGCATTCACAAGATTTTTCGACTTGTTTATCAGAAAAAATGATGAGGCCAATCATTTATAATACATCTACCCAAAAAGTAGAAATATCAAAATCAACCTCCTCTCCCGCGTACGAACAAAAGCTCGTACTAACAAAAAGTTCAATCTACTCTTCAGGTATAGCTACGACCAAACTACAAAAATATAATTCTAACTACAAACATCAAGTATGAGGCAAGAACGTAATGACTTAGCGAATTATATTCACTTAATCAAAAAACTGAAGGAAAACCCTCATTTCTGTGTGTTTTATGCCTACACAAAAAATAGCAAGAGCAATTTGTCTGTATTAAAATCAATAAGATTCTTTCGTTCTTTTATAGACAAAATATTGTAACAATAATGCCATCCACAAAATCTTAAAAAAAAAAATTGTTTAAAGCGCCCATTCGAATAAAACACCTGGGCATTGTATTTGAAGTATTTAAATGATAAAATAAAATATTTTATCACATCAGGGACCCTATTCTCGAATTCCACATCCATTTTCCACATGTGGAAATCTGTCAAAATTCACAAAAACGTTCGGAAATTTTATTTCATGTATTCTTGAATTCCCTACTAATGGAATTTTTTCGGTACTAAGGGAATATTTCCGAATGGGTATAAGTATGTGGAAAAAATTCCCCATGTACGAAAAAGTCAATAATTACGTAGATTTTAGATTTACTTTAAATAAATGAAGTGAATAAAAAGTTCACAAAATTTTTATTTTAGGAATAAAAAATCATTTCGAAATTTTTTTGTGTCAAAATTCATGATAACCTAACAAGAATTCTTAAAAAATGGACTGACATATAGCAAAAAAAAAAAAAAAAACATTGCAAACATTAAACATTATGTTGACTTTATTGACAATTTCTGGTTTGGTAAAATTACAAAATTGCTGAGTGGTGAATAAAAAATTCCGAATGATTCAAGGATAGGGTATTTGGTTGCATGTGGAATGTACATAGGGAAAATACCAAGAGAACTATTAAGGGAATTTTGACAGATGTCCACATGTGGAAAATGGATGTGGAATTCGAGAATAGGGCCCAGTATGCTAATTGAAAACAAAATTTTGCAATCTGATCTCCCAAACAAGTAAGTGGTACTATTTCTGTTTTTCAAGTATATAAGCAATAAGCAGATGAATAAAATTAAAGTGATGATTTACAAGGTTGTCAAGGCAGGACTTGTTAATATTCGGTCAACGAAAAATTACCGTGACGCCGAGACCGTACTCAATATTATATCCAACCGAGAACAACCGTATGAATGGATACAATTTTCTGGAACACAAGGATGGTTAGCAGAAACTGCGGCAATATGCAAACGCGTTATAAAATCCAACCGCTAACGGCATATTGGAGTGTACGCATATAAAAAAATTGAAGCCCCTACATTTTGGTAAAAGTTATGCTATAGGGTTATTAAAGTGTGCCTTCGCCTAAACATACAATCAATTTTCTTTCTAAAAAATATCAAAAGGTAGACGCTTTTGCATTGAAGACTGCTTTTCTCTGCGTTTCGAAAAGGACTTTAATTTTAGAACGATGGTGGTGCTCTTCGAAGCCCGCTTCTTCACAATATTTGTGTATATTGTGTACACTTTTGAGCCATCAACCAGCATCAAGGTTGAAAGAGCGTACTTAGTAGCGGGAAATATCGTCACCAACATTCTAGCCTAAATCGCACAAGCCTCGATGGATTAAGTTTAATGAGAAAAAGCAGAAAAAAACTTCAAAAACTTGATTTTTATATCATTTAATTATAAAAAATATTTAATATTTTAAATAAAATAACAGAATTTTGTTGGTTTTTGTAAAATTTGGATTTTTAATTTCTGGAATTCCGGAATCGAGAATATTCAAATTTGAAAATTCCGGAAGTAAATTTTTACCAAAAATTGGATGTTCTAATAATACAGCATGCAAATTTAACATTTATATGCGAGTACATTACATGAAGAGTGGTGAAAATAAAATTTCACCAGTTTCAAGAATACGGACAAGTGGTGTTAGTGTATTTTTCAAGAATTGGGTCCCTGACCCCTGAAATTACAGAGCACACATTCAATCCACCAGGGACTTATCGAGATTTGGTCGTAAGTTAAAACAATTTTCAAGAACATAAAAATACATCAAATAATTTTGAAAGGTAATAGTTTAGCACTATAATGCTTAAATCAATGTTCAATTGTGTGAAATTTTCAAAACGTTTTTGAGCTTGGACTTACTCACAGAGAGCCAATATTAATACATAATTTCTGCTGATTTATCATTCATGACAAATTTTACAAATTTAAATTAATAATTATGACTGTACCTTTAAATCTCTCGCTTCTGGAGCATGGAGATTTAATTTTCGATCTTTTTATAACCCATTGAATTAATTAAAGGGAAAATAGCCTAGAATGATGCACAGTAAGACTCCTCTTCATCAGGACAATGTGCCATTGGGCTGATTAGAGAGGTTCAGGGTAGAGACCTGCAAAATCAAATTTCCTTGGCCTGGGCCCTCCCCTCCCTGAAAAATCCAAGAGGTGGGTGGGCCGGCCCGGCCCGGCTCAATTTATGGAAATGAAATAAAGGCCCGGCCCGGCCCGATTTTTCAAATATAAAAAAAGCCCAGTCCGGCCCGACCCGACCCGGCGCTGCTGTACTATTTAAAGCAATTTCCCTCTATCAATTTGTATAACATGAACATTTCGCTCTATAAATTTGGATAAAATGAACAAAATTTTCATGCTCGAGAAGGTAAATAATTTATATTATTATTATCTATATAATCGGTCGATTGACTTGAAATTTTGACACAACGTTGCATTCGAATACGCGCATGTTTTTACATATAGATGTCACACATGTGGCAGGTGAAAACATGCTTTTTTAAAAAACAGCGCCATTTGTTGGACGTAAAACATTGTTCAACATTCAACTTTTTTTATAAAATTACGTTATACCAATTTCGAAAAAATCCAATGATGCAGTAGCCGTGGTGGTAGAGTTGGAGTCTGTTTGATAATTCGCACGGTGCAGTGTACATTTTTTTCTTTGTTTCGTCAACAAAAAATAAATCAAAGAAGAGAAGGAAAATAGTATGCACTGCACTGCACCGTGCGCATTATCAAACAGGCCCTTGGCGTTTTGAAATCTTGAGATTGCGAGTTCTATTTTCATCAAATGCTTTAGGAAGAATACATATATACTGTACATCCGAACAACGTTGAATGCTTTTATTTACGGTTGCTCCTGATTACCGTTCGTGGTCCAACATAATTTATAAATTTACGAACAGTGGATGGAATAGTACATAATCGTACCGGAGTGCGAGCAAGGCACTTCATTTGCTGGAAAACGACGATCATTGGGATGGGACAAGTCAATTAAAGATTCATCCGCCACTTCTAATCCATTTCAAATACGTACGCTATTCGGAATTATTTTATCTACATGTTCTTCTTCACAACCAGTACAATTGTGGGAGAAATTCAAAAACTACACGTGGCCGAAGATATTCTGTACATCTGAATGCGTCAAGAAACACAAAATATGAAGAAATATACAATGAACCGCTAATCTTCATTGATGATTTTTGTCTTGCAATGTTGCAAGATGTTGGCACAATTGGGAATGACAGTATCAAATCGGTCCATAACTGCTTTCAGCTGTTCGTTTAAGAAAATATATCGAAGCTCCTTCCAGAACAAAAGATAGTATTTGATACCATCATACAAGCTGTAGCCAAACAATCCGGTGAATTGTACATTTTGGTCGCTCCAAGTGGAACTGGAAAAACATTCTTAATTTCCTTGATTCTGGCTAAAATCCGTTCAAACAGCCATATTGCGTTTGTTCTTGCTTCTTCTGGCGTTAAGGCACTAAACACGCATTTCACAGAAAACCCAACATGTAACATTTCAAAAACATCAGGAATATAAAAGGTCATTCCATTTAACTTGTCATTCGAGTTCAAACGCCTCCAATTTCCAATATACATTGCGTTCGCTATGACTCTCAATAAAGCGCAAGGGCAATCTTTATAAGTATGTGGTTTGAATTTAGAAAACGATTGCTTATCTTATGAGCAATTATACGACGCATGCTCCGGAATCGGTAAACCGTCTGATCTTTATGTTTATGCAGAAAACGGGCAAAAATGTGTAGTCAATCCACTAGCTTTTCAATAAAAAAATTATTTTCTATGAAAACCATATTTTTTCTTCTTTTCCTTTCATTCCACAGCATAGCCACAGCAACTCAAGGCAGGGTATTGAATTTAATGATTGTGTTTTCTAGGTGAATCTATATCCGCTCGAATATTTTTAATTACTTTCCGATTCATTTCTTATTACACAAAGCCACAACAAAGTGTGGTTGGGTTTAATTCCGGAATATGGCCAACGGGGCCTGCAAAATAGGGAACTTATCCATTTATAAACCGGCCATTATGTAACAAAGATATGATGGCATAATGGTATGATGTTATAACGATGGTATGATTTTATGATGGTGTAACGATGGTATGATTTTATGATGGTGTAATGGTATGAGGGTATGATGGCATGATGGTATGATAGTACGATGGTATGATGGTATGAAAGTATTACAATAAAATTATTAATTTTTCTCGAGCAACGCCGGGTGTTTCAGCTAGTTATTAATATTAAAAGTCATGCGTTATTTTTTGTATTACAATTCTAGCTTTTCAGCCTGTGATCGACATGACAAAGTCCGAATCCGACCCGGCAAATTTTTTATTAAAACCGAAAAGCCTAGACCCGGCTCGAATTGGTTTTTACATAAATAAAGCCCGCCCGTGCAGGTCTCTAGTTCAAAGGAATACATTTTTATCGAAACAAACAAAATGATATCGCCTTAGAATCATTATTTTGTCGTGAATAATATATAAGGTATTGGCATTTCCGCCTGTAAATAAAGCGGAACTTGATAAAGCAACAAACTGTCCCGCTGCATAACTTGATATAATGAGAAAGCCGTTCTCGAAAAACACTATGCAAGAATTTTTAGAAATTGGGGGAAAAGATGTGTTTTCGCTGCCGAATTCGGAGAAACAAAAAAAAACAATTTCCGAAAGCGTATAGCTACATAAACAGAAGATGCAGTAAAATCGGGCAAAATATTCTAAAAAAACGGACAATTCATAGCACTCTTCAGCTGCACAAACAAGAACCTCACGCAAAACCAAAAAAAAAACTCGAGAGTTAGATTAACAAGTGATACTAATTATGCGTAAGTTGCTGGCATAAAGAGAAGACTTAACTAGCTTCAGAATGACATCGTGGGACTGGAAAAAACCAGACAATTATGAAAACAAAAACAACAACAACAAGCCTGGCTCATCTCATCGAATATCAGAAGTCAATTCAGCAGCTATTCAAATTATATAAGTTTGCGTGCCAAAAATTGCCAATGTTTATCGACCTTTACGTATTACATGGATGGAGGCAATACATTTTGCTCTTCCTAGCAAAGCAAGGCATTTCAGGAATATTTCGCATAGTGTTCGGAATTGACGAAATATTCGACCTATTGGGAAATTTCCATTTCGGCTTTAGATAAAAATTATTTTAAAAGTTAATGTGTGTTTCTGTATATTTAGGTATTACAGTTATTAGAGCCCCGACACCTGATTGAGGTTTGAGTGAAAAGCTACTTTTTGTGGATTGAAATTTTAAATTAACATTATACAAATTGAACCTCCTCAATATTTGAAGAGTGTTGTATTGGTCATATTGATTGTAATTAAAACCAAATCTTAATGTCTAGCATGATTTGAGCCCATGATTTCGTAGAATCGCCACTTCCTCCAATTTTTTATTTTTTATTATACATTTCTTGTATCGTTTTTGTTACAAGACGAATATATAAAAAATCATCACACACAAAAAAGTTTAAAAATAATTTTTTTTTGTTTTTTTTTACATTTATTTTGACATCGGTACGATATTTTTAAACCATTTGCCGACTTCAGCGACTCAAAGACATTGAACTATACGAGTTTTGTGTACATATTATGTATAAAATTAAACTAACACAAAAACAAAACGACACAATAATTATAATTGACAATCAACCGCAAGACGATAGATAAGATTGTTTTAACCATGATTAATTATGTTAAAATCGATTGACAGTGTGTTTACTATGTTGATTTTTTTATAATATAGGTTTTAGAGCTGGTTTAACCTTGTCGTCGTCATCATCATCGGTTTGATTTTATATATTATAAATAAACAAAATGTGTATATAATTACCTCCGCACAAGTTAAATTAATATTCTAATCAGAATTTCTATAAATACTGACTACTGAACACGAGGTTGAGAGACAAAATCGAAATAATTTACGATGCATTTTATTTTATTACCCATGTTGTTTGTTCAAAAACTATTCCTTGTCACATTCCCTTCATCCGTTTCAAATTCAACGGTTAAAATTGAAATTGAAACTAATATGCGTATCAATGGTGTACACATAAACTAAATATCGTCTTGTATTTTATGACTTGTTGCTTCCTTTTGTCAATCAACGCACTTTTAAATTTTAATCCAGGTGGTCGAAAGATGTATTTTCCTTTTAAAATCGTAAAATACAATAAAATTTTGAAAAACATTTATAAAATCACGTTTTGGGATTTATAAAAAATAAATGGAACCAAACCATCTAAATTTAAGCCTTGCAAAATCGCTATTTATACAGCATTTTCTTTGAAAGTTACAAAGATATGTTGCTACTATACTTACGAATAAGCTTGATAATTTTGTAGACGATAATTAAGATAAATCGTAAATATAAAATATAAGAACGAAAAAGTAAAGACGTTGAGTGTCGCTATTAATTTAAAAGTTTTTAGTTTTAAAATTAAATTAATTTAGCTTCTTCTTTAAGATTTGATCATGTTTTATCTCTTAAGGTAGTGTCAAAATTTATTATAACTCGTTAAATTTTATTTTTATTTTGTCGAAGACTAGAATTATGATATTCGAATATTGAGTAAGGTCGATTTTATTGTAAGGCAAATAATAATTTATTTTACGTTCATTCTCACATTTTTTTATGAATGATTCTTTAACTGTTGTACGTACATAAGAATTTCGTTTTGTTTGCAGTTATTACACAATGGTGTGTCGTGGCATAAAGACGGTGAACAATGAAATTATAAATGTAAAAATATTTCAGCTACATGTTTACAATAATTCTATTGATATTAGTCTAGCGAACATAATAGGGTGTTTTCGTTTATTCATTCCACAGAAAGAACAGAAGGAATAAACATTAACTTGTATCTAACTACAGAGCATTCACAATGAAAAAGCTTTTTACTTTTACTAAACAATACTGATGGTTTATGGTCACGGAAGCAACATAACTCGATCCATTTTGATTTAACATTAACCGTTTTACTATGTACCGTTTAAGTTATTTTGTCCGTTCGATGTTGAAAGGCCGAATGTCGAAGGGCCGAATGTCGAAAGGCCGAACGCCAAAAGGCCGAATAGGTTGGGAGGCCAAATGTCGAAAGGCAGAATGTCGAATGGCCGAATGTGTCGAAAGGCTGAATGTCAAAAAGCCGAATGGGTCAAAAGGCCGAAACACATTTGTGGTACATTTATCAGTAGAAGCGATATGAGCGATACGATTGGGTTGGCTACCTTATCTAGAAAAAAATAATACAGAAACTGAAAATCCCGAAAAAAAAAAATCCAGAAAAAAAAAATCCAGAAACAAACAAATTCAGAAAAATAAAAATCCAGAAAACTAAAATCCAGAAACATAATTATCAAAGTGCGGACCAAATTATAATTAAAATTTATAAAATGTCTATCAAATTTGAGGTTTTACGTAAAGTTCTTAATATTTATGATAATGGAAATTGCTTCGTCAACCTTTCAGACACAGATCAAAGGAATCGTATCGCTCATATCGCTTCTACTGATAGTTCTACCACAAATGTTTCAAGTTATTTTGTGGTTAGCTTAATTCGTTGGGTTAGTATGGTATCGACGGATGTATTCGAGCGACTTATGGATTTAATGCTTCGTAAATGCTTCGTCAACCTTGCAGACACAGATCAAAGGAATTGTATCGCTCGTATCACTTCTACTGATAGATGCACCACAAATGTTTCAAGTGAGGACGTAAGTCTAAAAATTCCAATAAAATTGATTTTTTTAATTGATTTTAAACAAAATATTTTTTCTGGATTTTTTTCTGGATTGCTTTTCCGGTAATTTCTAGATTTTTTTTTTCGGGATTTTATTTTTCTGGATTTTTACTTTTCAACTATTCGGGATTTTAAAATTTCCGGATTTTTTTTTTCAGGCAAATGTAGTGATCCCGATACGATTCCTTTGATCTGTGTCTGCAAGGTTGACGAAGCAATTTCCATTGTCGTAAATATTAAGAACTTTACGGAAAAAGTCAAATTCGAGAGACATTTTATAAATTTTAATTATAATTTGGTCCGCACTTTGATAATTTTATTTCTGGATTTTAGTTTTCTGGTTTTTTATTTTTCTAAATTTTTTTGTTTCTGGATTTTTTTTCTGGATTTTTTTTTCGGGATTTTCAGTTTCTGTATTATTTTTGTTAGATAAGGTAGCCAACCCAAAATTTTGATAAAAATATAAATTTTGGTTTTCATAAAAATATAAATTTTGAAAATTTTCATTCATAAAAAGATGAAAAATTAAAATCAATTCTCGAAACAAATGGCCTTTCGAAATTCGGCCTTTCGACACAATCGGCTTTTCGACATTCGGATTTTCGATATTCGGCCTTTCGACATTCGGTCTTTCGATACATTCGGCCTTTGGACAAATTCGACCTTGCGACATTCGGCCTCTCGGCGTTCGGCCTTTCGGCGTTCGGTCTTTCGACGTTCGGTTTTTGGGTGTTTGGCCTTTCGACATTCGGCCTTTCGGCCCTATTCCATTTTGTCAATAATTTCTGACATTTATATGCTTTTATTAATTATTACTTTACTTTTACTCTTACTGTAGGGCCATGTGGGCGTTCAGCCACCTCGCACCGCGACCTAAAAGATCTTTTGTGCTTAGACCCTGCTTAATTATCCGTCCAGTCATTATTCAGACTCTTAATGACCTGATATAATACTGCCGGCTGTATTCTATTGTAAAGTGTCGTTGAAATCAAACCATCAATACAGAACAGAGCACTTAATAAAAAAAGTTTACGTTCATCAATTCAAAAATATACTGGGTATCCGCGGCCCCTACGGACCGGAACTAACATTAAATAAAGCAATGTAACACAGTTTTCGATAGCTCCATTATTAATCTTGTACAAAATGAATTTAATAAAAGAAAGAAGGTGAACATCTTCACTATTGTTGATCTATTATTTAAAAGTTTGGTCAAGTTGATGATAAATACTGATCTGGAAAGGTCTATTTTCAATTCTGTATGTATTACGTGCCCACCTTCTGAAATAAGCACAACCAGCATTACCATGCAAGAATTGTAAAGCCTGATTCTAAAATTGCTGATATTTTTTTACAAACCAATTCATCATCACATGATAGTTTCGTACAAGCTGGATCATCATTTATTACTCAGATTTCCTTAGGGCATTCAAAACTTTTTTGGGACAAAAGAATTGGTTCTGCCAAAAATAGGATACATTTCTAAATACAAGAAAAGTTATACCTTGTTACCATCTACGATTCCGTATCTATTACCTACCCATCAAAAATATTTTTTTCTAACTTGGAAATAATATTTTAGATTCCAAGTAACTCAAAATTAAGCAAACTACTGCCACGCAAATTTCGATAAACTCAAAAATCTCAAATGCAAACTCAGTATCTCAATAATTTCGAATTATCAAAGCAAATCAAAACCTTGCTAGTCGCAAGCTTGGAAAAATCATACATAAATGTTCGATAATACGTGAATAACCGCATGAATAATTTCAAACTCGATTAGACTTGAATAATCTGTAAGATATATTTCTGTTAAATAAACTTTAATAACGCCAAACTAATTTTCAAAAATCTCGAATATCTCTACTCAATAATATCAAGCGAGCAACTCAACCCTAAAACTAATTTTGGAAAACTCTCAACAATTTCAAGCAATGTGGTCACTAAGTTTTATAACTCAATACCTCAATGTTAATCCCGAAAATCTCAATAAGACTCTAATAATCCAAAATTTATTTCGAAACATTTCGAAAGTTTTCGAAAATTTAAAATTTTGAATCCGAAAAACCTCGAATAATTTCTAATATCGATAAATTTTCTGGAAGAAAACAAAATATAGAAACAATTCAAATTGGAGGCCAAGTTGTATAACTCAGCATCATCAGTCATCATTAAAAGGTAAATCCCGAAAATTTCGATAAGACTTTAAAAATCTTGGAATTTCAAAACATTTCGAAAATTTTTGAAAATTTAAAATTTTGAATCTCAAAGCATCGAATAATTTCTAATATTATCGATAATTTTTGGCATGGCGAATGCGATTTAAATCGCTGTTGAACACGGTTCAGTTCTAAATAATTAATATTAGTTGTTGTGAGTTTGTGATTTAGCGGATTAACAGTAGAAGATTTTGATTATCAATGATGGTGTTCCATAAGGTTTTGTTTTAGGCTCCATGCTTTTTTTTAATCTACTTAAACTCAATTTTTTATTTGAAGCTTTCTGCAAAGTTGATAGTACGAACATCCAGTCTATGAACTCTGACTTTATGTAGTCTTAGAAAATGGTGTCTTCCTCATACCATGTTTCTGAGCATAAAAACTAAGGGTATGTTTTTTAAACTTAATAATGAAATTGTTGATCATCCAGATATCATTTACCATGATATAAAGTGTGATAACACAACTTATTGCGCGGGGTGTTTTAATATTGAATTCGTATCAAAATTCAAGTACCTTGGACTGACTATGAATGCTTCTATGCGTTGGCTGCCTCATATTGAGTGTGCTGGTATTCGAAAATTTTATATTTTACGTTCAGCCTGTCCTTTACCAGTCCTAAGAATTATTTATTTTGCGCTAGTTGAATCAAGATTGATCTTTGGTTCAAACACAGCCAAACCCCTTCACATCTCATTTTGCATTTTAAAATTTGTTTCTAATTTAATTATGAGATATTTAGCTATAATTTAATTCGATCTCTTGATTCAAACTCAAATACTGAAATTTAAGTTAATATAGAAAGTGAACCAATCTTAATCAAACTATGTTTAAAATAATTTGGTTTGAGGAAGTTTGACCGAAATATAAGTTATTCAATTGCAAAGCTGGTAAATGACCTGAATTCGTTCTCTCTCAATTCGTTTCAAATTTAAATTGGCGTTTATAAAGCCATTTAAAAGTAAGTAATTTGATTGGATTAAAGCTAGCCGGAATTCAAATTATTCAAACACTAATTAAACTCTTTTAAAGTGGCTTAATACAAATTCAGATTTGAACAGGTATTGCTAGAATTTAAGCTAGTCGAATATTATGTACACAACAAAATCAACTAAACTGGCTTAAATTTGTATTCAAATAAATTTAAATTTCATGGCTGATTTTATTTGAATTTTGTCTCTTTGGTTAAAGCATTGAAAAATATTCTGAGGTAGTTTGAAATTTAGTTATTCAAATACTAAAAAGCTTAATTAAATTAGCTTAAATGTCAAATATGCAAATTTCTTTTAAATTAAATTAAATTTAAATAAACATTTTCATTCAGCATTGTTTTTCAAAACGGGGTTAAATATTTCCTTTTTGAGATTATAAATTGGTTTCAAATTCAAAATAAATTTCCATTAAGTAGTATGTGAAAACCGTTTGGAAAAGTAATTTGATTTTAAAAATTCAAACTGGATTAAATTTTTTTTTGTATGAAAAACTGAAATTTGAATGAATCAAACACTAAAACTCATTTAACTATTTGTAATTTGATTCATAAATCAAACCCTTTAAACCGTTTAACATTTATTTTATATTCTTAAATTCCTTTCAAATAAAAATTAAAATAAAATTAACATTTAAAAGCCATTTACAATTAATTAGATTTGAATAGGTTTAACTTAAATTTAAGTTATTCGAACACCAAGCCAAACCCAATAAATTTGGTTTATGCTCTATTTGTATTATTAAATTTGACTCAAACTCAAAGAAATAATGATTTAGTGACACTAACATAAATTTAAGATTGTCGAACATTAATTAATCAATCTTAATCAAACTAATTGTAAGTTTAAGTTTACTTTGTCATTTTAAATTCGTTTAAAATTTAAATTGTCATTTGAAAGTAATTTGATTGGAGGAAGGTTGGCTAAAATTTAAATTATTCGAACACTAATGAAATTCTTTCAAAGTGGCTTATGTGACGGCAGACTGGAAGCAGCTTGGAGAATGCACACATACCATAATCTTCAAGCTTGATCAAGGTTCGCTAACTTTTGCCTGCAGGCAATGGTTTTGGATCGTAAAGGGTCGTTCGAGAATCCTTGATAGATGCAAGGTTTAATAATTAAACACCCCAACAGATAACAAAATAATTGCAAGCTTTCAGAATAGAAACAGCCAGACGATTTATAAACAATGCTGGTAACTTATTTGCCGTATTGATATATTTGCTTCACGACCAAAGCGATACCTCTGGAAGTGGTGTCTAATTACACAGCGGATTCTTCCATCGAGAGACAAGATGTTTCTTCAAAAATATTTAGTGGCAACGGGGCAAATTTTCTTGAAGCTGATAGAAAGCTAAGAAAGAGAGAGAGAGAGATTAATTTTAATACATAAATATTCAAAACGAATTCAACAATTAACATAGTCAAAATAACTTAATGGTGAAATTGGCAGCTTTCTGGCAGCCTCCTTGTTGTATTGCCGATGTTAGTATCTTGTAATAGGCGACCAGGATATTAATTTATAGTTATATTCATTTTTTTAATGCATTTATTGTGAGCCCTATTTTTAACTATCATATCTTAAAAAATTGTAGGCCGGTCAAAGTGTTTGAGCATCTTTAAAAATGTATTGAAGCAAATAAAGGTTATGTGCACTGTTGGTTTTTTAACCGTAATTGTTCGTAAACTTTAAAATTCTTGCGCCACGACCTTAATTCTATTAATAAAAATCCTTCATTGGCAAAGAAATAAAATGTATTCTAAAATATGCTAGGAAGTTCATTTTGTGAAATTTTCCGATTTTGTTCCAAACAAAAAAAAAATTGTTTCTTTAATTCATACCACTTATCCTAATTTTGGTCGAGAAATAGAAAAAGAGAAGTGAGAGTGTAACGGGTATAATATTCAATTTTATTATTGTGCTACTGTGTAGTTATTCCTATTTGCTTGTCACAATAAAAAAAATAATAATTCCTATTTTTCGATCCATTTTTCCTGATATGAAAACGGTTCCTGATTTGAAAGTTTCAAATTTTGTAAAACAGCACAATAATATGTATTAATAATGATTTTACAGGTTCATACGTACATGTTCTACATTTGGGATATCGGATTATGTTAGTACTTAAAAATCGAGCTAAACTGGCTTTTCGAATTGGAATGTGGAAAAACATTTAAATTCCAAAAAAACATTATGTCTTTTAATATACAAACAATAAAATACCAACAGTTAAGTAAGGTAAACTTATATTCAATGTAACAGGTTTAGATGTGTTGCGCAAAATTTGCAGTCGAATTATATTTATAGCCTGTGATTCTAATGTTTTGTGGTTTTGTCTTGATTTTCTAAAAAAAACAAGTAGGTAAGTATGTTTTAATATTCGGAAACTGTTAATTTACCCGATTACTTCATATAATAATTGTCAACATAAAATAAACGATTAACAAATAGCATTTTAAATTAATGGTGACCTCTCCACTATTCACCTTTTCACTTATTGGTGATTAAGTCGGATACTTGTTTGTATCTGATGATTGCAAGATGCAGATAATATACAGTATAGTGTTATAAAAGCCATTTCGATATCATAGTATTCGGTTGGTACCATAATATCCGGATTTGTTTCGATTTTGAACTCAAGTACTTCATGATAATACGAACCATTTAGATTTTATTGATGCATCTAAATATCTCCATATGGTCCAGTCAAAAAAGGTAGCTCTTCCAGACGATCTTTTAAGTTGATTTCTATACCAAACAAAATGTTTATTGTGAACCCATTCACTATAGCGCAATCGAATTGCAATTAATTTCATTTTTAGATTTAATAAGCAAAATCACCGTTGCTTACGTCTATACGTTTGGGAATCGCAACATCAATTGTGACTTATTGTCTCATCAACCATTTTTTTGTAATTTTTTTTGCGTTTTTGTTTGACATTGAATAATATAATTTGTACGCTGATTGATATATTTGCCACCATACTGTATTGTTGTTGTGTTAGTTTTACGCGTTCACTGCTTCCGGTCTTATTAATAAAACCCATCACATTAAGCACACAAAAAACAACCAACAAAATGTAATAATAAATCGATCATAAAAAAACTCATATTTTTTGGGATTTAAGCCAACAGAAAACTTAACCCAAATTGTGTATCGACTCTATCGAGACGCGCTATATGTAGTTAAACACGCGAACATATTATAATTGAAGCGTGAAGCTACATTTTCTGGTTTTGTGTTGTTTTTTTTGTTTTTGTTTGCGTCATTCGATTATTGCGTTTTTTTATTGGTAGCCAATTTTGTTCGCGCGCTCGTGTCTCGCAAACAAAAAATATAGGGGTCCAATAACCTCGTGGCAAACCACCGATATACGTACTCGTATTTATAGTATATAGAGAAATCGGGACAATATTTAATCGTGCGCGTACACGGCATATAAATTACTTTTTCTCATAATATTTAACCCAATAATACCGTTCACGAAGCAAACAACAAGAAATGTTACTCTATTGTCTATTTTCATTCTTTCAATCAAATCATGAAATAAGTAAATAATAATAATAATAAAAATATACGCGTAAGACAATATTAGAATACCAAATTAGGTAAAAGAATTGATGATTAGTGATATTTACTGTGAAGTGTGGTTTACGATCAAATTCGAAAATTTAATGAAAGGACAGTTATAGTTTGACATTATTTAATGAAAACAATAGAATTTTTGGGGATGTTGAACCAACATAATTTTTTTTTTTTTTTTGGAAAATCCAAGGTGTTTTGCCACGAGCTCAGATTACATAACATAATTTGGTTTTGGCAACGGCTATACTATATGTACTTGTTATTATGACTGACGTCGATCAATACACACATCCTATAATGTGACACGATTGACCAAAAAAAAAAATAAAATAAAATAGAAAAACTTATTTTTAGTTTTATGCTCGCTGTTTGAAGTGTCTATCAACATTATACATATATAATCATTATATATAAGACAAACACATACAGACATACACCCAGATTTTCTTTTAAGTATACATAATTATATAAATTTATCTTTTCTTAATTTATTTCGAGTTTGGGATGATGTTGTTGACAAACGGAAATGATTGTGTTTGTTTTTAATTTAAATTTTTAATTAAATCAAAATGTATTAAAAATACAATATAGTGAGATGTCACTAAAGTTTATAAAATTAATGCATCCTTTTTGGCATAAATACTTTATATTTTTTGTAAATGTTAATTCAAAATTAAAATTATGAATGAAAATTATTTATATTTTTTGGGGTGGTGACTTGATGATTTCATTGCAACTTGGTTGTGTGACAAATTTGCAACACATCAGATAAATTACAGCTAAAATAATGGGATTCAAATTTTAAAATTTAAATATTCTTAATACTTTAGATTTTTTTTTGGTTTGTCTATATTTCAACTGCAGGATTAAATTGCATGTTAATATTGGATGAACAATTTCCAATACAAATGAAATGAAAATAGGTTGGTGATTCCTATCGTCTAACTCTATTTGTACCTACTACTTAAAATTATTTGATACCACAAAAATTCATAATTGATAATTGTGTCCCTGAGTTACAATTAGTTAAAAATGCCAAACCAAAGATGGCCACTACATCTACCATAAATTTACATCACTTTATGCTACAAGCATAATGCATCGGAAACGGAATTTAAATGCAGCCATTATTTCGAATAAAATTTAATTACTAATTAGGTCGGAAAAGCGATTTCGATGCAAGTTTTGCATCAAACAAAATGGTGACACTATTATAGTATCGAATGCAATGGCAACCAGCTCCGTTTTTAATTAAGGTGCAATTACATCAAATAAGATTACTTTGTGTATCATAAATAGTTTAATTGAAAATAAAAATATACGAAGTGCGAAATTATGAAGAATTTTGCAAGTTCAGTTTCGATCTGATTGAGAATTACGGAAAATTTAATTATTTTCCAGTCAATCTCATCAGGCTTTAGCGACTGAATTGCTAATTACACTTTTGATTACTTTCTTTGTATAGAAAGCAACCATATAGTTAAGTATTAGCGAATTATATGCACTACATATTAAATTCTTAATAATTTCAATTTTATTTTATTTAACGCATAAATACGATTTCTGTTTGAAATTAAGGTTCTTCTGGTACATAACCAGATAATTAAAAATTGAAATTATGTAATAAGAATTTAATATGTAATGCATATAATTCGCTAATACTTACATGGTTGCTTTTTATATAAAGAAAGTAATAAAAAGTGTAATTAGCAATTCAGTCGCTATAGCCTGGTGAGATTAACTGGAAATCCGGAACCCCATAGTAAAGTTGGAGTAATTTAAATTTGTAGTACATTTTTGTAATAAAATTACTCGACTTATCCAGCATAAATACTAAAAAGAAAGAAGACGAGTAAAATTTGACACAAGTTGTATTCAACAATATGCCGAGAAAAAAAAAAAATCGGGATAAAAGTGTTATTTGCGCCAGGTAAACATACATTTCAATCCTAGGCAGCTAACCTGGCTGTTTGGAATATCTGTTTAGGCAGTAATTATTCTTTTAGTATAGTTTCAGAAAAATCAAGCATTCCTAGCAGATCATTATTTAATTCTAAATATTTGCGACCAAAGTATATATCTCTGTTAGCCATTTAGCGGTTTTAATCGGCACTAGCTCACACACTTTTACTATTCACTAAAAATAGTCCTAAATAGTTTCCACGGTTTTTTTAAATAATCAAAAATCATCTCTCTGCCTAAGGAAAATGGAGTACACTAGTAAATAATTAATAAATGGCATGATCTGACTAGGGCTTGCCCGTTCCCGGACCTTTTACATTCCCGGGAAACGAAATTGTGATTTTCTGATTCCCGGGAATTCCCGGGATTCGGGACAAACCAAGGTTTTATCCAATACCTCATTATGTATGGTATATAAGATTAAAATTAAAACAATTTTACATTTTAGGTCGAGAAATGAAAAGATTTAAAATAATTGAAAAAAATATGGTACTGATTTAACCACTCAATCGGTGGATTCCGTTCTCCCATCATCGGAAATCTACGGGTGGAAAAAATTTAAGTTAAACTATCAGCGTTACTTTTACAAACATATTGCCAACAGTTGGCGGAGCGGAATGCGCCCAATGACGATTTAATTTTTGATAGAAACCCTTATGTCGTAGTTTTTAAATTTGGTTGTTTTTCTTTTTTGGCTTAAACTTAGACTTTTCTTTGTGCCAGGGTTTTGGGTACAAACACAGCACGACAATCTTTCTGCTTTAAGGCTACACATCATCTCCTGCCTATATCATTTGTAAGAGAGGCATTTTGGGCTACTGTTGCATTTTTCCAAACTTCCTGAATTTGGGCGCATAGATATTCTCTGTTTTAGTTTACTTAGTGAGATTTTTTATTTAACATTTCTCCATAAATCTATGGGATTTTCCCATAAACTTTTAGATTATATTTGGTATGCTGATAACGCCACCGTAGCTGAAGACCGTATAATAATCTAAATTCTGATCGAGTATTACGATATATTAAGGTCATCCATAATTCCATCGATTTTGACGATAGGCCAACACCCTGAGAAGTGCACGGTACGCGACAACTCGGCGAAAGCAACTCGGCGACGGTCAACTCGGCGACGACCAACTCAGCGACGGTCAACTCGGCGACGGTAAACTCGGCGACGACCAACTCGGCGACGGTCAACTCGGCGACGGTCAAAACGGCGACGACCAACTCGGCGACGATCAACTCGGCGACGGTAAACTCGGCGACGACTAACTCGGCGGCGGACAACTCGGCGACGGACAACTCGGCGACGGACAACTCGGCGACGGTAAACTAGGCGACAACAAATTGGACGACGATCAACCAGTCGACGACCACCTCGGTGACGGACAACTCGGCGACGATCAACTCGGCGACGACCAACTCGGCGACGGCCAACTCGGCGACGGTCAGCTCAGCAGTAAGCAATAAAAATGATATAAAAATGATATATTTTAAAATCTCGCTTTTCAAAATCCTGCTTTTCAAAATCTTGGTTTTAAAAGACGTTTTTTTTTAATTTGAGCCGACCTTTCTGGTGAAGGAGAATTTTAATTTAAAGTAAAATAAAAATAAAAACCGAGATTTTCTGAAAATCCGGATTTTTATTCGCCGAGTTGGTCGTCGCCGAATTTACCATCGCCGAGTTGACCGTCGCCGGGTTGACCGTCGCCGAGTTGATCGTCGCTGAGTTGACCTTCGCCGAGTTGACCGTCGCCGAGTTGACCGTCGCCGAGTTGGTCGTCGCCGAGTTTACCGTCGCCGAGTTAACCGTCGCCGAGTTGGTCGTCGCCGAGTTGACCGTCACCGAATTGCTTTCGCCGAGTTGACCGTGTTCGAATCTAAATTCTGATCGAGTATTACGATATATTAAGGACATCCATAATTCCATCGATTTTGACGATAGGCCAACACCCTGAGAAGTGCAGAATCCCCAAACCATTACTGATGCATTGCTATGATTCATTGTTTTCTTTTTCTTTTTTTAGTATATAGGGTTAAGCTCCTGATTTGAGGGACGTCTTACGAAGGTTTCCCATCAATTCTAACCACGTTGCATTTCCTATCATCCCTCTAAATTATTATATTACAAAACGCCACAGGTTTTGCTTAGTGCGCTCTCCAGCAAAAGCAGTTCTTTTAGCTACGTTCCGGTTGCTTAATTGTAATTTCTTTTTCGCTTGATTGCTCTGGAACTTAATTATAATGCCACCACTGTACGTTCAGCTATTCTTTTGAGTCAATTCTATTTCTTTTTTGCTGCCAATGATCCTAACACATAAAGGCTATTTCCGATTAAGAGCTCATCCCAAAATGCATTAACTATAATTTCCTTTATCCCCAACTGTAGATCTTGAACGAATTTTATTAATGAGGCAACATTTTTATTTTTTCTAATGGCTAATTTATCTTTTGGAAGTTTTAACGTCTATGGTCAATAATAGTTGCCTGTTCTTTTAAATTTGTAAACAATAATGCTGAAGTCGCTACAACTTTGGGTATCTGAAGATATCTTAAGCTGTTTAAGAACATTTTGTCGCCTAACTAAAGCATTGCTCAATATTCAATTCGTTCCAAGCTTCTTAATTTTCAGTTCCTGAAGCTATTTTTACTCAGGAATTGTCCTAACATATTCCCCCTAAATCCCTCCAGTGGCTACGGCTATGTAACATAATATTCAGTTCGGTACACTCTCTCTGTACGAGTTATAACTCTACACCGGCGACTTTCTGATTAATTGCATGAAGTTAAAAATGACATAAAAAAGTCTTGAAATTGGATTTTGCATTCCCGGGAAATATTCACAACATTCCCGGGAAACGGGAATACTTTTAATGTCTTTAATTCCCGGGAATTTCATCCCGGGAATTCCCGGGACTCAAGCCCTAGATCTGACGGAATAGTTTTTTTGTTTACAGAAAATTTTTGGAAAATTTCTATAAAAATCACCGCTAATTCAGTAATGTGTTTTATGCGGTAAATCCAGTAAACCACTAACCTGGTTATTACTAGTTGTAAATAAATAGATTAAATAGTAGTGAACATTAACAAATTTATATTTGTATATGTAGTTGTTTCATACAAAAAAATTCAAACGTCATAATTTCTTTAAATTCCTCTCGTTGAATTCAAAAATATTTTAAATTCTTAAAATTCTTTAGATTCTCCTATTTAGAAAAATATTTATACAACATAAAAAAATTAAAAAAATATAAAGAAAATAATTTAAATAATTTACAGCATTTAAACAAAATTTAAATTTTCAAAATTCTTCTAATTTACAGAATTTAAATAATCTTTAAGTTTTTTAAATTATTCGCTTTAAACTATTTAAATTTTCCAATTTCTTTAAAAATTTTATTACTTTTAAAACCTTTAATTCTTTAAACTCTTTTTATTTTTCTCTTTAAATTATTTATAATTTTTAAAAAAATTTAAATTCTTTAATTATTTAAATTTTTAACTTCATTAAATACTTTAAATTCTTTTATTTCTGAAATCCTTAGAATTCTTTGAACTCTATAAACTATTTTTAAATATTTTAAATTCTTAAAATTTTTCAAATTCTTTAAATTTTTTCATTTCTATAAATTCTATAAATTTTTTAATTCTTTGAATTTTTAAAATCATCATAATTTATTTTTCCATCCCTAAATTTGTTAAATTCTTTAAATTTTAAAACTCATCTCTAAGTTTTCTCAATTCTTTAAATACCTATCTTAAAATTCTTTGTAAGTTATAAATTATTAAATTGTTTAAATTCTCTAATTTTTCTAAATCGTTTCAAATTTAATTTTTTTTAAATTCTCTAAATTTTAAACAATCTTTAATTCCTTTAAATTTGTTGAGTTCTTTATATTTTAAATTCTTTAATTTTCTAAACTTTTAAATTGTTTTTCTGATAATTCTTAAAGATTCTTTAAATTCTTCAAATTTTACACTATGTTATACTTTATAAAATTCTTTCTAGAAAGAAAAATTTAAGAAAAAATTCAAAGATAAGAATTCATTCATCTGTAAATTCAATAATTGCAGAATTTAAAAATTTAAAGAAATTTTAAAAAATTAAAGAATTTAAAGAGAATCTTTTTTATTCCTTAAATTCAGATTTTATTACTGATTTAAGTTCATTAAATTGTTTAAATCCTTTAAATTTTTAACTTTTTAAAATTCTTAAACGCTTCAAATTTTTAAGATTGTTCGTTTTCTTTAAATTCTCTAAATTTTGTACGTCTCTATTGTCTATTTTTCATTCTTTGCATAAATATTTTATGGAAAACCATTTTCTAAATTCATCAAATTTTTTAAATTGTTTCGCAATGTATATTAAGTGTCCCACATGGGACATGTATCATAGCAGAATTGCCAAAAAAATATATCTTTAGAAATTTGTGTTGTTCATGAGGAATGGGCGGGAGCCCTTTAACATTTAAAGTGCAAGGTCAAATATATTAAATTGCAGGTTCATTATTGCTCATTCGTGATGGACAATGCAAATTTCTAAAGATATATTTTCTTGGCAATTCTGATATGATACATAGCCCATGTGGGACACTTAATATACTTTCGCCATGTGTGATTGATGGCAAGTGCTCTAAACGATATCCAAGACAATTGATTCCAGAAACAACTACAGGTAATGGTGGATATCCACTATATCGTTCAACAGGTGATAATGGTAGGCCAATAAACTTAAAAGCACCAAATAATGAATCAACACAAAAGACTTTCGTAGGGCCAGCAAGGCGGACCGGGCTCAGCTAGTAATTAAATAAATGTAACGTGTTTTCATCCAAAAAAAGAAATTACCATCAAAAAAAAATTAAATGAGCAACAATTATACAATTGAATCGTTTATTATTGAAAGGGCTCATGTCCACTTTTTCAAATTATTCAGGAAATAAAAAAAACTTTTTTGACATGAGACCTTTTTAGAAATAAATGATTTTTTCGTTGCAAGGTAGGTACCGTTCCATTAACCATATGGTAATTTCGTCTTGTCATAAAACGTATATACGTGTCTGTGATACAAAACCGTCATAATACTAATTTTGACAAAAAGTGGACATGAGCCCTTTCAAGAATAAACGATTCAATTATTTTATTAATGTAGTTTATAAAGCAATCATAATGAAAATTATGATTGCTTTTTAAACCACTCCGAACCGATTTAGCATCAAAATATGTGTTAAAAATTTTTTATTTGGCTAATTTCATAAATTTATTGAAGCAAAGTCAAGAAATTAGCATCATTATTTTTAAATAAGTTTTCTAAAAACGTGTTGGCTAAGCAAAACGCGTCATTATTGACACTCTTAGGGGTCTGCACGAGTAGTTTGTTAATTGTTTTCTCGTTGCGGCTTATGGCATTTTCGCTCTCCTCAGAGTACTGATTTATGTTTGACGTTTTGTTGTGTAAATGCTAATTCAATAATTTAACAGTTTTCGATTATTGGATCGCATATTTAAATTTCATTTATCTTATTTTGATTGATGAAAGAGGGTGAATCTACTGTGTAGTTTTCGTATTGATTTTCCAATACATACATATGTATTGTTTCCTATGTTCTTATCGAAGCGAAAAAACACACAAAGTGCTTATTTTTTGTAAACGTTTAATTCGCGAATAGGCAGAGCGGTGAAACCGAATAGGAACAGCTAGAACCACGCTTATTAAACATCCGAGAACCTGAGCCTCTGAATAAAATAAATATTCATTTATTGATTGTCCCGGTTCTTTCAAAGATTATCCTTTGATAAACCCAATTAGGTATTTCTCGCGTTATATGGTCCAATTTATTTATGTCTGATGGGACCAGTCATTCTACCGAATCTTACCGAAGTAATTAATTTTCTATGTGAATTATAGTCGCAACATCAAATTTTTAAATTCTAAATAAAATCCGCGCCAAATTAATTAATTTTAAAAAATTTGATGTAACGAACATAAATTAATTTCATCATACAAAATTTGCGGCGTAATTTATTTGGTTCCCTTCGCTTATCGAAAATGTACTAAAAAGATTAAAAATTAATTCATCCTAAAAATGAATTAATTCACTGAATAATTAATAAATAATATCAATTACATCCACAAGAGTGGGTATGGCGTAATTAGCGACTGAGTTAAAATTAGATGATCCAACACAAGAAAATTTTGTGCGAATGGACCCAGTGAAAATTGGAACAACCATTAATTTATCGTCACTTTCCTACATACTTTTCAATAAATTAAAATATACTAGCTAAGACAGACCCTAAACGCTGTATATTATTGCTGGTTGTTGTCGCTAATGAGAAATTATTCTTTTTTTTTTTTAATTTCATATGAAATATCAAACTATCTGTTGTATCATGTAAACCTTAAAACTTCGTTTTATTAATTTCAAAACACAAAAAGTGTCGGTCGTAGGTATATACTTCTTCAAAATCTAGACGACGATTCAAATCGGGCAATAAATATCAGACACAAGCAATTTGTTGCTCATAAACCGTTTATACCAGAATTATAGAAGTGTTGATGTAAATTGCTCGACACATTATAAATCAGTGTCAGACATAAATTCATTAGCGTTTACATTAGAATACATCAGTGTCAGACATACATTTCAAATAATAAATCTCAAATGGAGCTATACCATTATAGTTACATCAGTTTCATCAAAAGATATCAAACTAAATATTTCCAAAAAAATGTGTACCCTGAGGGACAGATCCAAGAAATCATGCTGTTGAAAAAACTACTTATCTGCCAAAAAATTAACCTAGAGTTTCAATCTATATATTTACAAGTTATTTCTTCTCATAATATTAATTCTTCAGCATACAGACAATAAATTTAGATATATTGAAAGTGATTGGTTTTTCGTTGATGCTAAAGAGACACACAAAACATGCCGTCGTGCAATTTTATATTCGTCATTATGACTTGCCCAACTAGGTAACGCATGAAATTAGCATATTTTATAGACATCTTTATGATAAACGTCCCAAAAGTAATCCTTAATGACACGCACAAAAATACGAACACAATCGACTAAGAAATTAACTTCCTAATGACGGTACGATGTAAAGCAAAAATTGCAAATAATCAATTTAAAAAAAAACGTTATGTGGCATGCGGCCATAAACCAATCAAGGTCATTGGTTTTTCTTTTCTTTTTTTTGCAAAACAGATCATAAAGATAGACTATTTTTAATACTATAAGACAATCATAAAAATATGTTAACAAAATTAGCATAAATCGAATTATAACCTTATGTAACGTGCTACTAACCACCTACCCAACTAAAATATTCACCACGTGACAAAATTTTCCAAATCATTCCCAATCACACAGTTAATATTATTTATTCTAGCCACACACTCAAATTCTGCACAAATTGTTTGGTTAACTTAAATACCCAATTGTTTGTTGTAACCAATTTAATTATAAATTTAGCCCAACATCTTCCATTTTTTTCTGTGACCACATATCAAAAAGACATAAAACGAATTCCAATAATAAACTAGCAGCAAGCACACATAATAATAAGACAATATAATACGTACTACAAAAAAAAAAAAAGAAGGTCTGACCTTAAATGTTTTGTTATTATCTTAGTATCTCTTATTTTATATTTTCTTACTTAACTTACTTTTATTTATTATGTATATATTCTGTATGTACACACCAAAAGTATATAAACACATCTTTTTAGCACCATTAACAATTACAAACGAATCATAATTGTACACGACTTTATGATTTACAAAAAAAAAACTTTTGCGTTATCATTTCTTAGGGTTAAGAATCGGTGTATAACGGTAAAAAGATAAGAAAATTTTATTTTCTACAGTAGACGAGAACACCACCATATAAATGTATGCGCGAAAAGAAAAATTAAATTAATCTCTCAATATACATCATGATTATGTGTGTACCTATCTATCTAGATATTTTTTTTTTTTTTTTTTTTTTTTGGAGAAATAAAAATGATTAAGCATTATTTTTCGACATTCTTAAAAAAAAAAAAGATTAATTTCTTTAAGAAATGAAAAGTTATATATTTTTGGTTCGACATATAGTTTATGTATGTACGAGTATACCTTCCAAACGAAATTGATGCATGTAAGTAATTATATTTAGGTTAAATTACATAAAAAAAAAAGAACTGAATACAGATTTGACCCAGTCTATGATGTAGGTTGCGACTTTGAGAATATACGAGTTTACGAATAGTGTATAAGAGCACCAGCAGTAATAGAATTTGAAATATGAATTTTCTTTTAAATAAAATTGAAAAGAGATCACTTTCCATGATTGGATTTCATTTTTTTTTTTTTTTTACTTTTAATTTGAGATAATTTATCATGTCTAAAAGTTGTTTAGAATTTACTATAAAGTTACGCAAATTTGAAAGTTGAGTCTTATTCATTAACATATGATGCACGAGTGTTAAATTATGCTTAGCTAAAGGGAATTTGAAATCTATGTATTATGTAGAACGTATACAACAATATTTGTATAATTGTAGGCTAATTTTACAATGTGGTGACCTTGCTTATTCCTTCGACCGCTCCGAGTACCGATAAATACTTTAAATCAGATTATTAGATTGATGTGAAATTTTACATTTTAGTACGACTCTTTGTAAAATTAATAAACAATCGCTTTATGCAAGTTCATTATAATGTACTCGTATATCAACAATGAATAAGTAGTTTAGTTTGTACTAGTCACGTATCGTTTATCGGTTGCTGTAAACCTCAATAACATTCACGTGATGCGAGTTTCTTTTCAAACTTGACATGAAAATTTATTGAAATGCATTTATTATAGGTCATCCGATATTTTATTTACTCGCAGATGACAGTGATCGTTGATTTTTATTTTTATGTAATAATCTCTGTATAAGGCGTATCCATGGGATTATAAAAATTGTGAAGCGTAACAAAATACGTTTCGTAATGAATTTTTGATTACAATTGGATTTCATGCGATTTTGGAAATTTTTGTTATTCGTACATTTAAACTTAATATTTCCAAATTCAGTGATCACGGTTTTAAATATTTTTTTTAGCAATTTTCACAAATCAAGATTTTTTGGAACTATTGTTATGTATTTTTGATGTTTTCGTAAAGTAAACCGTTTGCTTGTAAGAGTTTCGGACTATTTACTCGACTATCACATGTAAAACTTTTTTTGGAGGCGAATGTGTTTTGAATCAGAAGCAATTTTCAAGCTTATTCAAATTTCTTTCAAAAATTGCAGACAAGGCATATTTTATCCAATCAAGAGGTTGATTTTTTTAAATATTTTACAAAATTATCGCGTAATATACCGAGTGATTTTTTTAACCTGATACAATCAAATATCTCGGAAAATAAGCACTCTACGAAAAAATGGTAGAGGTCAAAATTTAATTATTCCGCAGGGGAAATACATTAGTGTTAAAATTAGTAGCCCTCCTTGTAGGTGGGGCGGGGGGTAACTTTGAAACTAAGATAGGAACCCCTATTTTTTATTGCAGATTCGGATTCTGTGGCTAAAAATAAGTAGGCTTTTACTGAAACATTTTTTTGATTCATGATAGATGGCGCTGTAATTGACGATATTCAATTTTTTTCGATTTCTCCTACTGAGAACCCACGCAAACAATTCTGTAATACGTCTGCAATAAAAATACAATGGTTTCCTTGTAAATACACGAAATAAGTCTTAAACGAGTACCCTCGCCTCTTCATCTTTCAATTAAATTAAGTGCTCAAAATGATGGCCTTCGACTTCAATGCACTTATTAATCCGCATTTCAAATGACTGTACAAAACGGAGAAGTGTGCTTGAATTTCAGCACAAGCATTTCTGATTCGCTCAATCATATTCTCACGTGTTGGACTTTATTGACAATTGCTGCTTTGGTAAAATTACAAAATTACTGAGTGGTGAATAAAAAATTCCAAATGATTCAAGAATAGGGTATTTGGTTGCATGTATAATATACATAGGGAAAATACCAAGGGAACTATTAAGGGAATTTTAACAGATGTCCACATGTGAACGAATTCCGGTTCGGATTTTCCGGAGAAATGACTTGATTTTTATTTCAACTAGTCGGTTGAATTTTTATTTAGAGTAGGCGAAATAAAAAATCAAGTTCATAATTTCTCAGTTATCATTGAACCAGAATTCGGGTGCAGGTCATTTAGAGTATTACTGTTATACTGTTTGGTATGGAGATGCCAAGTAAAGTATCATGGTTTGCTATTTAGATACTATTCCAACTATTATAAACTATTAAAGGTTTTTTAAATGACGTGAAAATTGCAAACATAAATTAAATTTAAATTACTTAAATTTTTGTATAATAAGTATAAATCAATGGTAAAACGTTTCAAGACTCTGGATTATTTGACATCTAATTCGATTTGGTTCACAGTTTTAATCAAATTAAGCTGGTTTGACCACCGTATTCAATTCCTGAAAGGTCAGTGAAATATTTACCAAGACAGAACGTAAAAGGTACCGTGCATATTTGAGCGCAGCTTCGTAAATTCTACCACGGGGTGATTTTCAGTTGAGAACCATTGCCAAGTTTGTGCTACGCGTATTGTCGGCAAATATTTGTTGTTGAATCAGCGTCAAAATAGAATATAAACATATTCTCGTTCATAAGTGCCATTTCAGTGAGGAAACATCAATTATCCTTAAAAAACGTCAAAATCAATAATTATATGTTTGTATTTGATGTTATTGTTAAAGTCAGTAAATTGGAACCCAGTAACGATTTTAGAAGTTTACATTCGAAAGCTTCCTTTTATCCTGTGAACTTTGAGTTAATTTTTTTCGAGGGGTTTCAGGTTGCTATCATACATTTTGATAGCAATGACAACATATCGGTGAGCACCGAAGCAAAATAAAAACTGAAAAAATATTCTCTGAATGCTTGGGCCGATCATCATTAGGAATGTAGTTTAACGATTACCCTTTATCGGTCTTGGTAGAAGCAACAAACACTACACTAATCTTTGTTGTGGAACTGTCGATTTATAAAACGCAATGGTGCAAAATTATAAAGTCAGGTACAGAGTGGCTATTATAAATTTTTTTTTTCGAATTTTTACGATATCGAAAAAATTCGATCCGCCGCAGATTTGCTCCATTATTAAACTTGATATGTATATCGAGTTTGAATATTTTTCATATAAATTAAAAATCATAATTCTACATACATTTAAATATTATTTAATTTATTTAAAATTACAAAAAATTAATTTTCCACAAAAACACAACATCTTATAAAATTCGTCAACTAAAGAGCAGTCGAATTTTGCCATGTGCAATCAAAAATTTCGCTGTGAATTTCTTTTCTCGTTTCATAATAGGGCGGATTTTTTCGATATCGCAAAAATCCGAAATCGAAACTTCCTAATAGACCCCCTGAATTTTCGCTGTCGGATGTTCCTGTGCCAGTGAGACAACGGGTTGGTCGAAGTGCCGAGAATATTGTGGCCGTTCAAGCGTCCATCACAAATGAACCAAAACAGTTGATTCGTATCAAGCGTATTTTTGGCTAAATGGCTTCATCAACAAACAGAATATGTATTATTGATCAGGTGAAAACCCTCATGTGCTTCAAGAAACACCACTTCATCCACAAAAAATAACTGTATGGTGTGGTTTTCAAGCTGATGGTGTCATTGGACCGTTTTTTTGATCATCACGTTACAGTCAATGGAAATCGTACAGAGACATGTTCCAACGTTATTTCTTTGGCCAATTACATGAGCTAGGCATTAATGATATGTGGTTTCAACAAGACGGTGCGACATGCCACACAGCGGATCTAACAATCGACTTATTGAAATCTAAATTCGATGAACGTGCGTATCCAGAAATGGTCCTGTCGATTGGCCGCCTAGATCATGTGATTTAACACCTCTAGACTTTTTTATGGGGCTACGTTAAATCATTGGTCTATGCCAACAAGCCGGCGTCGTTAGAGGAGCTCAGAGCCAATATTGGTTTCCGTCGAAATGTGTGGCCGAGTCATCAAAAATTGGGTTCAACGAATCAACACATGCAAACGTTCTCGTTGGGACCCGTGGTGGACATATGAACGATGTTAAATTCCATACATAAATGTTTTGATTGTACTTTGAGCCAATAATAAAATTTTTGAGATATCTCAAATGGTTTGCGCTTTATTTTTAAAAAAAAGTCCTTATTGGAAAACTCATAATCAATTCGAGTAAAATAAAATTCGTGGAATTTTCTGAAATTTTTCAAATATTTTTAAATTTGCAGAACCTGGTGCTAAAGTTTTTACAATTCACCGAATTTTAAGATTAGTTATTGCGAAATGATTCCAAAATTGTATTAAAATTGACAATTTTGTTAAATTTTTGAAAACGGATTTTGTAATTTTTCCTTTTAGTTTGAAAATTGATTTTGACGTTGTCTAAAAATTTGTCTTATGCTTGAAATAAACAAAATATTTTTGAAATGTAAGTGCTACTTTTACGTATAAAATTCTGAACGGTTTCGGGATACTAAAAGCTTGGTTGTATGTACTTTTAGATTTTTCGAACACATCGAATTTAAACTAAACTAAAAATGGTTGAGGTACAAATAGCAAAAGTGTAAATCTTTATCCATCACGCTCTTTTGTGCCGCTTCTGTTTTTAATGGAGTCTTTAACCTACAATACCGATTTTCAGAGGCTAAATCAAGATCAACCAAGTGCTCATCCAATTTCCTGAATTCACTTTATGCACTTTCCAACAGTTTAAGGGGAATATGAATGTCTTCGGTGGTCGCTAGATTTGTCCGTGAAGAACATGTTGCAATTTACAGGGAGATACATTTTTATAAATGAGGCCAATACTTATATCTTGGTCATAAAATTACCAACAAAATTGTTTTAAAGACAGCAAAGGTATCGAAGAACTTCCGGAGTTATAAGCTAAACTGATGGCCGTATCTTTGACTTCTCTCGACTGGAAAAAGCGCCATACTAAGCAGATTTAAGGTTAAAGTGTGAAGGAAGCAATTTCATGTATGAGCTGCGTAAACTTTTTCTTGCCTCCAAGTAATGGGTAAGTAGATCTAATGTAAATATTTTATTTAAGAAACCAAATTTCACCCCAAATCAAACAACCCAAGGAATTATTCAGAACGTGATTTAGGTAATCTATTTTACATACTATTAGGAAACGAATTATAGAATCAGTTTAATATCTCTGACATAAAATGTCACTAAAATACATCGTCAAATGTGTGTCTTCCAAATGGAATGGATGGCGGCGCATAAAATGTTCTGGGTTGCCTGTGTAAGAAAAACCAAAATTCGCTAATCTAAAATTTTCGATTTATTTGTATTGGGTTAAATATCATTGGCAGTTCTTCGCAATATTTCTTGAATTTTAGACATGGTTTAATTAAAAAATCCAACCCCAGATGATATGGCCGAAAGAACTCTTCAGAGCTTATATTCGGAACTACTTAAAGAATGTAAGTACTTCTTATCTCAAATCTCACATATTTGAAATACTTAGTAAACTACCTGGTTTGGTTTTCCATGTTAAAAAAAAAAAAATTGGGGATTTTTTGTGTTTCCCAATATTTCTTGAATTCGGGTCTTATTTTAATTTAGAAATACGACCCCAGATGGTATGACCCAAGGAATTCTTCAGAGTATGAGTAACTCGGTTTTATATTTGGAACTTTTATTAGAATCGACTTAGTAACTCAGATATAAAATTTCACTAAAATTCATTAACAAGCGCACAAGTTCCATTTGGTGCTGGAAGGTAATAAAAGCCTGGATTAATTACTTATGAAAAAAAAAAAAAATTGTCGTTTGAAAATTTAATTTTTTGATTTATGGTTTCTATTTATGGACCACAGTATCATTAGTAGTTTCCCGCAATATTTCTTGAATTCTGGCCAGGTTTTATTTAAGAAACTCCCTTCCAAACCCAAATGGAACGTATACGCGATTACGAAACAATTTCAATGAAATTTGGTATCTGACTTAACCAACAGATTTGATGATCAATGAATTAGTCGCAGCACATCCAAATGATGAATCTAGGAAACGGAATTGAAACGTTTTAGAACTGATTTCGAAATTAAAAAACTTTGAGGTTTTAAATCGAAATATCTCATTTTTCAAACTTTTTCAGTCTTCGTCCAAGTTTAGTCATTTTATATCTAAGGAAATATCTAAAGTCCGGAATCAGTATTGGTGAATTAATATTTTAACCACTTTAGCTAAATTTTTGTTATTTCGGTTGTACTTGTTGGAATACAATTATTAGAACGAAAAATTGTGATCTTAATGGGTTCAACGACCGTGACCGGATATGAGCATTTTTATTTCATAATGATGTGCTTACTAATATTACTAATAACATCTAAACTTTTTTGTGTACTATCGAAATTTCCGTCAATATAATTTCATAAAATTAGAAAGCAGAAATTAATGCCTAAATATTTCGAAATGGAGCTGCCCAAGTAACTAATATTTCATTGCATATTTTTTGTCATATTTCTTTGAGTCATAGTTAATTTGTAGCCTATGATCGGCACCAAAATTATTTTCGGTTGTTCAACTTATCGACTTCCGCTTCAAAACGGATGTACTTTTACTAAAACTTCGGACGTAACTACGGTAACAGATAAATGCAGTAAAATTTGACGTAATTTCAAAGGAATTATTTAGAAACAATCCTAATCAATAATCATATTTAGAGTTTAAAACTACCTAAAACTAAAAAAAACGTTGTACACATAATATCGGTCGACTATCAGTCTATTTATTTTCCATATATAAAAAAAAAGTTTTAAATTTCATGATATAACCGAATAATATTGATAGTCTGTCGAAAAACAGTTTCTTTATGCGCTTACCTATACCAAATGTAAATAATTTCAATTAGAAAATCAATTGAAACAAAACCAAAATAATAAAATAAAAAATAATTGAAATCTACTTTCAATTTGGTATGCAGTGTCTGTACAATCAATATAAAAACTAAACGAAAATAGATCGAATCAAATTGGCCTACAAAACATTTACTTATAGTAAACGCAGTAACTAACTATGTACATATGAAAGTCTAGACGGGACATTACTCGATTTTCTTCTACACTAATTTAATCTTATCTTTAAAACATCTTGAAATTAATCTTATATTATCTAAACTGTTTTTTTTAATACGAGCATGTTTGGCTTAAGTTAAACTCGCGTCCAATACATACGAAAATTTAGATTGTAAATTGCGCGCGCAAACTTTGAGTGAGATAATTTATATCGGTATTTTTTTTTCTTAAATATATACAGCAAAATAGTGAAAGGGAAGTTATTTTATACAGTTTTCAATGTAATGTATATCGCGTATTTATTTACATTTTTTTTTTCAATATACTTTTGTTGCCAAGAGCAAAATAGTACACTAAACTAAATTATATTATATAGTAAGAACACCTACTTACAACCTGTTACACAATATTTCATCACAACCTTTCAACTTATTTCTCGCGCACGTACCATCTCTCTAGACAGTCACATTAGATTTCGATTTCTAAGAATAAACACGAGTAAAATAAAATAAAAATAAAAATCTAAAATCATCTTTATTTGAATGTATTCTGTATAATATTAGACACACCGAGTACATTCATTGAGATCGGATCAGATCTATACATGTTGTGTACATTCATTAAACAAAAAAAAAAATACTATTAAGATTTTATAAAACTCAAATCTTAAGGTTGCTTTAAAAGTTAAGGTTAAAAAACTTTCGAATGGACATACATTTAAATATTAGAAAGAGAATAAATCAATACGATGAGAATTGATATATTTGGTCTAGTAAATATAATGAGATTAATTCAATTAAACCATGTATATTATAGTCGAGAGGTGAAGGTCGAATAAATTTTCTAAAATATCAGATAATCCACATTCATTGACCCTACCTACAATATAGCGTAGCAGGCAGATTACATACAACTCTTTCTAAAATTAAGTCGAGGAAATTTCCTTGATCAAGGTGGAGCCACGGTCTAAACAATTTTTCAAGAAAATGTTATGCTCGAGTAACTAACAAGGCAATTTCTATATTACTTGTTTGTATTTAAGAAACATTTTAATATCTTAACAAAAAACCTCTTAACAGCGATAAGAAAAACTACTTAACGATAAGACCAATGATGACCATAATGTTTGTGTTTTTTTTTTTGTTAATTGAGTTATGTGCTTAATGAATCCGTAAAAATAATGCACTGGAAGCCCAAGTGAAACATGCATTAGGGTCTTATCTGCATCTTTTGTTTAAATATGTATTTAGTTAATGTAAAATGTATGTATATTATATGATCGTTAGAAGATGGTTAATAATCAAAAATATTAAAATTGTTCGGCAGCATATGAAGTACACACGTACCCATATTCAACCTTGATTTTAATCTTGAAAAACCTTAACATGTCTTTCTCTAGTTTAAATATTTTGTAAATATTAAAATGTTGCTTTTATATAATTTATGACACCTCAAGTGTAAGGTGAAGGCAACCAAGATAGGTACCATAGCATATACGTTAATTAATATCGTTTTAACCCCTTCCACCCCAATGGTGAGTCTCACTCTCTATAGCAAAAAAAAAGCTTGGAGCGCAAAGGGTTAAACGCCTAGTGTTGCTTAAATGAAAACAGTCTTGGTTGCATCTCATTAACAAAAATACTCATACACATAACAATTAATTAAATGTGATAACCTTTTGCCACTGATTTTGTTTATAATCTGAATACATCTTTACTATACAGTATCTTAAATAATTATACATGTGTAAAATCATCATTGCTTTAGTGTAAACAAAGATGTCTAGCATATTATACAACTAAAAGTAAGTACATGTGCGAAAAACTTTTTTTATTTGAGTCAGAATAACAGTAAACAACATAATTCTAGGAATTAGTGTAAAGTTAGACGCACTATTATTATTCTTGAAAGAGTTATTGTTTTACCAGTTAGAATAATATCAGCTGTCCACGACTGTTATCTTTATTTAAAACAAATAAAATTCGCAATCAAATAAACGTATATGTAACAAGTATACAACAAAAAAAAAAATTGTTTACGTCTTTTCAATAAAGCTTGAAGAACAACAAAGTTTCATTACCCAATTTTAGTACATAAAATGAGATTTATATTAAACTTTGGAACTCACGAAAATGTACAGTGATTTTTGAAATTAGGTCGATTGGAAATACCATATATTATATCAAAACTAGTCACCAAGTCAAAACCGCAAAAAAATTTTGTATATTTATTTAAATCTATTCCTAAATTTAGTTATCGCATTTGACACTACATAATATACTTAGTAGATGTCTTTTTTTTCTATTTTATTTTGAAAGCTGCTAACCATTTTGAATTTAGCTGATTATAATTTTATTATGTTTCTAAATGTCATGTCGTCAGGTTGCGCATATTTACTAAATCCCTTTATTAATTTTTGACAGTCGCCAAATTGGCCGCCGAATTTCAAAAATAAATCTTAGACTATTTCAATGGGGGAATCAAAAATAATTCTTATTTTATTTAGACGGACAATTACATTCACCAAAATAAACTTTTTTAGTTATTATACCCGACATAATTTCATACAAATACTTATCGTACACATTTCTAATTTTGAACACAACTGTGGCCTCAACCTTGTGCATGTAGAGATAATTGTAGAAATAATAAAATTGTTGCACTAAAGTAGAAAAATCCAAATTAATATTTCTGATTTTATTAAGAAGCTTTTGCTGTGTGCCTCAGGATGATTTTATTTTGTAGTAATTCATAGTCAGCAATAGGTTCAATAAGATATGCTGTGCATGACTTTGGAATGGCAAAGAATGTTATTGATATTTGAATGAAATAACAAAGCCTTCTCATGAAATTTCGCTTATATGCTTACTGATCTTTCTTCTCGTTAAGAGATGAGAGATAGCTCTGGACTACCTTCGGCGTAAGGAAATAAGCTCGTAGCATTTTAATAGTCCTGACTGTCCATAAAAAATGCGAATATCCCATACAGATACTACATTATACCTCAACCAATCCATGGCCTCCATTATAGCAATTAGTTCAGCCTGAAAAACGCTGCAATAAGCAAGGAGACGAAATGAGAGGTTCACATTTAGTTTATCACAGAAAACACCACAACTTCAGGTATTTCATGAAATATTCCAAAGATTTTTAATCTCATAGAAAACTGTATGGAAGTGCGGCACTACTACGCCAATTAACACGAGACTCAGTGATTTTCCTTTACAGTGGCAATATACGATGGATAGAGGACAAATAAGGCTTTCACAATATGTAATTGTTGTACTTTGATGAAAAATTATGTTAAAAAACTAGAGGCTGTGCTAAAACGAAAACCTTTCTAATGCGTAATTTACATTTAACGAATTTTGAAGATGAAATTATCTTAAAACCAGTTGAGATACAACATTCAAAAATCATTAAAGAGGAATACAAAGAAAACTTTATCTTGTAACAAACAAACAGATGAAACCCGAGAATTAAACCCTAAAATCCTTTTTTCAAGATTACGAGGGCTATCTTTTTTTTTGTTTTGTAAAGTCGTCGAGACAAGCATAAAATAAGCATGGTATGGTTACAGAACATGAAAACCAAGTAACTATTACGCTTAATGATATTTTTTATTTAAATTTATTTTTAATCTGAAAAGAAAACGAAAATCCGTAAAATTCCATGGAGTTCCTCAAGGATTTATTTTAGGCCCTATTCTGTTTTCTTTATACATACATCCATTTGTCAGTCAACTAAACAATCGGAAAATGTTTACTATCATCTTTTCGCGGATGATTTGCAAATATATTCTGTCGATGATATTGGCTCTGTTAGTGCTGTGATTAATGATCTAAATCGTGTCTTACGTAATATAATAGACTGGTCTAATTTGCGCAAACTTTAAATTAATCCTGAAAAATCACAAGCCGTACTTCTTACTAAGAAAAACGAATGAATGTACCAATAAAGTTTCTTTTCATTGACAATCACAGAATACATTTTTGTGACGAGGTTAGAAGTTTGGGGTTAATCAAATGTTAAATTGGAGTGCTCCTATCAATAATCTGTGTGGTAAAATATATGGTATCTTAAGTAAACTGTGGAGCACGGCGAAATTTATTGCATGTAATGTGAAATTTCGCACTCTTGTGGGACATTTACTTTCATATTGTTTTTCAACATACATATTCGCAATGTTCCAAAAATTCCCTTAAAAAGTTAAACGTTGCTTGTAATTCTTGTTATAGATACATTTTTTTTTAAACGAATGGGTGGTCCGATTTTACATCTATCTGAGCAGATATTTGGGTAAGTCTGAACCGGTTTCTGGAATTGTCGGCGTTGACTGTAATGTTTGGTTTGACCAAAAACAAAAAACACCGAAAAATCTTTATGATAAACTGAAATTTTTCAAATCACAGAGGACATTTAGTCTAAATCTACCTAAATCTTGTAAAACTAAACCAATAAAACGTGCTTTCTTTATCCACGGAGTGAAGCTATGGAATAATCTGGATCCGACTGTCAAAACCGCGTCTAATTTGCGTAATTTCAAAGGACCTGTAAATGCTCGTTGGCACATAATTCGTTTTCTCTTAGTCGTAGTTTTTCGTTTTTTTTTCTTTAATTTTAATGCTTTTGTACTGTGACTCTGTGACCAAGCCAAAAACCAACCACCACTAAGAAGTCTGAAAAAGCAAAACATTTTGACTTTGAATAACCAGGGCAGTTTTTATGTCTCGGAATTTGTTAGAAAAGTTAGAAAACCAGCATCATTCATCATTTGGATGGCCTGCAACCAATTCATTGATTATCAAATATGTTGGTTAAGTTAAATACCAAATTTCTATGGGATTGGTTCATAATCGCAGAAGTTCGGTTTGGGGCAGGGATGAAGTATCTTAAATAAAACATGGCCAAAATTTAACAAATATTCCGGGACTCTGCTTATGATTCTTTCGTGCGAAATACAAACCATAAATCTTAATATTAGATTTACAAAAGAAAAATTTGTTTTTTAAATACATAACCAACTCAGGCTTATTTCTCGCATCAAATGGAATGCGCACGTTTGTCAATGAGATTTTATATCTAAGTTATTAAGTAAGCTGATTCTGTCAGTAGTTCCTATTATAAAATCGTATTATTGACGCGCTGAAGAATTCCTTGGGTCATAATATTATTTGGGGTCGGATTTCTTAAATAAAATAAAAGCCAAATTCAAGAAATATTGCGGTACATCACTAATTAATGATGTTATGGTTAAAGTGTTAAAGTTATCTCGTAAAATGATCATCTTTTAGAAATCACACAACAAATTCAACCAAAAAATTAAAAAACAAAATTTAAAATTTCTTAATAAAATCTGTTTTATTAACCCTTTGCAGTCGTATTAAGTTTATACATATATGTAGGTGTCATGCTAGTCGGAATTAATTTTTATGAAGGAAAAACAAATTTATTATTTTTTTTTAAAAATTTTTTAAGAAGCGAAAATGCTTTATACGTACGTGGGAAATATTCTAAAATAATTTTCCGGCGAAGTTCTGGAAAAAGATTTTTAGATGAAGTCAAGGAATATGACCAAGTAGGGTGGAACTTTGCTATTTCTAAAGCGAATATGATGAAACTCGACAAGTACAATTGAAATAGGATTCCAAAATTATTTTTATACGAAGTTCTAGAATATGACCAAGTAGGATGGAAATTGTTTATTTTTTGTTATTTTTGTTTCACACTTTATTCGAGTAAATAAATTTTCGATTAAGCGAATAGTAATCACCGATTAATCGGACAACCGATTTGTCGATTAATCAATCTATGCCCTACTAATTACAATTAAGGTACACGGCTATAATACTGACATAGGCGGTATTACTGAGTTACTGACATATGAGCCGTTTATTTTGAAAGTGGGGCAAGTCCACATTTTGTTGAAACGAGAAAATGAAGGAATAGAGAAACAATAAATGCAAAAATATACGGGATTTTGAATTTTCTTATTTTTTGAACAAGTATAAAGGATTATTTTTTTTTAATTTTGACTATAAATTGTTCACCGTTAGAAAGATTATACTTTTATTTGTCTATTGTTATCATTAACTTTAATTTTTGGAAAAATGGACTTGCACCAC
Organism: Tipula helvola; assembly: GCA_963556165.1. Taxonomy (NCBI): domain Eukaryota; kingdom Metazoa; phylum Arthropoda; class Insecta; order Diptera; family Tipulidae; genus Tipula; species Tipula helvola. The sequence continues at coordinate 111,609,778 of OY744481.1, read as the reverse complement.
TTTCAAAATTAACGGCTCATATATTGCATATTTTTTAGTTTTTAAGATAATTGTTCAACACTTATCCAAAAACCTTTGTTTAAATAAAAACATGAATATTCCTGTCTCATCCTTCTAAAATATTCCTGTATTGGTGTATAAAATTCAATAAAAATCAGTTACAATTTGACAGCGATCGTGGATACACGAGCATTGTGCAAATGTCTTACCATTTTGCCTTAAATTTTTAAGTGCCGTTTTTTAGTGATATTTCCTATGTAAGTATTATTTAATTATTAAATTTAATTTAAATGAGTTTTATTATTAATTACTTTCAATTATTAAAGTGTATTTAAGTGAAAAAATTGAAGATAAATATAAATTTTGTTAAGATAGTTTTGTCAGTATTAGACACAATTGAATAACTGACTTGTCCTTTTTACTTAGGTCCATAAGCATTATTTCTAAATCTTATTATAAGAAATGTGTGTTTAACGGATCTTAAAATGGTTTTTTGATTTAGTTGCCAAGTTTAACGTATGAGGAATAAAATATGGACAAACAAAAAAAAGTAAAAAAAAAATTATTTACTAATCAAACGATTTTAATCCATAATTTATTTAAAACTTTAATTCTTAGACAAAATTTACAGAAAAATTTGCGCTCCATATCGATTCGCTTTCCTGGTCCTTTCTGGCACTCTTTTCATTGCCGCCTGCGTTCCTGATGTATCAATCTTCTTTAAATCTCTTTTTATCTTTCTAATCAGACATTCAACATTTTTGGCACGATATCCATTGCTGTATACCATTCTCTTCAGATTTGCCCAAAAAGTTTCAATGGGCCTTAGTTGTGGAACATTTGGTGGGTTATAGTCTTTAGGGATAAATTCGATTCTGCGTTGACGTAAATCAGATAACGTTGCGTTGGCATAATGTGAGGATGCCAAATCAGGCCAAAAAATCGTTTTATCATTTTTATTATATTTATTTATAAATTTCTGAAGCACAGGTAAACATTTGTTTGTGTATGTTTGCGCATTAACCGCCAAACCACTTTTGAAAAATACTGGGTCACTGACACCTCGTTCGCTAATAGCCAACCACAACATAACTTAACCTGGAAACTTGGTCTTATGAATAAACTTCTCCTTTTCTGGTGCTTTGTAATCGGGAGACTCGTAGTAGTATTTTGGCTGCCATTCATTACCTTCAATAGTGAAATAACTTTCATCATCCATCACACATTTATAAGCTGAAGAAGCAGCGAAATATGTTTGGGAAAGCACTCTTAATCTAGATTTGATTGTAGCTAATTGTTTGTCTGTAGTTGCTGGTGCCGATTTTTTGGGTTTGCGTTGAATATTCATACTTTGTAAATATTTCTTGATAGTTTTTGGGGCAACTTGATATTTTTTACCCAGTTATCTGTACGATTTTGCAGTTCGACCCACTGTTTCACCTTTCAATTTCATTCGAACTTTGCTACCTTGTAGTTGACATTTTTTACCAGAGTCGGGTTTTCTTTCCACAGGTTCATTATTCTCAAACAGTTTAATTGTTTTGTAGATAAAGGATTTTTTGAATCCAAGATCCTTGAAGTAGTGAAAAATCTCGTTCTTTTTTTTGTCTGGATTTTCCTGACAAAATTTATAAATTAATTTACGACGATCTACTTGTAACAACGACATTTTTGTAACTAATCGTAAAATGACGCAGTTGTAATGTATTTTTTATAAAATATACGGGAACCACCTTATTTAAAAACAGGGAAATTTTTATTTTTGGTTGTACAATACAAATACAAATACATCTTACATTTGTCCATATTTCATTCCTCATACGTTACTTATCATTGTACTGTCCTAATTCTGACACGAATAATTTATAGAAGTTTTGTCAGAAATAATTCTTAAAGGAGACTGTCAATAATAAGTCCTTAGGTACTTAGCTCAGTATAAAATCCTCAATATGTCAATATAATGAAAGTAATCTGAAATTTATTTTTTTAAATTTAAACAATTATTTAATTTTAATGACTTTCTAAATCATTTAAATGATTTAAAAGTAATTAAATATGGGTACACCTAAAACTGACTGTATATTTTCGGTGCATTTAATTGTAATAAAAACCATTTAATTTATATACAAACCTGTCAGTAAACGAGCATTGCAATTTTTAGAATTACCACGAAATTGAAAAGTCTTCAATACAGCCGGGATGATCTTAACGCTGCTCTTGAAAATATGGCGAATGGAATGACCGTATACACATCAAGTTAACAATATAAAATGCCCCGAACAACTTTATTATACAAACAAAGAGGTGTATATGAGTTAAATGCATCCATCGGTCACCCAACAGTATTGACTACTGAAGAGGAGCAAAAAATAAGACAATGGATCGTTTATATCGTTAAGGCTGGGTTTCCCGCAACAAAGGATCAGCTTTTGGATAGTGTTCAACTACTGCTTAAAAACCTAAATCGTCAGAATAATTTTAGAGATGGAAGACCAGGAAAGCGATACGAGGGGTTTTTAAAACGAAGTCCAGATATTTCGGAGTGTGTTTCACAACATTTAGTTAGGAGTCGTATATTATCAGAGAGCATAAGTAATATTCGTGACTGGTTCCAGCAGATTAAAACGTATTTTGCAGAAAATAATTACCTGCATATTATTGATGATCCGAAACGAGTTTTCAACTGCGATGAGAGCGCATTTTTATTGTCGCCTAAGGAAAAATGTGTCCTAGCCAGAAAAGGTGAAAAGTCGGTTTATAATATGAGCAGCAATGACGAAAAAGAGTGCCTAACTACATTGATGCTATATATAAATATAAACGAATCCCGTTTGCGTTAGGGCGAAAAATGCCAAACGGCTGCGGCATGGGCTGCTCTGAATCTGGATGGATGAACGGGGAAGCATTCTACGAATATGTGGCAAAAGTCTTTTTGCCATGGCTGCGTCAAAATGGTGCGGAAATCCCAGTGATTTTATTTTTAGACGGACATATCTCGCATTTGTCGCCTTAAGCGAATTTTGCAAGGAACACCAAATTATTCTAATAGCACTTTACCCAAATGCAACCAACCTTTTGCAACCACCATAGATGTTGGTGTTTTTCGCTCTTTAAAGGTAGAATGGAAAAAAGCTGTACATAGCTGGAAAATGCAAAATAAAGGCAAAAAGTTGAAAAAGGCAGATTTTGTACCATTGCAGGCGAAAGTCGTACCAACAGCTGCTAAAGCATCGACGATTAAAAATGCTTTCAAAACATGTGGCATTACCCATTTTCGGCAGACGCTGTTAATTTCCTCAAAATGATAAAGGATCCACAAATAACACCAGCAGCAACAACACCTAGAACGGATAATAGAGTACGATCGGAGTCTTTTGTAGATATATTTGATTCTGACAGAAAATCAATTTCAATGCTTTAAAAACACCCGAGGGATATGGCGGGGTATTAAAGAGGACCAAAATTTGTACCGTGTGTGGGTTGATGTAAAAAATAAATATCATCCGAAACAAATCAATTTTTCTACGATTAGTGACGCCACTAATTTGAATTCCACTATTGCAGATGATGTACAGCAGGAGAAGTCTTTTCTAGTAACTGGCGAAAAATCTTTGAAAAAAATTTATCTTAATGCAGCATTTAGTGATTTCGATGTAGATCAATTGTGGGAGAATGTTGACGTAGGGGAAGTAATAACTTTTTCAATAGAAAATCACAAAGCCATTGATGAAAATGCTCATGATCAAGCTAAAAGCATTTCAAAGAATATTGAAACTGAAAATGAGCAATTACTTCTATCGAATGTGCAAACGCCCTTTAAAAACAGTTTCTTTTGGCCAGAAACTAAACCGAATGAGGCATCTATCAATAAAGTCAAAAAACGGATTCCGTCTGTTATAGCATGATTTAATAAATCCCAGGTTAGCTCGATTTTTCAAACCACGTGTTCGTGACGTCATGCAATTCCGATAAATATGTAAGTTATTCTTTTTTTACTTATCGTTTTTTTATTTGTTGTTGTAATTTATACGTGAAAGAATTGGGTGACGTCAAAAAAAAAGATGGTCATTTGTTTACATATTTCGAGCTAACCTGGGCTTTTATTAAATCATGTGTTATAGTATCTTCGGAGGAATACATAAATTATAACACAAAAAAAAAGCTGAAAAGAACAAGAAATTCAAAATAAACAAGATCGAAAAATGAAAAGGGAAGCCAAAAAGAATTCAGCGAAGAAAACAGCATCGTAAAAAAGTCTAAAATACAAAATACACCACCTACTGAAAAGACTACAACGAATATCAGCCAAATTAAGATTGGCAATTATGTCATCATTCGGTACGAGGAGGAATATTTCCCGGGTATTATTTTACAAACAAAAAATAATGAAATGTCAGTCAAAGTAATGGGAATAAGTGGCCCAAACTGGAAGTGGCCTGACAAAGATAATATTCATTTTTATCCCATTCAGGATATTGTTCAAATTATTCCTGAACCTGAACTTCTCAATTCTCGAGGGATCTACAGTGTTCCTGACATACAAAAATATAAATCTTAAGAGTACATAACAAATATTTTATTATAAGGATAACCAAAAATATTTTTTGTTTTTATATTGTTTTATTAATATTTTAGTTTAATTCACTTGTGATAGCCAGAATTAAAAGCTATATTTTGTTTATTTTTGTTTTTATTTTTAAATATTTTATTTTAATGTGATACCAGAAGTACCTTAATTTTATAAGTTTAAGTTATTTTATTATCTAAATAAATAAACTCTTCGAATACTTATGTATGTAGATTTTGTTTTATTTACCTTTCAGAAAATAAGCGTTTAATTTAGTAATCTTACATATCCAATAGTATGTATGTCAGTATTAGAAACCAAAAAAGTCAGTAATAGAAACAACGCTTTTCTGGTAGATCAGTGTTACGTACACTTTTCCTTTTTTGTTACATATTTAAAATAATGAAAGAAAATTATTTTTAATTTCTACATTGAGTTAGCCAAATTATTTTTAGATACATTAGTAATTGAAAAAATCTGCAAACATATTAAAAATAATTGGTTACATATATAATAACGAACATCAAACTAGCATTTGTCGCGAAGTATGCCAGTATTATAGCCGTTTACCTTAAGCACAATGTGGAACTTTAACGAATTCATTTGTGACCAAAATCGATGTCCAGTATAGTTCTCTGCTGTGGTGGCTGAGAGTAGACATACGACTGGAAAGGGTTAAACCGTATAATGAACGTTTTCGATTACTAAGTGATCGTCTTCAGATTTCATTTACAACTGACTAAAAAAAAAATTTTTTTTGATTGAATTTGTGATTTCGAAAAGGTGATCATTTCACCAGATAACTTTAACACTTTAGTTATGGAAATCACGGCGGCTCCACACTACCTGCATTTGTATGTTATGGTTGGTACCATTACACAAAAAATTGTTTAATCACTTTTTTTTACATGAACAACCTATCCGGGCAGTTTATTACTCCAACTCAGAATTATTTTAATAAAATGGTATATTTGAGACAGAGATGTGAAGTTGGTTCTTAGGACGGAACCGATTTCTGTAATAAATTGTTCTGCTGTAATAATTTTGACATTATTTTGTATGCAACCAAATTATTACAGCAACTGCGTGTAATAATTTTGACGTTTTCGAAATAATTTTTGTTCCATAGAAGTGCAAAGAAGCAGTAATCGCGCAATAAATATTAAATATAAATTATGGCTGAAGGCGAATCATTGCGATATAAAAGAAGTAAGTAAATAAAATATCTGTGTAGATATGAATAAAAAAATATTTATTTTAGTGAGCGACGATGAAATCAAACGACTCATAAAGGCCAGAATCCAGTCTCATGCATTATTTAAAAATAAATTTTATCGCAGAAACGAAAATTGGGCGTAAGTAAAATATTTTATTTGAAAATAAACTGTTTTATAAAGTTCAGTTTTATTGTTTCAGAAAAATTAAAGATGCATCAAATCTTAATGATTTTACTCCACAACAGCTTAGGATAAAGTGGAATAATTTATGTAAGCAATATAAAGTATGTAATACAAGTTTAGTTATTTTTGAATTTTTCATTTACGATTTTTTTTTTTTAATTTTAGGAGTTAAATAACCCTCCTACCGGTGTCCACACAGAAGATGGAGAAGACACGGCAGAAAATTGGGAGTTCTTTGAACTCATTCACGCTTACCATTCTGGCCGCCACACTATTCATCCGCCTTTGAGTTTACATAACCAACCTGGCGCGTATGTCAAAAATCCAGGCAACAGTTTCATCGGTCTAGATGAACCAAAACCCGCCCCACGATCTACGGCAACTAACAGCAGAAACATCAACTCACCGTCACCAGAACCATGTAGTAGCAGAGACAATAACTCATCACCAGAACCATGCAGCAGCAGACAGTTAGCAAAGAATTATGACAGAAATACAAGACCAGAGGCAAAAAAAAGAAAAGTCACAGCACAAGATATCTTCACCAGATATAAAAAGGAGTGTAAGCGGCAACGAAACGAAACAAAATGTTTCTTTAATTTTTTAGAAGGTTTTTCCACCCACATTGGAATACCTTTCAATAAACCCCCTTCTGAATCATCTACTAATTCAGATTAAAATGACATTATAGATTAGTATGTATAACAAATTGAAATTTTTACTGTGATGAAATTTATATGGAAATACTAATTTGAAATTATAAAAGAATGAATTCCTTTTTTATAAACATTATTTATTATTATTTTTTAAATAAATTAAATTAAAATAAAATTTATTACAACAAAATACATATAGTCTTCTTTATCGAGTATTTAAAAACATTCGGAAAAGTTCATCACGCAATTGAATCCCAGTTGGTTGATCTTTTAAATTATGAGCTATTTTCTCTTCATTAGGTTCATTAAAAGTTTGATGATCTACGTCTAATAATAATTGTTCGTCGTCATTTGTAGCTATACAGATGTTACGAAAGGTATAACATGCCGCAATTGTCTTCACAATATTTTCAATTTTTAATTGTAACGCACGTGCAAAAATAGACCACCAACGTACCCTCAATTTTTCCAAATGCGCACTCTATAATGATACGTGCAGCACTAAATACTTCATTAAATTGTTTTTAATCATTATCCATATTGCGATCTTTGAATGGAGTTATGATGGCAATCGGTTCCGTTATACAAGGGTAACCACTGTCCCCCAATAAAAAGTAGTCTGATGGTGGATACAATCTTGGATCGAGTATTTTAACTTGCGATCTATGTATTGATCATGTAACCTTACTGGGCACACAATTTCAATATGCGTACCATCAATAACGCCAGCCGCTTTTTCAAATATTGCAGTTCTTGCCCGTCGATTTAATTTGCGACCAATTAATGGTAATTCATTTTGGTTGAGCAACGTAATTACGCGTGGCATTATGTTGTCAATAGTGAAATTCAACATTTTATGAATAATATCACAACATGTTGACTTAGGAACCTCTATTGCTACACTTACGATTCTGTAACTGGTACCACTTGCCAGCCAGAACAAAAACATCATTAGCTCCATCTCCGGCCCCCAGCCATGATTCTTATTAGGCAAGAATTTACTTATTGCAATAAATGTGCTGGCCGAAATCCTTAAGTGTATCCGCGTTACACAATCATTGTAGCTTAATATTTCATTAACTATACTGTTATTAGAGACTTGAGTATACATCGCTGGTCGCTAAAATGAAAGAAATTTCTAAACTATAAATAATTTTTTCAAGTTAAATTGTCTCTTACTTGTTGGATTAGATTCATTAATAAAGGTCATGCGAGGTTGCGTGACCTTCTCAGAAAACACATAAAACTAATTACTAACACGAATAAAACCATATTTGGGTCAAATTCGACCTCAATAATTTTTTAAAATTTATAATTTGAAATAAATAATCAACCGTGCGCGTTTGTTTGTATTCAAATGTAAAATTAGTTATGTCAAAATTATTACAGTATTCGGACAGCAAACGAACTTATTATAAAATATGGAAGAGAAAATTATTTCACTAATGTCAAAATTATTACAAAACATAAAATTATTACAGAAATCGGATCCGTACTTAAAGTATAAAGTTCCAAATACAAAATTAACGAATTTCGGATCTACAGAATTCCTTCGGCCATAAATCATGGCTGAAATTGAAGAAGTATTACAAAGTGCTGGCTTACCGGAATACCTTAAATTAAAAATTATATTCACCAAATGTATTTTTAAGTACGTAGCCAATTCAGACTATATTCTCGTCGATATTATAAAATCTGTTATTTCATAGCCTGAATGATTTTTCGGCCATAAGGTTAGGCTTGTAAATATTTTGAAACACCACTAGTACTAATGATACTATGGTCGATACCATAAATCCAAACTTATCCATACACAGGCAATCCAGGCAAATTACCAAATGGAACATACATATCTGTCGCTGTATTTTAGTAAAATTTTGTATCTGGGAAGTTAAGCCGATTACATTTGGGCGGGAGCACGAATTTTTAAATGACATATTTAAATTGTATTGAAATTATTAGTTTCCTGGTTTTTCCCGTTCTCCGGCATTTTACAAATAAATTTAGCGATCTGAATGAATATTTTCTAGAAACCAGGAGAATGTTAGATATTTTGTGGGACGCCCATAGAAGTTTGAAAACCCAAAATATGTCCGAAGGAAGTAGGACCTCTGTCTCCCTAGGAAGAATCAATCAGTTCCTATCTCTTTGTTTCTTCGGAATTCGTGTTTGGTGAATGGTATATAGATGAAGAGGCTTTCTCACTGGAAAGTAACTTAAACTCAATATAAAAAGAAAGGATCCTTAAAGACTGAACTACCGATCCCGTTCAATCCTCCCTTGCCATTCTGTCCATATTCCTTTTCTCCATACTTTCTTGTTTGCAACCTGTTTCAGTAATTCTGACGTGTCGTTGTGAAACTCGTAACGACATATTGTAAGTACGAAAATGTTCGACCAAAAAATTCTGTAAAATTTAAATAATAGTAAGTTTTCGACGGTTGTTACGAGCAAAAGTACAAAGATTATTATTTCTGCCTGATTTTTTCGACTATTCATTGACTTTACTAAGCCATTGACTAGTTCATACTAAATAATGTTAACGCCAATAAAATATAAGGTGACTAATATTTATGATTCTACTTCAGCGCCCTTGCGTAATATTAGAAAACATGGGCTAGTACAAAAGTAATGTCCCCCAATAGTCACTTGCATCAAAATAATTTCGAAGATGAATTAAATAAGTTCAGAAAAGTTTGAGATTTTAGTTCTATTCATAAATTTATGACATTTCGAAAGCATATATCAGTTGATTGTACTTTAACTTAGAATAATTCGCAAAACCTTAATATATAAAATCACAACTCTCAATTCTTGTTTTATAGCGAAAATTCGTGCTGTAATTTCTTTTAAAATTCGTAAATTTTCCGTTCCATTCAAAAGTTTTTGTAATAAACATTTTCAATAACTTAAAATCAAAATTTGGATGGATGTCTAAAAATATCATTGAGCAATAGTAGCTTCCATAAAATACTTCTATGAATTGGCTGTCATTCTTGAATTTGAAAAACCAAGTCTTTGGCTCCACACAACCAAATAATACCCTGAATAAACCATTACATTACTTTCACGGCTAAATTGTCTAGCTTCCATCTAGTACTTCTACCAATCATGAAACTGCTAGTTTAAACCAACGACATTCCAACTTAAACTTTTATTATTGAAATGAAAGAAGTGAACTACTTAATTGTGAAAAATTTAGAAAAAATTGCCAAATTATTCCTGCTCCAATGTTTATGTGTACCTAACTGCATATTTTTCAAAGTAACAAAATTCATCTGATCGGTACAGCTATAATTTAGATCACCGTGATAGCTGTCTCAGGAAAACATTTTTGTTTGGGAGTTATTAGCTTCTGGAGCGAAACAAATTTAAAGATGGTTCCACATTTTCTTTTAAATTTCTCTGATCATGTAAAGGCAAAGCAAGTTGTTAAAAAAATTGTTTTTTTAAGCGTAGAATTAACGTAGAATTTCAATTTAAATCAGTCAGAATATTATTCATAACGTGTTTCCAAAAATTGTAAGAGAGTTTGATCCAGTTTCAAACTGATAAGCCTATGATCATGAAAAAATCAATCCTTTCATCAGGTCAGACCATGGATTAAATTATCTTATAATTTTCGGAAAACTTTTACTTCATAATTAAAAATTAAATGTAACTAATGAGAATCTATTACTTTTAACTTTGAGGCAAGTACTTTAATTTGAATTAATTAAATAATTTTTGTAAACCTAAGATCATTTCAATGTGTTTTACAAATAACACGAACATGTTTACTACCGAACATTGACTCGCTGTTTGTAATTTTAAGTTTCACGAATTAATAAATTAAATTAACTTATAATTAGCACTTCAAAATTGGATGAGATTCTATATCAATTTTCGGAAATGTTCATTCAACTTAAAATTGATGAACCATTTTTCAAAGGAAGCTCAAACCTTTTCCATTAATCTGTCAACCCACTTAATTTATTAAATGTGAAATTAAATCAAAATTAGCTTAATATGGTAAAAATAGATTTTAAGTAATCGCCTAATAAAATTGTTTTCTATCAAAATTATCGCCTTTCGAAATTTAATGGCTTTAATTTTGATTTGTTTTTTTGATCGACTAGCATTTGTGGTATTCTTAGTATATTCAAGATAAGCAGGCTGTAAGACTAGCTGTACTAATTAAAACTGCTAAATTATGGTTTTACCAATCCCTTTGACATAATATTATGTAAAAGTTATTTAATTTGTACAATTTAGAAATTTAAATTTAAATAAATTTCTGAAATTATAAAAATTTCAGATTTCTAATTGGATTAGATGAAAAAATTAACAAATTTAAACCAATTCTTAAATTTCATGAAATACGATATTAAAAAAAATATTTATAGTATTTTAAGGTCGGTGAAGAACCATATTTCGTTTTTACCAAATTACTTATGTAAGACAATTGTTAAAATAGAATCGTGTTTTTACTAAAACTAAAATAAAAAATGTTTAATTTTAAATTTAATACAAACTTTTTATTTATTGTCGATAATTTTTAATTGTTGACGGTAAATTGAAATGTTATATGTATTAAAACTATAAAAAGCGATATTTTAATTATCGTTAATAAAGACATACGGTTTTCCTATTTTAAGAGTGTTCTTATATAATTTGCTAAATATATCATTCTCGTCGCTTATTCTTAATATGTGCCGTCCTTAAGGTCAAATTTTAATTCAACAACTTCAAATGGTTCAGGATATTCAATTTTCAATTTTTTTTAATGTTTCTTTTGTAAGTAAGATGTTGCTGAGTTTTATATAATTTCAATACGAGTTAAAGGTCATTTAATCTTAGTCTTAAAAATCATATTTTGCTAATATATTTATTAAGAGGATGTTGCAGGTTTTAATAAATTTTGATATTTTTAGTTCAAACAATTAAATTTACATTAAAATGTTTAGTTCTCAATTTTTAAGCATATTGAAAATTCGAAAACAAACAACTACAAATTAAATTTATTTAAGAAAGGAAATTTTAGAGTACATAGGCGAATTTAATAAAAAATTCAGGCTTTTGCCGATTTTAGAATTGCCTCAATTCTGTTACTAATAGTTTAATAAGTTTTTAAAATTTTGTAAAATTCGAAATTTTATGAATTTTTGACAATGTAGTAATTTTCAATTTTTTTATAAATTCTGAAAATTGTATATAACTAACTATATGAAATTCTTAAGTTTTACCTATAATTCTTCGAGGACACGAATTTAGATCAAATTCTACTGAAACAATCCAATTTCATGAAATTTTATCCACACAGGCGTTTTACATTTTGCGTTGATATTGTAATTTGTAAATTCAGACCTGAGGAAAATCAAATTTGAGTTGAGAAGAACATTACTGACATTGTTGTTAGGTAGCAAATGAAAAATTATGTTTTGTCAATTTTTCCCATTAAATTACGAATTGTAGCCAACGAAATTTCAAAGAAAGGTATTTTTTCTGCATACAACATTGAAAATGGTCAATATTGTTCGATAATTTAAGCTGAAAATGAATACGACTGAAATAAACTTGTTAACGAATAATGATTTAAAATGTTGGTTTGTAAATTTTTTGATAAATAAAAATATAGTTAGAACAAATTTTTTGGGGCTGAGAGAAAAATTAATAATTGAAAAATAAAAACCATCCCACATCTATACAATATTTAACCCTAACTAAAATTCCATTATTATTCGCTATTTTAGAGGAATATTTCAAAAAATATAAACCCTCTTCAAGAGTGAAAGGGGTTGTAAACTTGTCAAGGAAAAATTTAAGTAACAGCCATCGGAATCCTTAATATAATTTGTTAAATTATATTGAACATTTAATCTTATCGTGTTATACGGCACATGTGGAAATTTATTAACCTTTTAAGCAAAAACATCTTACTTATAGAACAATTGATAAAATGGAATGTAAATTCATACGCATTACGAACCTGGGGGTCTACTATGCATTCGGATCGGAAAGTAATTTTTTTCTGAATTCAGAAATTTGTATAGAAAGAACGAAGGAAAAATTGAATTGGTTTCATATTAAAATTACACTATCCGATCTACTTTACTTTCTGATCCGAATACAAAGTAGGCCCCCTGGGCACATATCCTTGATATTAAATGGAAAAAGGCATCGGTGACTCTATGCATTAAGTAGGTATACTATAGTTAACGGCGACTTTTTTTGATTAAGTGCAAGAATACGAGCACCTAGCCTAATTATTAAAAGATCATAAATTTTCTTAATTCTATACTTCTTAAATCTTCCTTTAATGTTTATGTTTAAAAAATCGTAGTTAGCTACTTGCATTTGGAAATTTTTAGAAATTAAATCAACCAAAATGTTTAATTAAAAATAGCTAGATAAGAATAAGATTTTATAAAAATTTCGAACTTCACAGAATAGGAAATTTATGAGTTTTTTCAAATATTAAATTTAAAATTTTACAGAATTGTCAAGAATTTTAAGACTAGCAATTTTTCATTCTGAACTAGATATCTAAATAAATAGACCAATTTAACGAAATTTCTAATACTTATGCTGTGTGCCTCATGTCGGCTTTTTCGACTAAATCATTGCTTTTCTAAATTGTTGACTAGTTCATGCCAGTTATTCATAGATGGCAGAAGGGTCAATACGGCAGGCTGTGCCTGGCTTTTCATTATTCTAGCCAGCGACTTTTGGAACGTCAAACGTAAGTTATTATTCTTTGACGGAAATAACCAGGCTTACTATTTGAAATTTCGTGTAAATAATTTTCGTATTGGCTTACGTGCTGGTCACGATATAGCAATATAAAGATATGCTCAATTGCTTTTCAAAATTTGGTTTATTTCGCGCATTTCGTCATCCAGTGACAAGTCCATACATTTTAGTATGGCGCTTATATTTCAACATAGCCTACTGCGTTTATTATTTATACGGAAGAATCATTATATTTTTGTCACTAGATGACGTAATCGTGCGCGTGAGCATATCTTATTAATTTCTTATATCGTGCGTGCTGGTTATTTTCCAATGTTAATTTGGATCTTTTGTATAAGAAAATCTCTAGAATTTCAACAACGTAGATGAATTCGCCTAAAAACGGAAACAGATTATTTTACGAAAACAAACTAAAGACTTCTGCTCGGCCCAAAATCTTCGGCCCACAAAGAGGGCATGGAGGTTGCAGCAACATTAATGTGTTTTAATCCAAGAAAGAGGCAAGTAAAAATGGATAATAAACCGTGAAAAACGTATCTAAGACCGTTAGTAAAAATGAGATGTTTTACCCTTAAGTAGGCGCTTTTCCATTAGATGGTCGGTCTGATAATTACATGACATTCTGAAGGATATTTTTCTTTAATTATGGGATGTAGCCAGAACCGTTTCAAAATAATTGCAAAATGTATAATTTATTTACATAAATAGGTAGCAATAGCGACTGACAAATGATACTTTTGTAATTTTTTATCGCCACCGATATTGGTAGAGGCGTTCCAATGGAAAAACGTACACCGATGTTATCGTTACTGTCGAAATACCGGCGACGACGTTATCGGTATAATATGAAAAAAACCTTCTTTCGATATAAATTAACTGGATACTAATTAATTTGGTATGAGGTGTAGCTTTTTCGAATTAAATGATGAAACCTTTTCAGAAATATGTAAAACCAAATTAAATAAATTTAAAACCAATAAATACGTTGTGAAATAAAACACGTATTGATTCTCCTGTAATACCAGGGGGGAGTGTCATGGTATCTAAGACGAAATTTAGCCAATCTGTAGCTGTGACTGTCTCAATTCTCTATTTGAGCCTGCCTTCTAAATCCGATTTTCTTAATAAATTCTTTGCCGTTCTTCGATGTAATTGAGGAATGCTATGTTCTATCGGATTTATAGCTTTTACAAGAATTTTCCAATTTAAATTAAACTATTGATGATCGTAAATTAAACTTTCTTCAATCAGCATTAAACGAAAACTGACCTGTTTTTAAGAATCTATTGGACAAAGTTTAATTATGACTTAAACAAGATTAGTTTATGATCGTATATTTGTATAGTTTAATTTAAATTGACAAAGGTTTATTTTAATTTATAAAAATAGTTTTATTTATTTGTCGGAAAAAGTTAAAGCACAGATAAGAATAGACAGATGTAGGTACATCTTGTATGGGCCAAATTTACATTAGAAATTTCAATACAATAATTCCAATTCAATCCTTTTAGAGCAGGACGTACATTTCTGTCTCTTTTTATCTTTTTTTACGTATGGCTATTTTGATTATATCAAAGCAAACATAAACCAACTTCAAACAAAATTGTATTTTACAATATATACGTCCTGCTCTAAAAGGATTAGATTAGAATTTGGTATTGAAATTTCTAATGTAAATTTGGCCCATACAAGATGTACATCTGTCTATTCTTATCTGTGGTTAAAGAGTAAAGGTTCTCATTGGAAAAATTAATTTAATTTAATTTGCAAAAGCAGACAGAAGAAACCTTTTATGATTTTGTGCTTTACGATATCGTAAATTTTGGATCACCAAACTCAATAACTTTCTGCCATCTCTGCGATAGCGGGAAAAATACCGCCAGCAAAATAATATAGGCATGGACATGTTTCCGATTGTTTGTTTTTTCTTGTGGTGCCCTTTTAGCAGTATTTGCCTTATTTGGAAAAGGTTTCATTTATTCCGTACAAATTTTCATTGAATTTGGGAAATATTTCTTTTAATTCGGAAAAACGTATAGTATCGGAAACAGTTTCGCTTAACTCGGAAACGGATTCGTTTAATTTTAAAACCCTATAAGTAAGGTTCAATTTGGAAAAATCATGCTCACAATCATGAATTATTTTTGACAAAAAGTGTTAAGGGCACGGATTTACAAATTTATCTAAAGCTAAAGAAGGACGAGATATTAATTTAACTGCACATTATAGGTTAACCATCGTAAGGTTGTTTTTCTGATTTAGAGCACAATCACAGAGAGCCAATGGGATGATTTGCATACATCTGGTACATTCTTTCACTCATTGTTAATTTGCTGCTCGTTATGCCCTGTCCGCACTGACAATTCGCCAATATTAATCAAATCACTATTAACAAAAACAGTAAGTTTGTTTACAACAATGATTTCAATTCAAAAACGAAAAATACTCGTATAATCATTATAGCTTCAGCATTTCACTAGAAACTTGTAGCAGAAATTAAATTTTTTCGCAATAAACTAATTCAAGGACTCTCAATAAATAATGACAACTAAGATGGAGATTATTGGTCCCAACTTCTTTTCTTTCAATTCCATCAAAAACAAATAATAATTTAAGTTTGTAAGTATATCTTTTTTTGATCGAATACTGTGGTAATTATTTCCTCGAAGTAATTTTTGGCACATACATAAGTAATAGGGTGTAAAAGTCACTCATCCGTATTGCTACAGTCTTTTTCTATAGTATTGCTTGAGAGATTTGAGAAGAGTGTTCAAACCTACTTATGTATATCAAACATGCGAGTACAACGCTCGTATACATTCATGTTGGCTTCGATTCATCCAAGAAAATTAATCCGTTGTCAAAAGAATAATTTTTATGCTGTCGGTCGAGCAAAATTTTTGCTCGATTATATACAAATCTCGATTTTTTCGCAGATTTACCCTTCTTTTACTAATAACAACAACCAGAACTGTCTCTTTGAGGAAAATCCTAATTTCAAATAAAAGTCAACAATATTTTTTATAGACGTTATATTTATCAAAATTGGCACTTTGTCAGTTTGTATAGTTAGATTTGTAGAGAAATATAGATTGCTTTTTCAGAGAGGGGTAGAAGACGAATCGAAAACGATATAAATACAGTACTCAGTTTTATTAACTTAAAAAGCAAAACCATCTTTGATAAATAAAAAATAAAAATAACTAATTAAATAGTCTCGTTTTGAATAGGACACCCTGAACATGTTTATTTCATTAAAATTATAATTAACAATTTCATGCCGTTTTAGGTAGGCATTTAAATTAATTGATCCACTATTTGGTCTCTATATTGAAGAGCAATAATTTTATCGTTTCGACCCTGATTTTTAACAACTTGACCTCTGGACTTTCAATGTCATCTTCAACTAAAGTAAGCTATCTTTAGTTTTTATGCAAATATTATGAAATGTACAGTAAGCCGCCATAGTTTTTACACAATTCACGATTTTTAATTCCCCATTTATTTCTTAAAAATATTTCGCCATCTCACCTTTAACTAACCGAAAGCACGTTCGACAGTGTTCCTTGCTTTGGAGTGCTTTTTATTGAACCTTAATTGATCTGGTGTGATGCACCGATACCATTTAAACAGAGTTATTATCCAAACTGGAGGAGGCAGATAATTTTTTAGTAAAAATTGGGACTCTGGATACCCAACGAAAACATCTAGAAATTGCAAATTAGCGTCACAAATTGGATGGAACATCAAATTTAATATTTATGTATTGATCATGCAAATTTATGGGACACAAAATACTAATATGGTTCCCATCGATTGAACCGACTACATTTTTGAATACCAAAGTTCCAGCTCTTCTGCGGAACTGTAACTTGTGTGAACTCGTCATTTGGTTTTGGTAATTTAATTTCCTGTGGCGTAAAGTGATCCAGCAAAACAACATAAACATTAGTTGTTGATCATTCTCACAAAACAATAATAAATTTCAATTTCAAATACAATACATATTTGAAAGCTGAAGCTGCTACACAGTTAATGTCAAAAATAGTATTCGTGCAGCAAAGCGAAAAAGGAAACAATTGTTGCGCAACAAATGGCATAAATTACTACGAGAAAAAAATTATCACACTATTCGAGCAGACTCTAAGTAAGCAGATATTCGATTGCTTAAATTTGTACATAAACGCAGCTTAAGTTTATCGTCTTCTGAAAGAGGTGCTCGTCAAAACAATTTTAAGATGGTTTAAATATTTCCAAGTGATCGATTGAATCGACCAAGTATCCTATAGAAGCTCAACAATTATGATCCGCCTTCAAACCAAGTGACCAGTCCTAACTTTAGCTCCTTGCCCAAGCCAGCCACTACTTTATCCTTTTACTTTGCTGAGAAGGCGATTGAGAATTTCACTCTGAGTCATTTATGCCATTTATTTAATTTTAGATCAGTTATCTTCCCTTTCTAGGTTTAAGATTTTTAAAACAGTATAGTTTTCTTTAAGAAAGCGTATCGTTCACAGGATAAAATCAGGGCAGGGCAAATTAAGTTTAAACGGACTTTTCTTTTCAACCGTATGCAACTAGCAGTAAGTAAGTGTCTATATGACCACAAAGAAACTGATACGTATGAAGGCGAAATCTAATTTACCTTTTCTTATAGGATAGGCAAAGAAATATGCAATTCTATTGAATGACAATATACCGCAATTAAGATTTACATAATTTATGAAATTGATGTGATGTCATTTATTTTGTTTACTCTGGTAAGTATTTGTAATCTGATGTAATGCGCCTAAGGCGAAGACTTTAGTTTTGATAGTATCACGTCATATCTTGAAAATCAGGAAAACCTGAGTTATTAAAATGTATATTAGTATGTTCAATGCGGTATCGGATTTCATTCGATAGTTTGTTGCATTGTTTTCAAAATTTTATGAGGATGAATGATTTTCAAACAGATTTTAAGTTCAACAGTTTGTCAATGGTTTGCAATGTTAATCAATGGTTTACAAGGTTGGATCAGACAATTAATTATTCGTTCATTTTTGTATTTCGAATTTGAAATTTGCAACCAAACAATTAAGACTGCTGTGATAAGAATACCAGTAGTCTTAAGAAAGTCTTCCCAATAAGTCTTAGCTAAGACGGTCTTGGGAGTCTTAACGTCAGAATCGGGGGTTTAGTTCCCTTTGTTTATTAATTTGATTAACTAAAGTATTCTTAAACTCTAGTTAGAAATCTAATTGGTAAAAGCTTATTGTTTGTATTAAAAATATTTATTAAGGTAACATCAGTCAATTTGAAGAAAACTAATTTCAAGAAATAACCGAAATGTTAAGACATAAAAATCAGTTCTTAAGTGTACCAGGTGTATGCATAAGTATTTTCCGGTTTAACTAAGAAATGTAAGAGTGCGGAAAAGGCTGTGAAAAGTCATGGTTTGCTGGTAGAAATATATGGTGAACATGCTCCATCGATAAGAACATGTGAGACAAGGTTTCGACAATTTAAAAGTGTTGATTTCAATGTGAAATGCAGTGAACACTCTGGTAGACCAAAAAAATGCGAAGACGAGCAATTGAAGGAGTTATTGGATAATGATCCAACTCAAACTCAACGAGCAATGGGGAAGATCAATAAACTCGGTAAATGGGTCCCACACGATTTGAATGAACGTCAAATAGAAAATCGCACTCACTTGTGAAATGATGCTTCAACGCCACGAAAGGAAATCATTTTTGTATCGAATTGTAACGGGTGACGCAAAATGAATTTATTTTGAAAACCCGAAGCAGAAAAATCGTGGCTTTCACCTGGCGATGCCGGTCCTTCAACACCAAATCCAAATCGCTTGGGCAGGAAGACCATGCTCTGGGTCTGGTGGGACCAGAGCGGTATTGTGTATTATGAACTCTTGAAGCCCGAATGGGGCGGAAGACATACCAAAGTGATTTTGTTACTCGACAATGCGCCGTCTCACACCGCAAAACCAGTGAAAGACACCTTCAAATCGCTTGGATGGGACATCCTATCGCACCCGTCGTATTCCCCAAACCTGGCGCCATCTGACTATCACCTCTTCGCTTAATGGGGCACGCGCTCGCAGAGCAGCATTTAAGCAATTTCGCGAGGAAGTTGTAAGATGGCTCGAAGAATGGTCTGCCGCAAAAGACAAGCAGTTTTTCTGGCATAATATTCATAAATTACCTGAAAGATGGGCACAATGTATAGAAACCGATGGCCTATATTTTGAATAAAAAGAAATTAATTTCCCTTGATAATTACGTGTTTTTTGTTTACCAAAAAACCGGAAAAAACTTATGCATACACCTGGTATATACAAACTTATGGTATATAAAAACTTATGCATACCTGGTATAACTCGGCCTTACTTTTATACTTGACTTTGTGCTTAAAATCGAACTATACCCGACAGACATACTTTTAAACAGGAAATTATGAAACGGCAAAACCTGATCACTTTATCTTATATAAGTAACTATTGAGTAATTCTAAATGAAATCAATTAACTTTAAACAAAGGTAGCATAGTTGATTTTAACTAGATTTTACGAAATACAATTTTACTGAAAACAAGAGTAAAATACGAAACAATGCATTTTATAAAATAAAATAAAAATTCCGCGTATTTCGGTGGGATTTCCTCTAAATTGATTTATTAATAAAATTCTAAAAGCCTATTGAATAAATAACTACGGCTAATCGATTTGGACACACCATACAACATAATACATTGTCGACTCTTACTGTAGGTACCTGGTGTATAGGTATAGTAAATAATAATTTGTATGTAAAACGGTAAAATCCGTTTAATCACTTATAAAAAAAAAAATACCATGACTAACAAGTAATAACAAATTAACTAAGAGGAATAAAGTGTAGCTCCATGTAAAATTTAAAATATTTTTTTAATTAAATTAAATACTATGTAGCTAAATTGTAAATTAAAATGAAATTATTTCATCACATGAGAACATCAAAAAATTTACCTTCAAAGTTTGATTCTCCAAAATCAAAACAAAAAGCACAAACAAGTTGTGCTGTCGAATTTCCTTCCGGTAAATATTTCTGTGTTGTTTGTGTGCAACACCACACAAATTAATCCTTTAAGCTTAGCGGGAGTTTGAACAGCAACATGTATTTTAAAATTACACAATAATTAATTTTTTTTTTTTTTTTTCGTATTTAATTAACCACAGAACATCACAAAGCACACTACACGACGCTATAATAATAGTAATTTATTAATTAATTTTCTTTCTATGCTTTTGTTATTAATTTGTGTAAAGGTCAGAAAATTAATAAGATCACATGCGATTTGATTTTTATTATTTCTTCACATTTATTGAATTAATGAAAATAAAACGAATTAATAAAATATAAATATGCGTGATTACACGCTGTCAGAAAACACTTTAATGTAATATATTAATAAATATTTTGGAAAATTCACTTAATGATTTTATACACAATAAAATTAATCAAATTTCCACACAACAAAACTAAAAAAAAAAAATATTCACACAATAAAATATAGTTCGATATTAATATGCAAAATAGAAATTTGAATTTCTCTTGATATCGCAAAAAATAAAAAAGAAAACTTTCACCAATTATTTCACATAAAATTCAATGTTTACTCGGCAGCGTTTACTGAACAACTAAACAAAAAGTTTGTTTTTATATTTTACAAATTTTTTTTTTTGTATTTTTGTTCAAAACGAAACAGAAAAAAAATAATCTTAAAACCAAAACAAAAGAAAATATAATAAACAAACCCAACAACAACAATAACAAATGGGAAAAATAAAAACAAATGAGAGTATAGCTATAGAAATTTTTGTTGTAATTTTATTTTTGTCAGACGTAACATGCCATGCTTTATGTTGCCTCTTTAAAGTTTTTCTTTCGTGTGTGTATTTTTATCATTTTCGTATGGATTGAATATGGTTATCTCATTCTTGCTGAAATCAGTGGTGTTTACACTACAGTCGAGTTGTAAAATATTGGAACATGAGTAATTTTAACGCTGCGGCGTTTTTATTATTTGTAATCATGTTTATGATGTATTAAAGCAATAATTAGTTTTATTATCTAGGGATATGGCTAATTCGTGAAAAGCAAAAAAAAAAATTTTGTAGTCGGCTGAAAATAACAGTAATTACAAAAATATTCTGTTTGGCCTTGTAAATCAAGATTACAATCACTAGATGGACTTGTGGGTAGTGTAGATGTGAGGATGATGATGCGTGTTCCCTCTATTAACACTCCACTATATTCGCAAAGGTTATGTCCAAACACTTGTTTATATTAATCAGTAAATAATTTACATCGATTGATATTTTGATAATCGTACTTTATTCACTAAATAAACAATGATCGCTTAATCGAATTTATTTAATTCAATTATTAATATTACATGTAGGATGATGATGTGATTAAAGTTGACATTCAGATTTTTTGTCTCGTGGTTTTTACTGTCATTTTTAGAATGCCGTGGTTTTAGAATACCCTGGTTTTATCAACCCAGTAAACCGATTAAAGGTGATGTCGATTTTACTTGCCTCGACGGTAGGGTTGCCGCCACTCTATCCTTCCCAGTGAACGATAGAAATTTATCGAAAACGAGCCGGCCTAACGATGGCGCGGCCCCCTCTGGATTTGGTTTGTTCGGTAATTTTGGGATCAAACGTTACTCTTCCCTTAAGTGATCTGCCTGTTTCACCGGTGTGTGAATGTGGTGAATGTGTTGTTTCCAACGTAGTGTTTGGTTTGGTTGGCACTTCGTTCGATGTATTTGTATGTTTATCAGTTTGCGGCGCCTCTATGAAACAAGGTTTAATTCGGTTTATTGAAACCGTTCATTCGACACCTTTGACCAGCAGTGTGAAATATTTTTCGTTGCGTTTGACTACCGGAAATGGTCCCTTGTATGGAGGTTGTAGAGACTGACGAACTGCATCTGTCCGTAACAGTACGAATTCGCAAGTTGACAACTATTTGAATACGAAAATTTGTTCTTTAACATGCCGTGATGTCGATGAGGGTTGAATGTCTTTAAACTGGTTCCTTAACTGTGTGACGAAATTGGACTGATGAATGTTCCTACTTGATTGGATGAAATCCGCGGGCAATCGTATATGTTCTCCGTAATCGAGTTCAGCTGACGTACTTTGAAAATCTTCCCATGCCATCGTTCGATTAAACCGTTGCATGCTGGATTATAAGCCGTTGTTTGTTTGCGGTGGAATCCAAGTGATTTGTAAAGTTCGTCGAACAGAGTTGTTTCAAACTGTGCACCTCTATCGGTTTATGGTCAGAGAACAGAATAAATTCTCGACCTTCGACGAAATTTTTAAAATGTTTGGTAGCTGAGTAAGCTGCTAAAAGTTCCCTGTCGTACGTATTGTAGCGCGTTTCGGTATCATTCAGCTTTCATGAGTAGAAAAACAGTGGTTGCCAACCTTTTTGTGTTTGTTGTTGCAATACTGCTTCTACTGCTGTATTCGACGCGTGGACGAAAATTGCAAATTTGGCACTTGGAATCGGATATGCTAGTTGAGTACACTGCGCCAGCTTTGTTTTGCACGTTTCGAATGCTTTGATAGATTCGTCGGCCCAATTTATTGGTGATTTATAATTCTTCTTCTTTCGCCCTTTTAAAAATTCATATAAAATCCCGTGCTCGAATGCTGCATTCTGTAAAAAAAATCCGATAATAATTTATCATCCCCAAAAATCGAAGAATGCCATCTTTTATAGTTGGTTGTGGGAAATTTTGAATTGCTTCCACTCTGTGTTTATCAGGCGAAATGCCGCTTGCGGTGATATAAAATCGAGGAAAGATATTTCGTTCTTCATAAATTCGCACTTGTTGAGATTTATGACTAGTCCTGCGTCACTTAGGCGCTGGAAAACAATCCGTATGTGTTTTAGATGCTCTTCCGAGTTTTGTGAGGCGATCAGTAGGTCGTCGATATACGGAAACACGAATGCCAGATCTCGAAATATTGCGTAAATCAAACTTTGGAATGTTTGAGCCGCATTACGTAATCCGAACGTCATCCGAGTGAACTCAAACAATCCGAACCGAGTGATGATTGCGGTTTTTCCTATGTCTCGTTCTTCGATAGGAACCTGATGATATGCACGGATGAGATCAATCTTCGTGAAAATCGTGCATGACTCGAGTTGATGTGTGAAATCGGTCACAAAGGGAATCGGATAACGGTAAAGTTTTGTTATCGAGTTTAATGCCCTATAGTCACCACATAATCGCGAGTTTCCGTCTTTCTTTTTTGTAATATCCAAGCTTCAATCTCGGCTTTGGCTATTTTCATCTTATCCGCGTTCAACCGACGTACTTTTGCATGGCATGGTTGACCGAATATTTCGATACAATGCGTGACGTTGTATTTCACCGAATTTAGATTTGTTGATTCACGAGTTACTGTCTTGAATTCATGTAGTAGTTTCAGAATCTCGGGAAGTGTTGAATCGGCCTTTATTGTTGTGATGCCATATGAAGGAATTTGAATTGGCTCTCCTTTGACGCCGAGGTTCGTGTTGGGGTCGATGAGCTTGTTGTTTTTAATATCGACCAATAAACCGTAATGCGACAGGAAATCAGCTCCAAGAATACACCGATCGACGTTTGCTATGATGAACTTCCATGTCAATGGTCTACGAAGACCTATGTTGAGAGTGAGGTTTTTGCAACCGTATGTATCAATCGTTGTAGCGTTCGCCGCAAACAATTTAAACGTGGACGAATTGGACTTTTCGAGATTTATCGATAGTATTACCGAAACCTTGGCGCTGGTGTCGATCAAAAATTGTAGTTTGTTCTGTGAATCGACTATGATTAGGCGGCTTTTTGAGTTTTGGCTACCGTCACTTGCCGCGTGAAGTGCGGTGCCTACCGGTTTTCCGGATTCGTTGTTGATTGTTGCGCCTCTTTGAAGTAGCACGGTTTTAAACACCTTCGTGCTCGAAAACCGTATTTGTGTTGATACCATCAATTCAGGTGTTTGCCACTTGTTCCTTTGATCGCGAACTGCTGCGCTTACGATTATTGTCATTTGTCCTGGGGCTTTGCGAACGTCCGCGGTATGAATTATTTTTAGATTTTCCGTAATGACCGAACAATGCTTCCACTCGTTGTGTTAGGAAGTTGACCTGAGCTGTTAAATTATTTTGTTGTACTCTTTCGTCGTCTCGTGTCGAGGCTGTCAGGTTGAAAATACTAGCCAGTTTTTGTACGTCGACTATTTTGTCTGCAGCGTTCAAGTTTCTGCAGGATCGAATCATCCATGCAAGACAAAATTTCTTTTGCATGTGTTGGGAGTAGTTGTAACCACAGATTTCTTAAAACTGGCTCAGTAACCTGATTAATGGATATTGTTTCCATGTCCCTCAGCAGTTAAGATGGTTTTTTATCGCCGAGCTTCAATCCTGATAGGAGTCGATCGAGTTTTATTTTTGCTGATTCACTTAAGCGTTCGATTATGACCTTTTTTAATGTTGCGTATTTGTCGTTCTTTGGCGATGTGAGAACTTGATCGCGTACATATTTCACTGTTTCAGGATCGAGAGCTGCAATGAGATGTCCGTATTTGGTGGAATCGGCTGCGATGGCACCAATTTCAAATTGTGCTTCCAACTGTGTAAACCAAATTTCTAGGTCGTCTCGATTGAAAGGTGCGTATTTTATCGACACCTTGTAGACGTTAGTTGTCCCACCCATCTTGGGTTTCGTTGCATCGTTGTTTTCGTCGTCACTCATTTGGCACTCGTTAAAACAATTAAAATAATGTTTATATACGAACTGGTAATAGGCGTAATTATTGGTGTTTTGCGAATCATTTTATTGCTTAATCACGTCGGGGTCACCAATGTGGGTAGTGTAGATGTGAGGATGATGTGATTAAAGTTGATTTATTTTGTAGTCACCTACAGATTTTTTCTCTCGTGGTTTTTACTTATCTTGTTAGTTGACTGTCCTGATTTTTTATTCTGCCATTTTTAGAATGCCGTGGTTTTAGAACACCGTGGTTTTATCAACCCAGTAAACCGAGAAAAGGTGATGTCGATTTTACTTGCCTCGACGGTAGGATTGCCGCCACAGACTAATTTGCCACTCGGTTGTAGTTTCCTCTCTGGCAAACTTTCTCCTTTCTGCAACACTTACATCGCTACCACATTTCTCATACAACTTGTTTACGCTCTTTAGTTAAGAGGTCCACCCTTAAAGCGCTAAGTCGATATACGGAGTTTAGCTTACACCTATAGGAGATCCTCATTTCGTCAGCCCAAATTGGAGCTCTATATAGCATTATTGATAAAACGACACTGGCTAAGAGCACTTTTCGTTTTTGTCTTACTCCGTTCGTATTCGGCATTATTCGAAACAGTGCGCAGCTTACAATGGCGGCCTTTTTTGCAGCAGTATACATATGCTCCTTAAAGTCTAATCTGTTATCAATGGGATCTGCTCGAAATGCGATATTTCAAAATGCGATATGGTACAAAATGCGATATTTTAAAATACGATGTTTCAAAACGATATATGGTACAAAACGCGATATAAAAACGCGATATGGTACAATATATTTTAAATTGCGATATTTCAAAACGCGATATTTCAAAACGCGATGTGTAGGCAAATGCAATTTTAAAATTAATTTTGATAACAATTTGGAATGTGTTTGGATCTAAGATTTCGATACGCTCCCATTCCCCGTATCCATATTTTCAACATAAAAATCTTTAAAGTTTGGTTTTCAAAAATGAATAATTACTTCAGAATAAATGAAAATATATCGCAAAATGTCACAGTACATAATATGGAAATCGTGATATATGAGTATACAGGGTGAGGAAAAAGTATGGAAACCACTAAAAATCTCGCTGAGTTCGTTCAAAAAAAAATGAGCAAGGTTTATTCTTAGGTAATTATCAACAATGAATTTAATGGTGAGCTTGGTTGTGCCCTTGACCTTCATCTTCAAGGTCATTTTGAGGTCAAGGTCATTTTTTTACAGTGAAACTTCTGTTTTTGGCATCGGATTCGAAAAGAGCGATCAATTGTACGTCCGACTCCGAACACGTATTTTCCATGACCTCCCAAGGTCACCTGAAGGAATAATTTTAATTGGCAATAATGCTTGTGTTGCTATGAAAATTATAAAAAAAATAAAAAAATATAAATTTTAAAAATAAAGAATTAATTTTTTTAATTTTAATTTTTTTTAATTTTCGTAGCAAATCATAAGCATTACAACGAAAATATATTCCCTCAGGTGACCTTGGGAGATCATGGAAAATACATATTCGGACGTACAATTGATTGCTCTTTTCGAATCCGATGCCAAAAACAGCAGTTTCTCTGTAAAAATGACCTTAACCTCAATATGACCTTGAAGATGAAGGTCAAGGTCACAACCAAGCTCACATTTGAGGACACATTTTTTATGAAACCACATTTTATTTTTTAAATAAGCTTTTGCCAAGTATTCCGTAATTATACGGTAAAATCGTAACATTTAGTTCTGAGATGTGAAGTGCCTTACACGTGATTTAAAATAGATTGGAATAAAAGAAAAACTCAAGTAAACGGTACTCAACATAAATAAAATGTGAACAATAGTCATTTAGAAATAGATTTTTCTCGAGAAATGTTTGAAAAATTTCGTGAACATTTGGAAAGTGAATTTTTTCAAAGCGGTAAACTCTAGTCGACAACACAAAATATTTCTGATGTGGGTAAACATATGTACAGATTACGAACAACAAAAAGGCGAGTTGATGAAAAAAGGAGCTGAGTTGAAGGACAAAGAAATCGAGCTTTTGAGACGAGAAAACGAACTTCTTCGACAAACACCTACTACAATAACTACTGTGTCTGAGACGACTTCGAGTGGATCATTATTCCCTTTTCGAGATATTGATGATTCTCTTAATTCATTTAATGGTGACGATGATTATGCAATTGACAAGTGGATTGCTGATTTAAACGAAGCCGCGGTTGGCGCAGAGTGGAACGAGGCACAGAAAGTCGTTTGCGCAAAAAAGTTGTTATGTGGTACGGCGAAATAAAGTTCGCGAACAACTAAAGATGTTTGTACATGGGAGAAATTATCTCAATTTTTACTAAAGGATGCATATGAAGATGAGTAAGCGGAAAAAATTATCCAATGAAACATTTCGCAGTTATTTGTTAGCGTTGCAAAAAGATTGCACTTGTTGCAAGCATCGATGATGCTTCTACATATAATTGATTATTGCATATCGGGGATTAACGATGTCATGGCAAATAAAAACACTTTACTTTGTGCTAAAGATACAGCTGGCGAATTACAATCTGAGAAGTGTTCAACCAACCGATGACATGATGATGATAATTGTTCTTACTGATGAAACACCGGTGGCGCAACGTTGTTGTCGAGTGTCACCACTACAATTGGGTATTGTCAAAAATCAAATTGATGAATGGGTCCGAGAAGACATCATACGTCCGAGAGAATCGAGTTTCGCTAGTCTGATCATATTATCGAACAAGAGGGCTGAGGGATGGTATGAAAAGGCTGTGTACTGATTATATAGGCGTCTTAATAAGGTAATGGTTAAAGATCGATACCTGCTTCCAAGTATC
The DNA here is from genome assembly GCA_963556165.1 of Tipula helvola. Lineage (NCBI taxonomy): Eukaryota > Metazoa > Arthropoda > Insecta > Diptera > Tipulidae > Tipula > Tipula helvola. The sequence goes on along the minus strand of OY744481.1, from coordinate 111,581,753 downwards.
GATGATCAGATTGATGAACTTCAGAGCGCAAAATATTTCCCAACATTGGGTCTGCGAAACGGATTCTTCCACGTACCCATAGCTCCAGAAAGCATTAAGTATACTGCATTCATCACTCCTGTTGTGTTGTTCGAGATCCTGAGAGTTCCATTCGGATTATGCAATTCTCCAGCCATATTCCAGCGGTATATCAACAATGTTTTCGCCCCTCTTAGTGAAAAGAAGATAGTCTGCATCTACATGAATGATTTAGTGGTGCATGCAAGCAGTTTAGAGGAAGCAGTTGAAAGGCTCGCGATTTTTCTGAATGTAAGTGAAGATAACGGACTTCAAATTAAATTTGGGATTTGAGGTGGGAAATGGCATTATTAAACCATCAACAAGAAAAAAGGAGGCGATTAGTAAATTTCCGAGACCGGCTAATGTGAAAAATTTGCAGAGTTTCTTGCGCTTAACAAGCTATTTCCGGAAATTTTTGGAGGGTTACGCCATTATTGCGAAACCACTAACAGATATGCTACGGAAGGGAAATAATTTAGTTTTTGGGGATAAAAAGAGCAGACATTTGCAAAATTGAAAGAGAAGTTACTTGAAGAACCTGTATTACGAATTTACGCAGTAGCGGCCGAAACTGAACTACACACGGACGCTTGCAAGATTGGGTATCGGAGCAATTTTGCTTCGCACTAAAATTTCGAGTATATCTTTTGCGCTTGCACTTTAGTATCGCGACCGCTTGTGCAGCGTTTAAAGCAACTATGGAGAAGCGGGCGCTGACTTCCAGAATTGCCGGGTGGGCTCTTCAATTGCAAGAGTTCAATTTCAAGTTGGAGCATCGTCCTGGAAATCGAATGCGGCACGTCGACGCTTTAAGTCGAAATTCTGTGATACTGACTCTTTAATAAAACCTTGTTACAAGAATTAGAGCTGCACAGCGTGAAGACGAGCACTTAGAGCGATATTCGTGCTGTATTCGAGCGATATTTCGAGCTGTTAAAATCAGGTGAGTTCAATAGAACGAGAAGTGATCTCAGCTTACTATAAACAGGGTCATTTTGTAGTAAGAAAAACAACGGAACTCATAGAGCGTGAGTATTTTATCCCGAAACTAAAATCAAAAATCGAGAAAGCAATAAGGAATTGCGTGCCTTGCATTCTAGCCGAGAGGAAAGCTCTGTTTGCTGAATCCATTACGAAAAGTAGACACACCACTAGTGAATTACCACATAGATCAATTTGGCAGCCTAATGGCTACTAGAAAGTCATACAAATATATCTTGTGCGTAATCGATGGATTTTCTAAATTGGTTTGGCTTTATCCGACGAAGTCTGTTACTACCAAGGAGACATTGAAGAAGCTGGATTTACAGAAGACATGTCATACCTGATCGGGGAACTGCATTTACGTCATCCGAATTTGAAGAATACTGTACAGCAGAAAACATAAGGCATTTGAAGATGACGATCAGTGCACCCACTGGAAACGGGCAAGTAGAACGTATTCACCTTTTAATTATTCCAGTGCTTACCAAACTTGCCCTTAGCGATGAGGAAAATTGGTTCAAATACGTAGGGATGTTGCAACGGTACCTGAACAACTGTTTCCATCGAAGTATAGCGATGAGTACATTTCAGTTATTAACCGGAGTTAAGATGAGATGTCCTGAAAATTTGCAGTTGAGTGAATTAATCAAGCAAGAAAAGGCCATAATATTTAATGAAGAAAGACAGCACCTGCGAGATGAAGCAAAACAAAATATTTTACGAATTCAAGATGAAAATAGGAGAGACTATACCGACGAAGCAAACAGGCGTATCAGTATAAAATTGGAGACATCGTAGCAATTAAGCGAATCCAGTTTGAAAGTGGTTCAAAAATCCAGAAAAAATGTTTGTGTCCGTACGAGATTGTGCAGGTGAAAGACAAAGACCGCTATGATGTGCAAGAAACCTGAAGATTTGAGGGTCCCATTAAAACTTCCACAGCGGCAGAATTTTTGAAATTGTACTACGACGGTATATCCGATGAAGACGAGGAAACCGAGAACGAAAATTCAAACTCATCCGAGGCGGATGAGGGAGCAGGAGGGCCGTGTGGGATCACCCTTTAAATATACTTACCAATAAATCTCCCAGATGTCTATACGCACTCCAACCGGTAATAATATTTCATGTATATGTAACTTAATTTTGATGAAATAGTATTGGTACTCGTATATTCGATCTGACCATATTGTATAAAAACGGCATATTAAAAAAAATTAAAAAATTGTTTAGTGATACAAATGTGTTGAGTGTGCTAATTATCTTGGGTTGCGTATTAATTCACAGCTCACTTGGACCAATCACATCAATGGAGTCAAACAAAAGATATGTCCTCTCCTCATTGGAGTTTTACCGCGGGTTGGACGGTTCATTCCGAAATCTCTAAAATACAGTTATGTACTGCGGGTTTATTGATTCCCATTTAACATATTTATTTGAAATCTGGGGTTCCTCCAGCAATGTTCATTTGAACGAATTGCAAAATTTTCAAAACAGAGAGTTAAAACAGCGCTAAAGAACTTGTCGGTTTGGACTGCTAGTAAAATTCTCTATAATGAAACAATTCTTCCTCTTTCATCACAAGTTGAATATCACTATATCTTGACTATCATCTATAAGATTAAGCATTGTCTAATGAGGCAAAATACATTCCTTTTCATTCACCCCTGTTATGAGAAGTCGAGTCGATCGTCTCTATTGCCTTTCCGTTTTTCATATTGTTAATATCAAATGAAAAAATGAGAACGCAACACAGAATCGTGTCGATTGTCGATCGACTCGACAATCATAATAGAGGGGTGATTCATTTGTCTATCACCGAAAAACTCACACGAAATTTGTTTAGTTATCGTCTTCCTGATTATAAATTCCAGACCAGAGATGTCGTGTCAATCTTCATTTTCGAAAATACATTAACAAAATTAATTTAAATATTAGAATTCACCTACCATTTTGACATTTTATTTATAATTAGGAAATAATAAACTTAATAAAGATAAGTATATCTTTAAGATAAGTATAGCTTTAAGAATATCTTTGTGCTTAAATATAATATACTGGATGATGGATGCAGACGATTTGGTGTGTAAAACACAAATTTCCTCATTTTGTAGCTATAGCTGATCTTAATAAATTTGATTTTGTAAACATCAAATGAATTTTATTTATTTTTATGGAAATAGCTGCAACAATCGCCCAGCACGCTCCAGAAAATCCCATACTCCGAATGAAAAGATCTTATTTGTTTGAAGGCTGGAATAGAGAATAAGTTTATTAATAGCGTAAGGTTGACAGCTGGTGGCACCTAGGTACCCAGTTCGCTTTATTTGAACGTGCATCATCAGATCTCTGAGAGTGAGAGAGAGAGAGAGAGAGAGAGAGAGAGAGAGAGAGAGAGAGAGAGAGAGAGAGAGAAGAGAGAGAGAGAGTGAATGAGATAGAGAGAGAGAGTGAATGAGATAGAGAGAGAGCGTAGAATATCATTTTAATTAATTGCTCTAATTATTTTTGAAAACCCGGGGGGGGGGAGGGCTAATTGGGGATTCGATTCGAACGAGTTTGACTCTTTGAAAGTGTCAGATTCAATTTGATTTAAATAAGGAACGAACGAATCTGATTCAAATTAAATAAGATTCCAACACTTATCAGACTCTCTTCTTTGGTTTAGTTATGTATACTAGGTATTTTAATGTAGGTACATTATACTATTATGCAAAGAATGAAAACACAATTCAAAAATTACGTACATGAACATATTTTAGTAGCTTTTTAAGTGCATAAATAAGATTTTTTTTGGATTTCAGTGGGCTAAGCGAATAGCTAAATATTTATGTGTATGAAGTATTTCGCATATTCTATTTTTTATATATGTGTTACTTTCACACTGTTAAATTAAATTGGAAAAATCTGGCTTTCTATTGAACTATTTAAAATTCAAAATGTAATTATATTACAAATTCAAACAGAATTATTCGAATACAAATTATTTCTAGGAACAAGGCTTTTGACGACTTACGAAATTGCGATTTGAAGGCTAAAATTTGGAACACATTTATTTCTGGGAATGGGGCATAACATCATATATTGATGAGTGGCGCATTTGTTTAGCTGTTTCGTGTGATATCAGAACCTGAGTCCAGGTTTTTGCTGCTAGTTGAGAAATTTAATCTGCTATTTCATGTAGTGTCAGAACCTAAGTCCAAATCTCTAGCAAGGAGTGGAAATGGACCTTAATGGACCAATGGGTAAAATCATCAAGTTGAGTCCTGAACGCACATGATACGTTTAAACGTCATATTTTCCATCGGTAAATTTTTAATGCTATCATGTTGGGAGACCTGAATGCACCCATTTACTGCTTGAGTTGCCGATTTTAAATTATTCATCGTTACTTTAGGATTGTGCATATACCCAAAATAAAATACATTTTTGATTGGCTAAAATATTTAAATGATTCCAAATCAATCTCGAATTCAACCGTTTATATTGTTTGTAAGAAAACTCTATGTTACATTAAATTCAAAATATGTGTATTTAACCAACGAGCAGTGGGATAGGGGGAGGAGAAGGACAAGGAGGAGGCGAGTTACAATTAACCAAAATAAGAGAGCCGAAGAATTACATGTCAAAACCTCGTACTTATGAAAAGGATCATAGAATAATCCGATCACCTTCAAAGTAATCAAAATCGTGTATTATTCATAATATATTAGTTTCCATTAGTTAATTTGGAGCGAGTTGGTTCTAATTATACTGTTAAAAAAAGTTTCCGTCAAAGCTAGAAATTAAATTTAGATACGTAACACACTATGTAACACTTTATAAAACAATTTTCATTTACCTGTAAATTATTTGTAACGGATTTACTACTGTATAAATTAATATTGTTTAAACAGTGGTTGTGTTGACTGCTTCACCCGAGGAGGCAACGATGTCCGAACATTTTTATTATTAAATTCTCTAATTAATACACCGGCCGGCCATGTATCAGGATTTAGAGCTTTAGTACGTAATTCTCTGTAAACACCCAATTTGTAGCAGACGTACTCCAAGGAATTAATATCCCAATTTTTAGGAACCAATTTGAAGACTTTGCAACCATCAGTATCCAAACAAGCCTTAGCCATCTTTAAAATGTCATGTTCAACTGTGCTAGGGTCAAACTTGGAGATATGAAGCCATAACATTGGTGCAACAGGTTTTATGCCAAAATCAAGTTGAAAATCCCTAGTACCGCAAATCGATTTGGTGAACGTATTTTGATGATGTTTCGCTTTCAAAATGTCAACAGGCTTAGCAGCATTCGGTATATTTGTAGATACCACGTCAGCAGATGTACCGCTCGTGTATTGTACGACCTCAGGCACAGTAGATGTCACAAATGTATCTGGTAAATCTGTATACGAGCCATAATTGGATTGTTTTGATTTGGCTATAATAACGTAATTACTCAAATTGTCTTTAACTATTTCGGCATAAGTTTTTTTACCAATAATATTTTGAGGATTTTTTATATTTGAATTTAAATTATCATAGTAAATTTTTGAATTCACATTTAATTCTTTTATCGTTTCTTTTAGAATACTAAACTCATTTGCACATTGTACTTGATGATAATTTATAAGCATTTTTAGTTCTTCGATTTTATCCGTTAAACAGCACATACTATTAAAATTCAAAACACAATTACCGCAAGTCCAATTAATGTTTGTTACATCATTGATATATTTTTGAACGGCTGGCGAAATATTAACACATTTTACGTGAAAAATTGCTTTGCAAATACCAAAACAGGTAATTTTCTCTTCCGAATTCACCGTTAAATAACATATTGTACATATGTTCGACATTTTCACTACATATACTTTATAATTTTAATTAAATTCTAGTAGCTATTTATAATTAAAATCAAAATTTTAGTATCCGAGAGAAAAACAAACACGTCCTATTCGCTTGGTTAACTAATTCAACATCGATTTATTTTGTGCTGATAATCGTGTACGGTTGTAATTTTATTTGTAATGCCGATAATCGTGTTATTTATTTTTAATAATAGTTGTGCCTTTTTTAATAGTGTTTGGTTATGTAAGTGTTCAGATAAATGATCTGTTTAACTTATAATTATGCAGTAGAAACTTGCTGAAATGAAAATTCTAAACACCGTATTTATTACGGTACAATAAGTGTTATTGAGGAAGGCACTGAAGTGATGTACTACGAGTATAACCTATATGAATGAATTCTGATTGAAAAAACATCGTAAATTTATTGTGATAAAAACTTACAACTATAAAGTGCATGAAATAGTCAATCATAAATTTAAATCTGTTATACAATACTATAGCTGTAAATAATAATTACAATCATAACAATCTCACAATTAATAAACAATTAATACACGTGGTGCAATTTTATGGAACATGATTTTATGTTGTTTGCTGTTTTTTAAGATACAGGATATGAAATATTTTAAAATTGCATGCTTATGGTCTTTTATTTATTGCTGTAGAAGCTCATTTCAAAAATAAACGATTAGGGATTATAAAGTAATTATAAAAATGGTAAACATTTTTCATTACTTCCTTTTCAAAATAGCCGCCAAAATGTCCTTTTTGAATTTTCTTCCATTTGCAATTCAGCCAATAATCACGAATTGGCTCCCTTGGATCACTTCTCCACACTATTCTCTGTAGGTCCCAATAAATAGGTTGTATTTTCACTTGACGGAACATCTTACAAATATCTGCAGAAATAGCAATTCTACCGGTTTGACATTTCATATTAAAATCTAGCAAATCCCTTTGAATACGTGGTCCCACTGCACATCTTTTACCACCTCTCGAAATTTATGGTAAACCGAAACCGCGTAATGTGGTATATAATTATGCAATTTGATCGGATTCAGTGTAATTGCTAGTCGCGAAGGTACTTCTTCTTAAACAACGCATTCCGTTTGAACTTATTCTCCTTACAGAAAAATTGTAACGTTGTAACGATTGGCTGTTTTTTATAGCTGTGTCTTTGAAATTGTCCTCGCAGTACTGATCCTCAACTAATAATACTCTATCCAGTATTTCGTCAATTTTCCATAGCTTCTCAACTAATAAACGTAGTTTTCGTCCTTCACTACTAAACCCAGTTTATGCATATTATCTCTTGTAACATCAATTGTTTAGGGGTTCATGAATTTGAGATTTGAAATTTGGAATTTAAAATTTGAAGTTTTAGGTTTGGAATTTGAAATTTGGGATTTAGAATTTGAAGATTGAAATTTACAATTAGAAATTTGAAATTTGAAATTTAGGATTTGAAATTTGAAATTTAGAATTTGAAATTTGGAACTTTAAGTTTCAAATTTGAAATTTGGAATTTGAAATTGGGAATTTGAAGTTTGGAATTTGGAATTTTAGAATTGGAATTTGGTATTTGGGATTTGAAATTTGAGATTTGGAATTTGAAATATGAAATTTGGAATTTGCAATTTGAAATTTGGAATTTGATATTTGATTTGAACTTGGAATTTGAAATTTGGAATTTCAGATTTGGAATTTGGAGTTTGAAATTTGGGATTTCAGATTTGAAATTTGAAACTTAAAATTTAAAATTAAAATTTGGAATTTGAAATTTAAAATTTGGGATTTGAAATTTTAAGACTGAAATTTACAATTTGAAATTTGGAATTTGAAGTTGGGAATTTGAAATTTAGAATTTGAAATTTGAAATTTAGCACGTTAATCGCCACAATAATTTCAACAAAGTTTTCCTCTGCGCCATGGTAATTTTATTACATAATTTATATACTACATAATTACGAAAAGCAATATGACAATTTCGTGAAAATTTGGTTACTGATTGATATGCTTAGATTAAGTTCGGACATAACTGAAAAACGAAAAACTTCAACTCATATGCTAAAAACAATGTTTAGTTCTAAAAAGAAGAAAAGCAGAAGAATGTGCGGATGTTATGCCCAAATAAAAAGAAGCAGAAGGTCGAGAAGCAGCAAGAAAAAGGGGGAAAAATGTTTCAACTTATTGCTCAGACTGCAAACAAAACCTCTTTTATTGCTTAGAATGTTTTGGGCAACATTATAAGTCAATATAATTTCTTTTATCAAAATACATTACAATTTGAAATTTAAGATTTATGTTTTGAAATTTGAAATTTGGAATTTAAAATTTAGAATATGAAATTTGAAATTTGGAATATAAAATTTTAGAGTTGGAATTTGGTGTGGAATTTGAAATTTAGAATTCGAAATTTAAAATATAAGATTTTAGGTTTGAAATTTGAAATTTGGAATTTGAAATTTAGAATTTGAAATTTGGAATTTGACATTTAAAATTTAAAATTTGAAATTTGGAATTTAAAATTTAAAGTTTAAAATTTAAAATTGAAATTTGAAAGTAGAAGTTTTAGAATTGGAATTTGGTATGGATATGAAATTTAGAAATTTAAATTTGAAATTTAAAACATAAGATTTTAGGTTTGAAATATGAAATTTGGAATTTGACATTTAAAATTTAAAATTTGAAATTTGGAATTTAAAATTTAAAGTATAAAATTTGGAATTTTAAGTTTAAAATTGAAATTTGGAATTTGACATTTGGACTTTTAAGTTTGGAATTTGGAATTTGAAATTTTGGAATTTGAATTTGGTATTTGGGATTTGAAATTTGAAATTGAAATTTGCAATTTGAAATTTGGAATTTCAAATTTTAAATTTGATTTGCTTTTTGAAGTTTGAAATTTGGAATTTGAAACTTGGAATTTGTAATTTGCAACTTACAATTTGAAATTAAATTTCTTAAATTTGAAATTTATAATTTGAAATTTAAAATTTAAGATTTATGTTTTGAAATTTCAAATTTGGAATTTGAAATTTGGAATTTGACATTTAAAATTTAAAATTTGAAATTTGGAATTTAAAATTTAAAGTTTAAAATTTGGTTTTGAAATTTTAAGTTTAAAATTTTAATTTGAAATTTGAAGTTTTAGAATTGGAATTTGGTGTGGAATTTGAAATTTAGAATTTGAAATTTGGTATTTAAAATTTAAAGTTTAAAATTTAAAATTTAAAATTTGAAATTTTAAGTTTAAAATTTTAATTTGAAATTTGGAATTTCAAATTTGGAATTTTAAATTTGAATTGTAATTTGAAATTTGGAATTTAGGATTTGGAATTTGGGATTTGGAGTTTAAAATTTGGGATTTGAGATTTGAAATGTGAAACATAAAATTTAAAATTAAAATTTGGAATTTGAAATTTAAGGTTTAAAATGTAAATTCTAAAATTTGGAATTTGAAGTTTGAAATTTGGAATTTGAAATTTGGAACTTACAATTTGAAATTAAATATCATAAATTTGAAATTTAGAATTTAAAATTTAAGATTTATGTTTTGAAATTTGAAATTTGGAATTTGAAGTTTGAATTTATAATTTGAAATTTGAAATTTAAAATTTTAGAATTGGAATTTGGTGTGGAATTTGAAATTTAGAATTTGAAATATGAAATTTAAAATATAAGATTTTAGGTTTGAAATTTAAAAATTGAAATTTGGAATTTAAAATTTAAAGTTTAAAATTTAAAATTTGGAATTTTAAGTTTAAAATTTGAAATTTGAAATTTTAGAATTGGAATTTTGTTTAGAATTTGAAATTTAGAATTTGAAATTTAAAATATAAAATTTTAGGTTTGAAATTTGAAATTTGGAATTTGAAATTTAGAATTTGAAATTTGGAATTAGGTCAAAAAATTTGACATTTAAAATTTAAAATTTACAGTTTAAAATTTAAAATTTGGAATTTTAAGTTTAAAATTTAAATTTGAAATTTGGAATTTGGAATTTTGGAATTTTTGAAATTTAGAATTTGAAATTTGGATTTGAAATTTAGAATTTGAAATTTTAGAATTGGAATTTGGTATTTGGGATTTGAAATTTGAAATTTTGAAATTGGAATTTGGTATTTGGGAAATAAAATTAAAATTTAAATTTGAAATTTCAAATTTGGAATTTAATATGTGAATTGGAATTGGAATTTGAAATTTGGAATTTCGGATTTGGGATTTATAGTTTAAAATTTGGGATTTGAGATTTGAAATGTGAAACTTAAAATTTAAAATTAAAATTTGGAATTTGAAATTTAAGGTTGATTTTTATTTTAATGAGCCAATATATTTATCAATTAAACAATTTTTTATTTGGTTTAGGGCTCTTTTTTATTTCTTTAAACTAATTAAAGCTTTAGCTTTCGAACCCTCTTCGGATTTTACGCTTTTGAAAATGAATCCGAAGAGGGTTCGAAAGCTAAAGCTTTAATTAGTTTAAACAAATAAAAAAAAGCCCTAAACCAAATAAAAAATTATTTAATTGAAATTTAAGGTTTAAAACTTAAATTCTAAAATTTAATAATTAGTAAGTTTAACATTTAAATTTGAAATTCGGAATTTGAAGTTCGGAATTTGGAATTTTGGAATTTTTGAAATTTAGAATTTGAAATTTGGATTTGAAATTTAGAATTTGAATTTTTAGAATTGGAATTTGGTATTTGGGATTTGAAATTTAAAATTTGGAATTTTAAATTTGAAATTGGAATTTGTAATTTGAAATTTAAAATTTGGAATTTGAAATTTGGAATTTGAAATTTTATTTGGAATTGTAATTTGAAATTTAGAATTTCGGATTTTGAATTTTGGGATTTGGAGTATGAAATTTCGGATTTGAGATTTGAAATGTGAAACTTAAAATTTAAAATTAAAATTTGGTATTTGAAATATAATGTTTAAAATTTAAATTTTGAAATTTGTAATTTGAAGTTTGAAATTTGGAATTTGAAGTTTGGAATTTGAAATTTGGAATTTAAAATTTGTAATTTAAAATTTGCAATTTAAGATTTAAGGTTTGAAATTACAAATTTGGAATTTAAAATTTAGAATTTGAAATTTGAAATTTAGAATTTGAAATTTGGAATTTAAAATTTGAAGTTTAAAATTTAAAATTTGGAATTTTAAGTTTAAAATTTGAAATTTTAGAATTGGAATTTGGGATTTGAAATTTGGAATTTGAAATTTAAGTTGGAATTGGAATTTGAAATTTGGAATTTCGGATTTGGAATTTGGTATTTAGAGTTTGAAATTTAGGATTTGAGATTTGAAATTTAAAATTTAAAATTAAAATTTAGAATTTGAAATTTAAAGTTAAAAATTTAAATTTTGAAATTTAGATTTTGGAATTTGAAGTTTGAAATTTGGGATTTAGAATTTGAAATTTGAGATTTAAAATTTAGAATTTATTTTTTTTAATCTTCCAAGGTGAAGAGATTTTGGTTTCAAATAGTTTGTTTATAACATTGTTAGTTGTAGTTTATTTAATAAATTTTCAGATTTCTGAATCAAAATGATTCTGAATGTAAATTTATAAATCTTCTTCTAGCGGAAATTTTGTTTAGCAGATTGTGCGTTTAAAATTAAAATTATGAGCCAAATCATATATCTGTGCTTATTGTTTGTCATGTATGGTACTAATAAGAATATACTAATGTGGATACTCAAATCCACGCGACATTGTTGTTACCACTCCGATATTTTTTAATGCGCTACCAGAACACATTAGTCGTCACATTTGTTCTAAACAATTCTTGCCGTAAGTTAGAAATTGGCTATTTGAAACACCAGACGTATCTCATTTACTTTGCGTCATCATTTGATTTGTTTTGTTATACAGTTGTTCTTAAGAGCTACGATTTAATTTAACTGTATTTGTAACATTATTTATTTCTGTTTTTCTGTTAGATAGCTGATTGGTATTTGATTATAGATGGATATGTATATTTTTAATTGTTTTTTTCCTATTTAAATGTTATGTTATTAAATAAAGAATCAATAAATGCTACTGGATTATTAACCACAAGGCATCTATTGTTTAATTTAAATATATTGAAAATTTTATAATTAAACTTGTAAAAATATTAAAAATTAAATTAAATAAAATAATTAAAAATAAATAAATAAAATAAATAATTTATGGACAACTTAAAGCTGTTATTATTTAATGCGTATCAGATCTAATTTAAATTATTTCGCAGTGGGATTTTAAGCAGAATAGCCATAAGCAATTATTTGTTTTAATTTTGATTTTGAACGTAATTTTTATAGCCAACAGCTAACTATAGATTTGGAAATTAAGTTTTATTTGGTTTTAGATTTTTTTGTTACTGATTTTAGAAGTTTAATTGAAAATATTAACAAAAAGGATATTTTGTATTTAATATTCATAATTTAGAATTACAATTTTTAAGACATCTCGAATTTCAGGTAATTTAGTTAGTGATTAATTTGCTGTCCTTTAATTTAGATGTCAAGTTGAATTTAATTTATTTAAGGGTATTAAGGGCTGATTATTAATTATTGGTTTTAATGTTGATATTGGTATGTATATTAGGATTAATAAATAATCGTTAAAGTAATTTTAGTTTAGAATCTCCTGAGAAACTCGACCAAGCTGGCATTTGCTGTGTGGACAGCGCGACGGGCGGAGTGTTAGATGGTTTAATTATTGTTATACAAATTATTTATGTTCATTTATTTGTAGTACATAATTTATAATTTATTTCAAATAGTTATAAAGGATTAATACAGATTTTAAATTTAAGAAATTTTTGAAGAACCTGAAATAGCTTTCCAAGCATTTAAGCATTAAATGAATTTGAAATTGTGTTGTCTTCTGCTAAATAATTGACAAAAAATATACTTCTAACAAAATTACTATCAACAATTTAGGTGTCTGGAACCGGATTGATTCTTTGTTACTAACTTACCTTTCCTTTCTTTTGGTTTTGTTATGTGTAAATGGTGTACGCCCGGTGTCATCCGGGAGTCTTGCTTAGGCTTGGTCGTACATGCTAATCAATCAATAATCACAAAGCAAATACGTCGAACGTACCTGATAATATTTCTGTACAACTTATTTGGGTAAAACCTAGTAAAGTAATAACAAAAAATGATTCAACCAATTATGTGACTGACACAGACTTTGACTACTACGAATTTTAGCGTCTTATCACGAAAAGTTTAACTAAAGCTTTAAACTATTTGTCGTACCATCTGTACAAATTTCAACGTAAGATGATACACCCCAAAAATGCCGTTCGATCAATCTTTGTAAATATGAAGCAAAATATAATGTTGACAGAAATAAATAATTTAACCGTTTTTTTTCCTTTTGACTCTTTCCCGCCGAATTTTTTTGGAACGAATTTAATACAAGTATACGTAAAACGTATTAATAACTCAGCTCTGCTAATATTTGTAATGGCACAATAATGATGGACCAAATATGTTTTTTGAGTGTCTTGTGTATACATTCTTGCTCCCTCAGTATTATTTTGTTAAATGTGAGTCGTAATAACTCTTATTCTAAAATTGTTTTGGACTTGAATTTTCACATCGTTATTTGAAAACTATTCTATTGGAACGTGTTTGTTTTTGCTTAACAAGAAAATGTTTCTCAGGTTTATCGACGAAGACTTCATACTGTCAGTTTGGTTAAGTTCGAAAAGCCAACATAGAAAACAATTTTAAAATTTTTAAAATTTTGAATATTTAATGTTGGAAATATTTCTTAATTATTTTTTAGTATATCACAAACCGATTTGCCCGATGAAAAAGAAATTTGAAAATACAATAATTTTAAGGTGAAGTTCTGGAACATGGGATAAATCTTGGCTTTCTTGAAGAGAGAAGAGATCTAAAATTGCGTTTTGAGATTGTTGTGGAATATGGCCTATTTTGATAGAATTTGGCTATTTATTAACCTATTTATTTGTACCAGAGGCTCTATTGAACCGGCTAAATCTCAACATGTGTACTGTAAAGGAAGATCGGTAGAAACCGGTCTACACTCCCTATTTGTCCTTTTTGAGAAATCCCTAGAATTTAAGGAATACGCCTTGGTAACCTTTCTGGATATAGATGGTGCCTTTAGTAACGATAAACGGGTGACAATAACTCGGGCTTTACCGACTGTGAGTGTGGATGAATCGATCTTTCGCTGGATAGATCAGATGTTGAGAGGATCGTGAAGGCTAAGGTGGGTTGGTTCTTCATTAGCAGATTTGTAAGTTTCGGCACCGCGCAAGGTGGAGTCTTGTCCCCCCTTCTTTGGAACTTGGTCATAAATGACCTGTTATTATATCTAAAGGGGCAAGGTTCTAGGGTGGTTACTTATGTGGATGACGTTGCTATTGGTGTTTTTGGTAAGTATCCTTGTACCTGAAGAGAGCGCATGCAAAGCGTACTTGGTATTCTTTCTAAATGGGCCAACAGTTGTTGACTAAATGTTAAACCACGTAAAACAAAGGTGATCCTCTTCTCTAGGAAATATAAACCTCCTCAGATTGATCCTCTTACTTTAAATGGTATTAGATTGACCTTTACTGATAAAGCCAAATACCTAGGTATTGTTTTGGGCAATAAACTTAGTTGGAAGCCTAATGTTTTACGAAACGATGGGGTTTTTAACCCCATATCGTATACTGGCTCTATATCTCGGTGATAAGGCTCATACTTTTATATGGGATTGTTGTTTGGTGGCCACCCTTAAACAGTATGGCTAACGAAAAGTTGCTGATGGAAATTCAGAGACCTTCTAATTGGTGGTATTAGTGGTGCACTCAGGAGTACACCCACTCATTGGAGATCCTTTTTCATTTCATATCTCTAAATATTCTGGGTACTCAAATGGCAGCGAGCACAGCCATAAGGCTCAAATCCATTTCTATATGGACTTGTAGTAATACGGGACGGTCATCCATTTTGTATAACAGAGACATCCCTGGTACCACCAATTACATGATTCTATTACCATCTTTTGAGGAAAAGTTTCGTGTACTGATATTCCATCCAGAGAGGACTGGCTCAGTGAAGAGATGTTGAATCCTGAGTTTTGAACTTCTTCACGGATGATTCAAAAATGGATGATAGGGTTGGTTATAGTGTTTTCTGTGAGAAACTAAATGTGAACCGATCATTTCGTCTTCCCGATGATTGCAGCGTTTTTCGGGCTGAATTAATTGGGATAATGGAGGCCGCGGATTGGTTGAGGTGCCATATATGTAGTACCTATTGTATAAAGGCTATTCACATGTTTACAGATAGTCATCATCCACTTAACGTGGGCCCCAGCAAATGAGTTGCGGTGAATGAAAGTGCAGATGAACTTGCTCGGCAGGGTACAAATTGCCTCACTTTACCAAGTAAGGGAAATGTTGAAATTCCGCTCGCTTCATGCAAACTCGTCCAATGGTACCTCGTGAGTTATTACTGGGCAGATTTGACCAAAACTAGATTAGGCAAGAACTGGACAGCTTTTAACACATCAGCGTTGCTATATTAATAGATGGTCGTGGGATTATTGTAGGTCACTGTCTCATAGGTGAGCATGCGCGGAGACTGGGAGTCTCCTTGAATGATCCCTGTAGAAGCTGCGAAGATGTAGAGGAGGAAGAAACTGTACTCCACCTACTCTGCACTTGTCCCCGTCTGGGGTTAAGCAGATGGAAATTTTAAGGAGCTCCTCTCCGAACCTACCCTAATCTATAATCTATTTAAACGAAATTTAACATGTGCGATTTACATAGGTACTAAAATAATTTTTACATTAAGCTCTGGAATATAGTCAATATTGGTTGTTGTTGTAAAACTAGGACCCAGTTTTGCTTATTTGCCCACTTGTTGAACAGAAAATGATCTTTAATCGTGATTCCTTGCTCTTCAAAATTGGCATAAAATTGCTTATGGTTTCTGAAAATTTTGCGGATTGTTGAATCACAAGGCGAGTTTCTTCGGCCTAAAAAGACTAAAGTATTGAAATCCTGCTAAACATGACGAAAAATTTGGTTCCGCACCCACGGTATTGTAGCGGCTAAACACTATATAACTATGCAAAACAAAACATTAACGTCGGTCGTAGCAAAAATATTTATATCGCGCCGCTTAAGCAAGATATTGCTCGTTGCTGTGTATGTATATCGATAATATCGATTACCGATATTATATTGCAACTGCTGACGGTGAAATCAGATCTGGCCAAGATGCAACGACAACTGGACCAGACGCAACATCAACTAGCAAATCTTCAGCGAACACTCGCCAACATGAACTTTGGGTTTCGTGGAAGATCGCCGGACAGAAGAAATTACCAAAATAATGATTACAGATCACGGAACAGATCATCTTCTAGATCATCCGGATTCTGCTACTATCACCGTCGTTTCGGCTCACGTGCACGCAACTGTTCAAAGCCGTGCAATTTCCCACCGGTAGCCTCGCAAAGCGGAGCTTCTTCAAACTTCTCAAAGTCGTCGGAAAACTTTTAAATCCTGCTGTCTCTACGGCCAGCAGTGGGATTGGTTCATCTCGCCGTCTTTTCATAAACGATCATGAAAACCAGTTATAATTTCTGATCGATTCGGGGGCTGAAGTATCTGTGATACCCGTTAAAAGGTTTCCCCGACAAGCAAAAGACACCGTTTGCATTCTTACCGCAGCAAACGGTACCCCAATTTCCACTTACGGTACAAAATTGTTTATAGTCAATCTCGGTTTTAGGCGTTCGTTCACACATCCCTTTATAGTCGCGGCAGTAGATAGGCCTATTATAGGCGCTGACTTTCTGTCCAAATACGGTCTCATGGTTGATTTTTTTTTTTTTAATCAGTTTTTTAATTGGGTGCAGAGCGGACTTATTAACGGTCCTAACTCCTTGTAACTGTCAGAGCTTCTGCACCCAACGCGCGATCCTGCAACTAAAGATTAATAGCTACCTTAAATTTATTCATTTTATATTCCTTCGGAAATTTGAAATGTATTAGCGAATTCCACTTTTTTGATGTTCGGTATATGTAACGAACAGCAGACTTTCTGAACCGGTTACAACCCTTGTCGTGAATTGAACCATCGCTCAGGTTAATACGTCAACTTTAAAACATTTTAGCGTAAATAATTCATACGACGCTCTTGTAAAGAAATATCCCTCGCTCACTAAGCATAATGTAGTTCACTACATCGTCACACAAGGTAGATTACCTTGTGCCAAACCGCGACAACTCGACGCAACCAAACTGAAAGCTTTGGACGAAAACTGAATTTCAGTTTATGACAGATATCGGAATCTGCCGTCCCTCATCATCACCAGTCTCCTCACCATTACATATGGTTCAAAAGAAAGACAAGGACTGGCGCCCTTGTGGAGACTATCAACAGCTCAACACTGTCACGATCCCCGATAGGTACCCTATCCCACACATACACAGTTTCTCGTTGAAACTCGCTGGCGCCACTATTTTCTCAAAAATAGATTTGGTACGGGCCTATCATCAGATTCGCATGGCTGCAGAGGATATTCAGAAAACAGCGATTACTACCCTCTTTGGGCTTTTTGAGTTCACCCGAATGCCTTACGGTCTTCGCAACGCAGCTCATACATTCCAGAGATTCCTTAACGAAGTTCTAAAAGGGCTGGATTTGGTCTTTTCTTATATCGATGATATCCTCATTGCAAGCCACTCCGAGATGGAACATAGAGAACATCTCGAGTCAGCATTTAAACGTCTCTCCGCATTTGGAATAAACATTAAAGCTTCGAAATGCATTTTCGGCGTAAAGTCACTTGACTTCTTAAGCCACACAATATCGAAAGATGGTATTCTTCCGTCGAAAGACAGAGTTGAAGCCATCTCAAACTTTCCAGAGCCAACGTCAATCCGCCAAATACAGCAGTTCGTGGGTATGGTGAACTATTACCACCGCTTTATACCACGTTTAGCCGAACTGTTATCGCCTATTCACCGGCATTTGGCCACTCCACTCAAGAAAGGCAAAAACAGAAACAATTTCTCTTGGCCTGAAGAATGCACCGCATCTTTTAACGAGGTCAAGCGTTCTCTTGCCGCTGCCACTCTTTTGGCACATCCGCTGAACGACACTTAGTTCAATATCACTACAGACGCTTCCAGCTTAGCGGTTGGAGCTGTTTTACAACAACGCAACCATGGATGTTGGCAACCACTGGCGTTCTTTTCAAAGAAGCTCTCTTCAGCGGAAATAAAATACTCTATATTCGATAGAGAACTTCTTGCTATATATCTAGCAATCAAACACTTTCACCATTTCGTCGAAGGTCGAAATTTCTCTATTTTCACTGACACATGTGACGACGAATTGCAGAAATTGATTTCAGTTCGGAATCCGAAATCAAAAGTAAACCTGCAATTGATCAACTTACCGGACAATAAGCAGCAAATTTGGTGTGAGACATCGACAGCTCAAAATCGACCCTTTGTCCCTAAAGATATGCGACGAAAAATCTTCGATAGCTTGCATGGGTTATCACATCCCGGCATCCGTGACACGCGTAAATTAATTACTTCGAAGTACTTCTGGCCACGAATGAATACTGATACAAGCAACTGGGCGAAATCTTTTATCCCATGTCAAAAGTCCAAAGTTCACCGCCACACAAAATCAGAACTTGGTAAATTCGAGCTACCAAGTGGCAGGTTTGAACATATTCACATGGACCTAGTTGGTCCACTGCCCCAATCGAATGGCTATCATTATATTCTAACGATAGTCGACCGATTTACCTGCTGGCCAGAAGCTTATCCAATCCGAGAAATGACTGTCAAAACAAAGTAAAATCTTCTACAATGAGTATATCTGTAGATTTGGTGTCCCACTCTATATAACGACAGACCAAGGAACACAATTTGAATCAACAATATTCACCGAGCTCATGAAGCTCTTAGGTTCACATCGCATTAGGACAACAGCTTATAATTCGAAAGCGAATGGTCTTATCGAACGCTTTCATAACGCTTTCAGACCTTCCAACCGTTTTATTGGGTATTCGAACCTCATTCAAGGAAGACCTCAACTGCACGCCAGCAGAGCTCGTGTATGGTCAAAACATCAAGGTTCCCGGTGAGTTCTGTAGCGCCCCTGTTTAATTCTAAAAGGGGTAAATTAATAAAATAATTTTATCCCACTACAAGAAACCGGCTGAAATAAATAATAGAAACAACAACAACATACAAATGAAAATTCAGTACAATTGTTAAAAATTTAATTTTGTAAATCAGTTCAGTTACGATAATTAAATGAAACTGATAAGATATATTTTGTTCAATAAATATTTCAACAACAATCAAAATTCGAACTCAAGCACAGATACTTCGGATTTCGTAGAGAAGCTTCGTACTACAATGAGAGGTTTAATTCCTACGGACACACGACGCACCCGACCCAACAGGATACGTACATTCCCAAAAATCTGGAAAACTGCTCACACGTATTCGTTCGTGTTGACAGAATTAGGAGTCCTTTGAGTACACCGTATTCTGGACCATATCCAGTGAACCGCAACAAATTGCGCAAATTCTTTGTTGTGGACATGAATGGAAAACCCACGACAATTGGCATCGACAGGCTTAAGCCAGCCTACGGAATTCTTGTGGTTAGCCCAGTCGAAAATCATAGTGTCCACAAAACCGTGAGATTTCACTTCTAAACACTACAATTTTCGATCCAGGAGGGGAGTGATGTAGCGGCTAAACACTACAGTACTATGCAAAACAAAATATTAACGTCGGTCGTAGCAAAAAATATTTATATCGCGCCGCTTAAGCAAGATATTGCTCGTTGCTGTGTATATACATACAATCGGTACTCTATCTACTAAACACAAAATAGTGAAATCTAAATAAAATTAAACAAACACAAAAACTAAATACAAAACGTGAAACTAAATTAAATAAATAAATATACATATTGTGAATTAAAAACTAATAAAATAATAATTGTGCGTTTCATTGCTATACACCGAAATCCCACTATAGTATATCGAGAACGGCTTGTCCGATTTGGATTTTTTTCGCCAATCTGTTTCTATGGTCAAGGCGGAGATATAAAAAGCTTTTGGAGATTGTACATCAAGAGGGTGGGGTACTTGCCATACGAATTGGCCCATAATACCTGGTTTTATAAATATTTACCATTTTTGTATATAAAATTTGTTATAAATAAATTTTTTGTAATTTAATTAAATTATGTTATGAAACATGTATTCAGCCAAAAAATGTTTATTTATTACATATTCCTTATAGATTATGTTAAATAATACTTTTAATAAAATCAATATTTCGAGCTAACTGCTCATCATCAGGAAATTCTGTACAAAAATTTACAAAATGGAAACAAAAATATAAAAATTAAATAAAAAGTTAAGTAAGGTCATTTACACAATGAATTAACAAATTAAAAATAACTTACATTAATAAATTACAAATTTTTTAATCATAATTGTGTAAATTGAAATTATGATTGACACCACATTATGCTAACTTATAATAAACATATAAAATTATAAAATTAAGTACGTTTATAGGCACATTTAGATATTATTTTGTGTTCACTGAGTGGTTGTCACTATTAAAATAATTCTTCAGTTAAGACGTACTATTTTTGAATATAGCGCATATTAATAATATTGTCCGATATTACATTAGTCGAAACAAGAACATATAAATAAATATACATACATATAAATAACATAAATATGTACGTAGCTATACATGCGTATTATAATCAAATACTACGTCATAACGCAAAAAAGCAAACGATCGACAAAATTAACTTATACGTAAATACTATTGGAAATGATAGAAAAAATAACATCATATTTAAATAATTGTATGTGTACGTTTTCGAAGTACGTCCTCTTACCATTATCTATGAAGCAGTAATTATGAGTCACAACAAACAGAAATTTCAATTCATGACCTATATTAATATTAATATTAAGGTTGTTATCAATTATAATATTAGCAGGAAAACAAACTGATTGTGTCTATAATATTCATGATCCAAATACAAATAAAAAATCAGAAAATATGGAAAATATAATTAGGAAATTCAAATAGGGTTAATTTCTATTTATTATTTGTGTGTTGCTGTTATTTTTTGCGTTTTCTATTATAAATTTTAATTGTTGTCTTGAAATCCTCACACAATTTATTAGTATCTGTTTTGAAATTTATATTATTGTCAATATTTGATGTGATATGCGCCGATTCTAAGATGAGTCTATTGTTTTTACGTTTTTCTTTGTGAACAATTTTGGCTTCATTAAATTTGAATGTGTGATCATTGTCTAAGGAGTGAATTGCCAGAGCTGTTGTTCGGCTCTTGCATCTTACATTGCTCTGATGTTGCTGTAATCTGGTACGTAATTTGTTACTGGTTTCACCAACATATAACTTACCACATTCGCATGGAACTTCGTATACAATACCACTATGTTGGTCAGTTGGTATTTTATCTTTTAATTGGGTATATGATTGTTGGATTTTATTCGGGATTCTATACCCGATTTTGAAATTGGGGGTATTAAGTGGTTTAGTGATTTTTGCGATTTGTTGGGATAAATTACTAACGTACGTCAAACTATGGAATTTGTTAGTTGTTAAGTTATCAGTAGCATTATTGATGGCAGTAGTGTTACTATTGTTGAGAATACATTTTGTTTTCGCAATTGCTCTATTAATTATTTTATTCGGATAGTTGTTTTTATGTAACGTTTCAGAGATGGTTAAGATATTTTTGTTATGGAATTCACTGTTCGACAATGATAGAACTCTCCGGGCAAATGACACAGCTAAGTTAAATTTCATATTGGGAGGGTGGGAAGAGATAAAATTAAGGACACGATCTGAACTTGTACTTTTCTTAAACCAGCAGGTTTTAATTTTACATTCGTTTCTTATTAACATGAGATCTAAAAAAGGAATAGTTTGGTTATGTTCTTCTTCAACTGTAAATTTAATGTGTGGATCAAAGCTATGGAATTTATTAAGTGTATCTGTGATAAACTGTTTGGGGATTGCCAGGATAATATCATCAACATACTTTTTGATTATGGTTGGTTGGTGGTTTAGTAATGGTAAACATTCGTTAAAAAGCCTTTCCATAACCAAATCAGCCAGTATCGGTGACAACGGGTTACCCATAGCAAGACCAAACTTTTGTTTATAAATTGTATTGTCGAATTTGAAATAATTATTGTTGTCTATTACATAGTTAAGTAGATTCAAGAAAGTATCCAAATCAAGATCCGTCACAAAATTCATCTCCACCCATCTTCTCCTAACTTCTTCAACAGCTATTGTAGTTGGAATATTTGTGAATAATGATGTAACGTCAAAAGAAACTAAAATGTCATTGGGTTGGAGCGTTATCGTATCAAGAATACCTTTTAGCACAAACGAGTTTTGGACATTGTATAAGCTATCTATTGTTAAATTTTTGAGTATTTGGCATAAATATTTAGCTAAAGCGTAACACGGTGAATTAATAGTGGATACAATAGGTCTCAATGGTTGTCCTTGTTTGTGGATTTTCGGTAGTCCATAAATTCTCGGTGCTGTTGTATTTTTGACAATCATCTTTTTAACTAAATTGCTCCCAATATTAAGTTTATTCAACAGTTTAGTTAAATTATTAGTTACTCTGGTAGTGGGATCTTTGTTCAACGTTTCATATGTGTTCGTGAGCAGTTAGCTCGAAATATTGATTTTATTAAAAGTATTATTTAACATAATCTATAAGGAATATGTAATAAATAAACATTTTTTGGCTGAATACATGTTTCATAACATAATTTAATTAAATTATAAAATAATCAGCCATTTATATAAGTATATATATTAATAAATTTTTTGTATATAACTGCGTTGCACATTATAAGATATTTTTAAATATTGTAAAAAGGCCTTGCCTTATTTGTGTAAAATGTTGAATAAAATAAATAAATAAATAAATAAAATATGCTAGTTTGAATATTGAATTATGATGAAATTTGACATTTGTGTTGGAAATGGGATTTTATAATGATTTTTGGATGAAGTTCTGGAATATGGCTAAGTATGATGGAACTTACTTATTTCTCAATCGATTATGATGGAATTCGACATGTGCTTTGGAAATGAGATTCTAAAATAATATTTGGACAAAGTTCTGGAATATGGCCAAGTATGATGGAACTTGCCCATTTCTCAACCGGTTATGATGAAATTAATATTAATTTTATACGAATAGTTATATTAATCATAATTGGCTAACCAATTTTCTATTAAATTAATTGAATTATTCGGAAAGACCGAAGTTTTACCTCGTGAGGTTTCAGCCCTTTATATTTTATATTTTGAAATTGAAACTTATTCACCACTACCCTGCAAAATTTTGCCCCTGGACAATGAATAGTTGTTTCTGAAGTAATTTTTCACGCTGGATCTGAATCCGGGCTCAGAATTGCTCTATCACGTCAGGTTTTTGAGATACTCTAACCTAAAAGTGCAAAAAACATTGTTTTTTGACATATTTGAGGTTATGTAGCAATGCAGTTTTTACTTTTTTATAAAAGCCATGTATGGGATCTTATTGTACAAGTCTTCCTCTTTCAAATGCCGTGGAATTTGCTCAAATATCATTTTGTTTCGCCGAGATATCGCATTTTCAAATTTGCATATTCGTGAATTTTTCTGTATAAAAACACTACCCTGCAAAATTTTAAAAATTTGGTGCCACTTGACAATGAATAGTTGTTTCCTAAATAATTTTTTACGCTGAATCCGAATCTGGGCTCAGAATTGCTCTATCACGTCAGGTTTATGAGATATTCTAACCTAAAAGAGCATATATACCGTAGGTATAAAAGGTAGTGTATTATACAGTATACCGACAAATTCACGAACATGCAATTTTGAAAATGCGATATCTCGGCGAAAAAAAATACATATTTGAGCAAACTCAAAAGCATTTGAAAGAAGAAGACTTGTACTATAAGACCCCACATATGAACTTTTAAAGAAAAAAAAAAAAATCGTGGTGCTAGATAACCTCAAATATGTCAAAAAACAGTGTTTTTTGCACTTTTAGGTTAGAATATCTCATAAACCTGACGTGATAGAGCAATTCTGAGCCCAGATTCGGATTCAGCGTAAAAAATTACTTCGGAAAAACTATTCATTGTCAAGTGGCACCAAATTTTTAAAATTTTCCAGGGTAGTGTTATGTTTGAAGGTTAAACAAATGTACATACGAAAATCAGCTAAGAACATAATTTAATTTATAGAATATATTTTAAGTTATTTTTATAGTAAATTCATCGTTTACACTATTTTTTTTTTAAATTTAAAGTAGGTCTCAAAAATCGTGTTTCGGGTATTCATAAGAATAATTCGGTATTTTGTTGCACTGGAAAAACTTCGAGGTTGAAAACATAACAACAAGTAAAGTAAGTTGTTTGATAAAGTAATCAGATAATTTTCCAGACTTGCCCTAACTGGTTATTTTATTTATTTTTGCTTCTTCACATTTTTGCTAATATGTTAATATTAGTTGCATATGACATGCGTCAAACACTTACGAAAATATTTAATTCGAATAACGGAATATAACCATGGTTTTAATCCCAATTTGACAGAAAATAATACCAGAACAACTGAAAACGTATAAAAAACAACAACAAATTAAGTTCGTTTTAAATGTAATTTTATAATTTATGGGAATAACCACTTAATGGATCGAATGGCATCCATGAAGAGTAATTTTGTTTTTGTTTATGTAATTCAATCAAAAAATAATGTTTTTTATTCTCGCGTTAATTGCATGACCCAAATTCCCAAGTGACGACATATTGAGTACAATTTCCAATCATATTTTTTTTGGTTATTAATCTTTAAGTAAATTAATAATTTAAGACGCTATATATATCATTAACACGAAACCGATGATTATTATTTATTGTGCAATATCAGATTTATATTTCGAATAATTGCAATGCAATGAGGTGTGTTACGGTAATGAGGTGTCCGATAAAAGTTATATTCATAACACGTATACACACACAGACAAAAAAAATGTTACTTAATACATAATTTAATTGCAATGGAGGCTATATACGTTTATTTTCAAATGTAAACACATAATCAACAACCCTCCTTATGGTTGAGAAATCACATTATATATGAATCCCCCTTTTTAATATTACTAAATAAATTATCTTATCTGTCTTAGCATGTCATCTGGTAACACCTATATAATACACAACCCCATCACACCTACATATAGATTCTTTTAAACAATATCTTCCATTTTATATCAATTTGATAACTCTGTATTTTGAACATTTTGTGATTGATTATTATCAGTTATCACAAAAAACATAAAAAAAAACACAAAATTTTTAATTAACTTTTTTTCCATCATCCCTTGAGGATTACGGATATATTTACATATGGGAGGTTATTTATATCATCACCGAATACATCAAAATAGAGTACGTAATAATAAAATATTATGGGTTCTGAGAAAATGTTATATCGATCCAGTGTACATAATTTTAAAAAACCGTAAATCCTCAATACCACGTAAAATTGTCAGTAAACTATAAAATCATAAAACAAAAATCCTATAAACATACATAAAAATGTTAACCCTTTGATATATTTTATCTCTAGCACATTGGAAATTATTGTTACGTCCTGTGAACTAAAAATATAATTGCTTGCAAGCACAATTCACAACACACTACCAACATTGAGGAGTAATAAAAAAAAATTTGTTGTGGTAATAAAAAAGAGGACTCACTAAAATTTGTAAATTACATATTTACTAACTAAAAAAAAAGGATTCAGAACTCAATTATCATAAATTATTAAATTTTATGTATGAAATTCTAATTTTGCTTGTCGAGAAAGGTACCTAGTGATTTCCTTCGGCGGCATCCGTGATATATATCGTTACTGGTCAGACTGTAAACAAATGGCTTATTATTGACATGAGACTCCAAATCATTTTGTTTTGAACATCCAAACGCAACTACTTCAATTATTTACTTGTTAAAATTCAAAACAATAGCCACATATTTTATAACAAGTTTTTGTCTTGTAAACCGACGCGACTTGTATATAAAAATGATTTATCAAAACAACAAAACAGAAATGATCGATTTAATTGTAAATGTCAGTACACACAATATTGAGTTCCTGAAACATAATTTATTTTTATTAAACCTGTTAACGATAATGCAGTTTTATAAAAATAACTATTCTCGTAAGAATAAACTCTGGTTTATTGGTAAGGAAATGAAAATAAAAATATTTACGAGTGTGTCTGTTGGTTTTTTTCTGAGAATCTAATACTATGGTTTATTGTGTAATGGATAGGGAGTTAGGGGCTGGCTTATTTCAAGTTGTAACAATTATTATGACTTAAATTTGTTCGGTATTATTGTAAAGTTAAGTTTTTCGATTTAAGAGCCATGAAACTTTGATTTTAGACCCGATTTCATAGACGTAACTACAACAAATAAAAAAATCTATTTACATGGTTGTTTTATTATCAGTTTTTCTCTGTATTCATAGGACGTCTCCTAAGTGTGTAATAATTATTTCAGCTGTAATAATTTTGACAGAATTTTGTATGCAATCAGATTATTACAGCAGCTATGTGGAATAATTTTGACACTTTCGTAATTTATTTTGTTAAGTTCGTAATGCATTTTAGATATATGCAATAATATTATGTGAAATAATATGTAAGCAGTTGTAACGTTTCAGCGAGCTTCAAACTTGTTTTCGCTCGCCTCATCGCTAACAGATATCATCCTGAGTCTCCTCCTGCAGCATTTTGTCCGGCTAGTGTTCAGCCATGGAGCGTGGTTTTGGTTAGGGGAGCCCATCAGGACCTAAAAAGCTGCCAATACGCCTACATTATGGATACACACACCCAACACACACTCTTCCAGAGGCTCATCTCCCGATTTTTTCCAATTAATGACACATCACAAAATTTATTATATTACGTTATAAAATTTTATTAAATACAAATTTTTTTTATTCCCGTTTAATTGGCGGTTCGTCGCAGTCGAAGGTCGTAGAGCTCTGCGAATCCTCTTTATGCGCGACCTGTAAAGAAACCGCTAACCCGCCAAATTGCAGCCAGCTCGAAGCACAAGAAAAAAAAATGTAAAATATATAAGAGAAATCAAATGTTGCCTAATATGGGCCACGGTAAACTTTTATGAAAATGAAAAAAAATTTTGTATCACACAAAAAGACAACACAAAACAAATTAAGTATGGAGTTAATACTCGAACCCGCTCCGAAGTGTCCATCCAATTTCGGTGCCAATTTGGCCGAAAATTTATTTGTTGCTGAACTCTGAGGGAACGTACTCAGATACACCTTCTGACCGATATTATACGTTCGATGCCGAGCGCGATTGTTGTATGTCCTTTCGTTTTTATGATGGGCTTCTCTCAGATGTTTGAGTACCAATTCCCGTACCCAGTCCATTCGTGCGGCTTTCGATTCTACACTCGCGTCGTTGTCAGTTTCCCAACCCAATAATTGACGTAATTCGTATTCACTCGCATGTCCAATGCAATGCTGCCCAAACACCAGGTAATATGGTGAGAAAGATGTCGAATTGTGAACAACATTCCGTAAGACAAATATCTATCCCATTCAACGTGATGTTCTCCAAGATAGGCTCGGATGCAGGCTAAGATGGTGCGATTGACCCTTTCAGAAGCATTGCATTGAGGCGCATGTACCGGAGTTCTTATATGTTTAATCCCATATTCTCCCAGTAAATTAGTGAATAATTGAGATCCAAATTGGCGACCGTTGTCTGAAACAATATATTCTGGGACCGAATAGACATTGAAAACTTCCTTTCTTAAAAATTCACACATGATGACTGCTGATGATTCTCTCATTGGCTTTAGGAGTACAAATCTGGAATATCCAAGACAATTAAAATATAGCAATTTCCATTACGAGAACGTGAGTAAGGCCCAAAAAATCAAGATATAATTGTTAAAAAGGTCGTACACTCTCATGATACTCACCCATATTTGGTCTGGTTCTATAATTGACTGGTTTCGACATTTTACATTGCTGGCAGCTTTTTATATAAGCTTGTATGTCCTTCACCATTCCTGGCCAGAAGAAATACCGTTTGAGTACCTCTGCGGTCTTAGTTATTCCCAAATGTCCCCCTGATAGATTAGTGTGAGCTTTTTCAAGCAAAGCAGGAATAGCACGATTCGGAACGACTAGTTTCCAATGTGAAAGTTGAGCCTCTTCGCAATATCTCCATCCGTGTCCTGGACAGATGATAATTTTTCCGTTCTCCACTTTAAAGTTAATCAAAACATCCGGTGCACTCTCTATCCTTCTTATCCTCTCCAAATATTCCTCATCCCTAAAGTACTCGGAGTCTAAATCAATCCAAGAAGTGGCATTCGCCGACATACTTAAAGGTTCTACACTGAAGGCTTCACAGAATGATCGTGACAGAGCATCGGGCACAACATTCAGCGAACCCTTGCAATGCTCAATCTTGAATTTAAACCCCTGCAGTTTGAGACTCCATCTGGCTAATCGACCCGATAAATCGGATTGTGATATTAGCCATTGGAGACTCGCATGGTCAGTGATTATCGTAAACGAGAACCCTTCGATATATGGCCTAAAATGCTTTACACCAAGGACTGCCGCATAGCATTCTAATTCAGTAGTAGAATACTTTCGTTGTGCTCCGTTCAATTTTTTTGAATAATATGCGATCGGATGCTCTACACCTCCTGGCCGCTGAAATAAAACCCCTCCTACACCAACAGACGAAGCATCCACCTGGAGAAAGAAAGGGAGAGAGTAATCCGGATGGACCAATATCGGCGCGGAAGTAAGAAGACTTTTGAGTCGATCAAACGCCACTTGAGCCGACTCGTTCCATTTGATGATTTTCTTGGACTTTAGCAATTCCGTTAAGGGTGCCGCTACTGAAGAGTAATTTGGGACGAATTGCTTCAAATTTGTTGGACGTAAAAACTGTTCGATTGCACCTCTCTCCAACAATATGGCCCAAATACTTAATCTGTTTTAATACAAATTTACTTTTTTCGATATTTATCGTTAAGTTGGCCTTGCGCAACCAATAGGCCACGAGTCGCAAAAGCTCGATGTGATCCTCAAAATCCTTGGACGTTATCAAGAGGTCGTCTAGATAGACGAACACTCTCTCGGGGTATTCGTGAGGGATCACACGATGCATCAGACGACTCATGGTCTGTGGCGCGTTACATAACCCGAAAGGCATAACAGTAAACTGATATAGAGGCCTGCCCGCAACCGTGAATGCCGTTTTAGGTTTCGCATCATCGTCGAGTGGTATTTTCCAGAATGCATCTTTCAGATCAAGACTGGAGATGTACTCGGTATTTTCCAAAAGACTCAGAATCGAGATAGGCATCACCAACAGTCACACTGTTAAGCTTTCGAGCGTCAAGACACAATCTTTTCTTACTGTTGGATTTGGGTACCATAGTCACCGGAGAGGACCATGAACTACTCGACTCCTCAATAACACCAAGCTGCAACATCCGATCCAGTTCAGTGTACAGTTATTTTTGGATGGCTGGCGAAATAGCGTAATGACGCTGCTTGATTGGTTTTGCATCTTTGGTATCGATATTGTGACTCAAAAGACAAGTGCGGCCTAACCCCAATTTCGCCGAGGATGGGAATTGCTCAATTACTGTGTCCAATATCTGATATTGAGATGGAATTAGTTGGTGCCTTTCAAGCAATTGACTCTGATCGGTAATTTTCGAATCCGACAAAATTTGGTCGAACTGTGTTTCAGCGACGGATAGTTCATCAATTTGAATTTTAATATTGAACAATTTGAAGAAGTCGATCCCCAAGTATACGGTTTGCGACAAATTTGGAGCAAGATACACCCGCATTCTCTGAGTTGTATTTTTGAATAAAACATTCAGTATGACGTAACCAATTAGCCTTTCTTTTGAGCCGTTCGCGGTTGTAATGAATGACGGAAAATGGTGTAATTTAAGATTCTTGCTGGTAACAAACTGGAAACAATCTTTCCCAAGTACGCTGACGTTAGCTCCAGAATCAAGAAGACCTTTAAATGAGTGATCATTTAATAACACATCCAAATATGGGCGATCATCCTGTGAATTATGGTTAGAAATTATTGACTCGCGAATTGAACGACGCAGACTTTTACGGTTTTTAAAAAAAATGTATGAACGGTGGAATTTTGGTTTCTTAGCGGAAATGAATTGAGAATTTGATATAGAATGAATTTTTAAATTTACTTTTACGAACGGAGAAGTTGATAAAATTCCGGATCTGTGTTGGACGCAAATTCGGTCGTCGTTTTGGGTAATTGACTCGCGCCTGGACGTGGTTGAAGAATTGATTCCCGAGTGTAAAAATTCTTCCCCTGCTGGTTTCCCTGGTTCGAATTTTGTGAATTACATCGTGGACAGTCAGCAAAAGATGTTTCTTCAAAACCACATACACAGTGCAAAATAAAAACCTAACTTTACTCCTACAATACCGGTAGCCATGCCCTGTTTATTTGCAGTTCCAACACGTTAATGATGAGCGCTCCATCGACCTTCCTACCAATTTCGGAGAATCATGTGAAGTGTACGATCGATAATTCAATGCGTTGATGTCCGGAATCAATCCAGGTTCCGACACACTTTCAGGTGCTAGATCAATTAATGCATATTTTGTTTTGGCCGCAACTTGAACTGGCTGATTACAAATTTCGTTGACATTAAACCGGGGTGCTGGTCTATTTTGACTGAATGGTATCATCATATCAATCCGACATGCAAACTATGGATTCAATATTGTTGAATGGTATTCATAGTTAAAGATTTCATTCACGCGGAAAAGAGTGGAGATTGGCAACAACAGTTATATGCAATTGAACGCATTTTACCTTTTTTCCATGCAACTGGGCATTTTCCATATGCAAAATCTGTTCATGTTTAGTTAGAAGACATGATAGCTCTCGAGAAGCGTATGGGTGAGTCCGAGTACAAAAAATTTACCACGGAAGGGTATTGGGCAATTCGCAGGAGCGACACATTTTTTAGTGGGATATTTACAGACCAAACTATTGAGCAAACACTTATGAGGTTATTGAAGTTTGTAGGAAGCTTATTTCGTAGAAGTGTAACTGAAAGTGTTGCGCACCAATGGATCAAAACTTTCTTGTTCACCAAAGATCTTATCGAGGGCATGCAGGATTTCACGAAATGTGCATTTGCTAAAAATTACCAACATAAGGATTCAACAGATTCCAGGATCAAGGCAGATTTGAAATCTTTGAAACTGATTGAGAACTTCTTTCAGCAATACGATCCATTCCCTGAATACATAGAATGCCTCATAAACATAGCTAATGGAATGAGTGGGAGCCCCGAAAGCAATTGCCACAATGCTTTTGAAGAAGGTGTTAAGACTATGCAAAATATCGCCTCTAAAAATCTTATTGCCGAGTGATAGAAATTGACCCCGACGTCCTCTTTCAGAGAATATGAGCATTAAAAAAAAGTGACAAAGAAATGATACGACTACCTCAAGTGGGAGTTGTCTCCATTCCCTCAGGAACTTCAATAGTTTTGGAATGCTGAAGAATACAAAGTCCGATTTGTATTCATTGTTCAGAAAAACTCCCACGAATATTCGTGATCCTGAAACAGTGGCGTAACTACAAATTTTGGGCCTCACCGCAAAACTTAATGTGGGCCCCTAGACTACCCTCTAGTGATGGGCTAAGCCGATTTTTTTTGTTAAAAACGTAAAAGAAAATAAGCAAAACAGAACAAAAAGAGCCGATTTAGCACATCACTACACCCTCTTTGCACATTGCATATCTTTCCCGTCAGGCTAACTAAAAATGTCGATCGTTGCGCTGTTGGGACCGTCACAGGTAACGTAAGAAATAATAATAAACATGCTATTACCTGCGAAACACTTGAAGCTGCTATAGGAAATTGTATTATTAGAACTCTCAAAAAATGCATTTTTTGA
This sequence comes from Tipula helvola, assembly GCA_963556165.1. Classification (NCBI taxonomy): domain Eukaryota; kingdom Metazoa; phylum Arthropoda; class Insecta; order Diptera; family Tipulidae; genus Tipula; species Tipula helvola. The sequence continues at coordinate 111,549,727 of OY744481.1, read as the reverse complement.
ATGCATTTTTGGCTGCAGCAATGCAATTTCCGATTTGTCATAGGTACAAAGTAGGTACATTTTTGATGTGAAAACATCTTTAGCGGCCGAAGTAAGTAAAAAATTGTATAGAAAAACCGCCTACTTTAATTTATTTTGTTGTGAAAATATATGCTATATATGGCCGAAGCAGCAAGTGTTTTTGAAAATGAAAATGACATACGAGCGAAAGGACCACAAATTATGCTTGTGTAGTTTAAACAAATTAAATGGAGCGAGCTGTGAAAATTGCACATAATAGAATAATAATTTTAAAATTGTTTAATGCTTTCTTATTAGTATTGCTCAATTGCTCATGCTGTTGGTGAGTTTGGTTATGAGGGGCTTCGCGCTACTGTCTTTCCAATTGCAATGAGTTTACGGTCAACATTGCGCCCAAATTGAACCGTTGTATTTAATTTATTTTAAACTGATCAGTGATAAAGCGATGCGATGTTGCTTTGTTCAGCGAGTTTGCCGTGACCGTTTACTACTATGGAATCTTGAACAAGATTGCTGTGTATGAGTAATGGTATATTTTAACGCGTACATGGCAGGTTTAGGTGATTATCTTAACAGAACTGTACTTTGCTCATGCTCAATTAACGTCAATAAAGTTCGTTCTCGAAATTCAAAATAGAATAACTTATTGACATTTTGAACCAGAAATGTGACTTAATTTAAATACTGAGCGAACAACATTCGACTTTATGGAGGGGTTTCTGAGCTTTATCGAATTGGATTGAAATGATTCAATAGATATTTATTCAGGGTGTTCGGCACATGGACCGACACAATTTTTGGGGGAATTGGTTGGGTCATTAGTTAGTTTTCACCCATACGACCCTTTTATTTAAATTACCTGAAATTTCGCCTTTAAATCGTCATATTTTTTTTGTTTGTGATTGTAATAGCACGAAATAACTTTTATTGTATTCAGCAATGTATTTTTAGTCTAAATAAATCACTATTTGGTACAAATGACTTCAAGAAAATAAATTATATGAGCTTCGAAAGTCTTGAAAATGTGAAAATGTATGAAAAATTTCTACTTCTAAATTCAATATAAAAAAAATAAACATTATTTTGAACATAGGTTTGTTTTAAAAAGTTGTCTAGTTTATACTCTTTTCAACGGTATGCTACATGTTGGAGAAATTATTTATAGTATGGTCAAAATAAGAGATAAAATTTCTCAGGGTCAAGAAAATTATTTTTATCTTTATTATGTTTTTATTAAATATGAGTTATAATATTTGTTCGAATTTTTCTCCTCTACTCCGTATGCATGTGCGACACATTTTCCTTATTTCAAATGTTATTGTGCGAAGTCGCATTTCTCTTTTCATTATTTCAAATGCAGCTATAATTCGCTCCATTAAAATTTTTCGTGAGGGCACCTCTGTTGCATAAACCAATTCCTTTGCACGTCCCCAGACGTAAAAATCGAGGGGTGTCCAAAGAAATTCCAAAAATTCCCAGAAAAAGCCCCAAAAATTCCCAAAATTCACAGAAAATGCTCAAAAAATTCCAAAAATTCCCAGAAAATACCCAAGAATTTCCAAAAATTCCAAAAAAATACCGAAGAATTTCCAAAAATTCTCAGAAAATGCCAAAGAATTTTCAAAAATTCCCAGAAAATGCCCAAGAATTTCCAAAAATTTCCAGCAAATGCCCAAGAAATTCCAAAAATTCCCAGAAAATGCCCAAGACTTTCCAAAAATTCCCAGAAAATGCCCAAGAATTTCCAAAAATTCCCAGAAAATGCCCAAGAAATTCCAAAAATTCCCAGAAAATGCCAAAGACTTTTGAAAAATTCCCAGAAAATACGCAAATTCCCAGAAAATGGCCTTGAATTTCCAAAAATTCCCAGAAAATGGCCTTTAATTTCTAAAAATTCCCAGAAAATGGCCTTGAATTTCCAATAATTCCCAGAAAACGCCCTTGAACTTCCAAAAATTCCCAGAAAATGGCCTTGAACTTCCAAAAATTCCCAGAAAATGGCCTTGCATTTCCAAAAATTCCCAGAAAATGGTCTTGAATTTCTCGATTTTCTGGGAATTTTTGGAAATTCTTGGCTATTTTCTGAGAATTTTGGGAAATTCAAGGCCATTTTCTGGAAAATTTTGGAAGTTCAGGACCATTTTCTGGGAATTTTTGGAAGTTCAAGGCCATTTTCTGGGAATTTTTGGAAGTTCAAGGCCATTTTCTGGGAATTTTTGGAAATTCAAGGCCATTTTCTGGGAATTTTTGGAAGTTTAAGGCCATTTCTGGAAATTTTTGGAAATTCAGGGCCATTTTCTGGGAATTTTTGGAAATTCTTGGCTATTTTCTGAGAATTTTTGGGAATTCAAGGCCATTTTCTGGGAAATTTTGGAAGTTCAGGTCCATTTTCTGGGAATTTTTGGAAGTTCAAGGCCATTTTCTGGAAATTTTTGGAAGTTCAATGCTATTTTCTGGGAATTTTTGGAAGTTCAAGGCCATTTTCTGGGAATTTTTGGAAATTCAAAGCCATTTTCTGGGAATTTTTGGAAGTTCAAGGCCATTTCTGGGAATTTTTGGAAATTCAGGGCCATTTTCTGGGAATTTTTGGAAGTTCAGGGCCATTTTCTCTGAATTTTTGGAAGTTCAAGGCCATTTTCTGGGAATTTTTGGAAATTCAAGGCCATTTTCTGGGAATTTTTGGAAGTTCAGGGCCATTTTCTGGGAATTTTTGGAAGTTTAGGGCCATTTTCTGGGAATTTTTGGAAGTTTAAGGCCAATTCCTGGGAATTTTTGGAAATCCAAGGCTACTTTCTAGGAATTTTTGGCAATTCAATGCCATTTTATGGGAATTTTTGGAAGTTCAGGGCCATTTTCTGGGTATTTTTGGCAGTTCAAGGCCAATTCCTGGGAATTTTTAGAAATTCAAGGCCACTTTCTGGGAATTTTTGGCAATTCAATGCCATTTTCTGGGAATTTTTGGAAGTTCAGGGCCATTTTCTAGGAACTTTTGAAGTTCAATGCCATTTTCTGGGAATTTTTGGAATTTCTTGGGCATTTTCTGGGAATTTTTGGAAGTTCAAGGCCATTTTCTGGGAATTTTTGAAAGTACAAGGCCTTTTTCTGGGATTTTTTGGAAATTCAGGGCTATTTTCTGGGAATTTTTGGAAGTACCAATGCCAATTCCTGGGAATTTTTGGAAATTCAAGGCCACTTTCTGGGAATTTTTGGAAATTCAATGCCATTTTCTGGGAATTTTTGGAAGTTCAGGGCCATTTTCTGTGAATTTTTGAAGTTCAAGGCCATTTTCTGGGAATTTTTGGAAGTTCAAGGCCAATTCCTGGGAATGTTTGGAAGTTCAAGGCCATTTTCTGGGAATTTTTGGAAGATCAACGCCATTTTCTGGGAAATTTTGGAAATTCAAAGCCATTTTCTGGGAATTTTTGGAAGTTCAAGGCCATTTCTTAGAATTTTTGGAAATTCAGGGCCATTTTCTGGGAATTTTTGGAAGTTCAGGGCCATTTCCTGGGAAGTTTTGGAAGTTCAAGGCTATTTTCTGGGAATTTTTGGAAGTTCAGGGACATTTTCTGGGAATTTTTGGAAGTTCAGGGCCATTTTCTGGGAATTTTTAGAAGTTCAGGGCCATTTTCTGGGAATTTTTGGAAGTTCAGGGCCATTTTCTGGGAATTTTTGGAAGTTCAGGGCCAATTCCTGGGAATTTTTTGAACTTCAGGGCCAATTCCTTGGAATTTTTGGAAATTCAGGGCCATTTTTTGGGAATTTTGGAAATTCAAGGCCAATTCCTGGGAAATTTTGGAAATTCAAGGCCACTTTCTTGGGATTTTTGGCAATTTAATGCCATTTTCTAGGAATTTTTGGAAGTTCATGGCCATTTTCTGGGAACTTTTGAAGTTCAAGGCCATTTTCTGGGAATTTTTGGAATTTCTTGAGATTTTCTGGGAATTTTTGGAAGTTCAAGGCCATTTTCTGGGAATTTTTGGAAGTTCAAGGCCTTTTTCTGGGATTTTTTTGGAAATTCAGGGCTATTTTCTGGGAATTTTTGGAAGTTCAATGCCATTTTCTGGGAATTTTTGGAAGTTCAGGGCCATTTTCTGGGAATTTTTGGAAATTCAAAGCTGTTTTCTGGGAATTTTTGGAAGTTCAAGGCCATTTCTGGGAATTTTTGGAAATTCAGGGCCATTTTCTGGGAGTTTTGGAAGTTCAGGGCTATTTTCTGGGAATTTTTGGAAGTTCAAGGCCATTTTCTGGGAATTTTTGGAAGTTGAGGGTCATTTTCTCTGAATTTTTGGAAGTTCAAGGCCATTTTCTGGGAATTTTTGGATGTTCAGGGCCATTTTCTGGGAATTTTTGGAAGTTCAGGGCCATTTTCTGGGAATTTTTGGAAGTTCAACGCCATTTTCTGGGAATTTTTGGAAGTTCAAGGCCACTTCCTGGAAATTTTTGGAAGTTCAGGGCCATTTTCTGGGAATTTTGGAAGTTCAAGGCCAATTCCTGGGAATTTTTGGAAATTCAAGGCCACTTTCTGGGAATTTTTGGCAATTCAATGCCATTTTCTGGGAATTTTTGGAAGTTCAGGGCCATTTTCTGGGAATTTTTGAAAGTTCAAGGTTATTTTCTGGGATTTTTTGGAAATTCAGGGCTATTTTCTGGGAATTTTTGGAAGTTCAGGGCCATTTTCTGGGAATTTTTGGAAGTTCAGGGCTATTTTCTGGAAATTTTTGGAAGTTCAAGGCCAATTCCTGGGAATTTTTGGAAGTTCAGGGCCATTTTCTGGGAATTTTTGGAAGTTCAAGGCCAATTCCTGGGAATGTTTGGAAATCCAAGGCCACTTTCTGGGAATTTTTGGCAATTCAATGCCATTTTCTGGGAATTTTTGGAAGTTCATGGCCATTTTCTGGGAACTTTTGAAGTTCAAGGCCATTTTCTGGGAATTTTTGGAATTTCTTGAGATTTTCTGGGAATTTTTGGAAGTTCAAGGCCATTTTCTGGGAATTTTTGGAAGTTCAAGGCCTTTTTCTGGGATTTTTTTGGAAATTCAGGGCTATTTTCTGGGAATTTTTGGAAGTTCAAGGCCATTTTCTGGGAATTTTTGGAAGTTCAGGGTCATTTTCTGTGAATTTTTGGAAGTTCAAGGCCATTTTCTGGGAATTTTTGGATGTCCAGGGCCATTTTCTGGGAATTTTTGGAAGTTCAGGGCCATTTTCTGGGAATTTTTGGAAGTTCAACGCCATTTTCTGGGAATTTTTGGAAGTTCAAGGATAATTCCTGGAAATTTTTGGAAGTTCGGGGCCATTTTCTGGGAATTTTGGAAGTTCAAGGCCAATTCCTGGGAATTTTTGGAAATTCAAGGCCACTTTCTGGGAATTTTTGGCAATTCAATGCCATTTTCTGGGAATTTTTGGAAGTTCAGGGCCATTTTCTGGGAATTTTTGAAAGTTCAAGGTTATTTTCTGGGATTTTTTGGAAATTCAGGGCTATTTTCTGGGAATTTTTGGAAGTTCAGGGCCATTTTCTAGGAATTTTTGGAAGTTCAGGGCTATTTTCTGGGAATTTTTGGAAGTTCAAGGCCAATTCCTGGGAATGTTTGGAAATCCAAGGCCACTTTCTGGGAATTTTTGAAAGTTCAATGCCATTTTCTGGGAATTTTTGGAAGTTCAGGGCCATTTTCTGATAATTTTTGAAAGTTCAATGTTATTTTCTGGGAATTTTTGGAAATTCAGGGCTATTTTCTGGGAATTTTTGGAAGTTCAGGGCCATTTTCTGGGAATTTTTGGAAGTTCAAGGCCAATTCCTGGGAATTTTTGGAAATCCAAGGCCACTTTCTGGGAATTTTTGGCAATTCAATGCCATTTTCTGGGAATTTTTGGAAGGTCATGGCCATTTTCTGGGAATTTTTGAAAGTTCAAGGTTATTTTCTGGGAATTTTTGGAAATTCAGGGCTATTTTCTGGGAATTTTTGGAAGTTCAGGGCCATTTTCTGGGAATTTTTGGAAGTTCAAGGCCAATTCCTGGGAATTTTTGGAAATTCAAGGCCACTTTCTAGGAATTTTTGGAAATTCAATGCCATTTTCTGGGAATATTTGGAAGTTCAGGGCCATTTTCTGGGAATTTTTGGAAGTTCAAGGCCATTTGCTGGGAATTTTCCGGATTATCAAAACCTGCTTGCGAGTCAAACAAGGTTGTTCACTCTCACACCGGATATTCACTTTCATTCTAAATGAGGTATTACCGGATCGGACCAATTTCCCCAGCTTAAGCTAGAGCAGCATGACATTATCGAGCTACCACTTATTCTGCTTTATGCAGATGATGGTATACTTATTACCCAAAAGCCAATCACCCTAGGGACCATATTATCAGAGCTCAGAGCTGATAAACAGCCTAAACACCGCTGAGCTAAAAATCAATCCCTGCAAGTGTTCTGTACTTATCCGAGATCAATCCTCAGGTTTTAGCTCTCCAGACAGCTTGAACCTAGCTGGAATTACATTTAGTGATTTAGTAGTGTGAAAACAATGTGGTATCTATAAGGTACCTATATAACCTCAAATCTAAGTCGACCCCTAACCATACGCTCTCGTTGCCGTCAGACAATCAGCATATTGTATCCCTAAGACCGCCGTAATAATATATAATACCATCATGATTTAATTCAAAATTATTAAACAAAATTGGCTATTTCTTTACCAATTATGATGAAATTCGTTAGGTACAATGGAAATGGGATTCTTAAAAGATTTTTGGAATATGGCTAATTAGCCTGTAACTTGGCTATTTCTTAACTGATTCGATGGAAATGGGATTCTTAAATGATTTTCACATGAAATTGATGGAGTTTGGTTATTTTTAAAACGATTTTGAAGAAATTCAACAGGTACGAAGCGCACCGGCTTAATACAAATATTTTTGCTTTAAAACGATAATTTAAAATTATCTGGAAAATGGAGATTTAATATTAAAATTAGAATGGAATCTCTATTCTTCAGAATATTCAACACAAAATTCTGGAAAAAAAACATTAAACCTTCATTTTCCAGAATTTAAATGTTAGAGTATGGAATTACTTTTTGGCAAATTGTTCTTCAGGAATTATGAGGCATTTTAATTGCGCGATTGAAATACCTCATAATTCCTGAAGAATAATTTGCCAAAAAGTAATTGATCACATATATTTTGACATTCATCCACTTTTGCTAAAGAATATTTTGCTGGATAGTAATTAGTTAAACGAAATTTACAGTCGATTCTAACGACATGCAGAAATGTATAGGCGTGCTAGTCTTTATGCCAGTGTATCGCTATGCCGGCACACGATCATACTGGGGAAGACACGTGTTTGGAGCAATCCGACAAGTGCTGCCTGTGCTTAGGTTCGAAGGAATTCGTCGATACATTCACTTCAACAATAATTCTCTTGCAATCGATAAAGACCAACCAGATTATGATCTGTTGTTCAAGGTTCGACCGCTTATTACAAATTTTAATGAAACCTTCGAGTCAGTGCCAATGCTACCTATACGCTTTGCGTAGATGAGCAAATGCGCGCAAGTAAAATGACAGGAACTATTCTGCGTCATTATAAGCCGAGCAAGTCGCACAAATGGGGTTTCAAGCTTTTCTCGCTTTGCGATACCAGCTTTTACGCACTCGAAATTTATTGTGGCGCTGGGGATAATAAAACGCCCATAGGCACAACTGATCTTGGAGCATAGTGGAATGTTGTTGTTCGTATTTCAAAGAATATACCTAATTTTTTTAACCATATTCTCTATTTCGATAATTTTTACACGTCCATGAGCTTGTTAATATACCTACAGCAGAGGAATATATAGTCTGGGAACTGTCCGTTTAAATCGTGTGCCAGATTGTAAGCTGTCGAGTGATGCCGCCTTAAGTTGGAAAAAAGTTGAACGAGGATACTCTGAGGAGTATGTGGGAAATGTCTATAGAATGGACATTTCGTCAGTTTTTTGGTAAGTCACAAAAACCGTATGGCTTCTGTCAACATATGTTGGCACGAAATCATTTATTTCTACAGCAAAACCACCACCTTGCAACCACAGAAAGCTATCCGATGGGATAAAAGGGAAAAAATAGTATAAAATTGATTGTCCGTGCATAATTAAGGAGTACAACCGGCATATAGGAGTGTTGATTTCATGGATGGATTGTTAGGACGCTACCGTATAGCAACTGTAAACGCCTACATTCTGTACCATAACTAACACTAAACCAAGAAAAAATTAAGCTTCCAACATTTCGAACTGAAGTGGCTGAATCACTCTGTTTGAAAGGAATGATGGCAGAGAACAAAAATGTTGTGCGACCATCTAATGCATCTCAAACAGCTTCCCCAAAACCAACCAAGAGAGCATATCTTCCCAGTATAGATGTCCGATACGATCAAGTAGGCCATTGGTGCATTTTTCGTAACCGAACAGGTAAACGCGAATGTAAATTTCCAATATGCACGTCCAACCATTTTGGGTGAAATGCAATCTTAGTATGTGTAACTCACCGAATAAAACATGTTTCTATGAAATCCACAATAAATAAAAAAAATATGGCAGATCCCAATATAATTGGCTAACTGTCCTAAATTTATTATTTAATGAATTTTATTATTTTACATTGTCTCGTGAATAAATGACATTATATTTCAATAATTTGTTTTATTACATAAGGCCGCATAAAGGCGGACCTTCATTTTTGAGAATTAGGTGGAGGGGTTGGCCTCAAAATTAATTTTTAACTTTAAATTCGCCCTTATCAACACAATTTCGACATAGTCTGAATTTGTCAGCTCGAAAAAAAATTCATGCATTAGTGTTAGAGGGTTAATACTGGCCGCATTGTTGCAACTTCGGCTGAATTATCTGATACGTCTGCTAATGTAACACTATATTTCTTTCATTATTATGATTCTTGATAATATTTTCAAATATTTCGTCATGTGAGTTTTATAGACCATTTTTCAACAATGAGTTATTAATAAATACTTATATTTTCGGCCATCATATCCCATTTCAGAGCTACGTATTTTTCTTGCTGTCCATTAAACCCTTGCTATTTTTGTCGACGTTTCAGGTTTATTTGTCCTTCCTGGAAAATTATGTATTGATTTGATGAATTATTTATTTTACATAAAACACACATTATCACGTACTGAAAATAATCAATAATCAGTTGAAATAAAAGGAATTTCTGAATAAATTTACTATATTTCAATTTTCTTCTTATGCTTCTTCTTCTAGTATTTTACTCAGTTTAGCATAGGTAAGTGTTCTACATCCATTGTTGCAATTTTTGCTCAATAAAATTGTCCCTTCTTGAATTTTAGCGCTAGTCTATGTTTGTCGTTAGAACATTTTAAACCTGTGTGAAAAAAATTACGAACGCAGGTACAAATTTTATTGAGCCGATGGTGAATGTATTTTTGCTGCTGAATTAAAATTTGATTCCTGTAAAATTTTACAAAATTTCTGCAGGACAGAATACAATAAAATATTGTAAAAAAATTATAAATTTAAATAAAAATATTTTTTATCAAAAAAGTGTTGAAGCAGTATTAAACATTAAACACAGTTACATATGTATCACAAACCGAACTAACCAGCCAGAAAATAATTGGAAGACCTAATGCTAGATTACAATTTTCGGTTTCTCAGAAAAGTATTATAACAACAATGTTTGTAAAATTGTAATATCGTTCGATGTTATTTGGAATCGAATACAATAAATCTAATCTATCAAATCCATCTATCAATTTTATTTTGCATAAAAACTATACACAAAACTATCCTGCTGTTTCAATAGCTACACAAAAGTATTATATCCATTTGATACAAAATACAGTAAATCTTTCACAACCACAAAAAAATATAAACTCCTGCCTCTTGCATCTAAATTTGTATTGTTTGGTTTCAACTTTCGACGTTTATCCTTGAAATATCCAGAATCGCACAATAAACCTAAACAATTATTTGAATTTTTGCACACAACAAAAAAAAAAAAAGAACATCAGTGTAAGGTAGATTGCCGATCTGCCACACGAGCACAACCCACAAGATACGACATCAGTACAAGTATTATGCATTTCGAATTAAATTTCAAAGAATACATTATCCTTTTTTTGTATTGTTGATAAAAAAATGTTGTTTTGCAAAAAAAAGGACGAAACTGTTTTTTTTTATTTTTCCATTATTTTAGTAAATTTATTAAGTATGCATTCCGCTTTCTATTTTTGTACTTTCAGCCGGAACATAAAAAAGGATGAATTTAGAGGGATCATTTTTATTTTATTTGTACAAATTATGTATGTATGTACTTAGAAAAAAAATAACGCAACTTTCCTAAAAGTCTAAACAAATTAAACCTGAAATATAAAATTAAAAGGTTAGCATAAACTTAAATTGTGATGATAAGGCAGAAAACAAAAGAGTTTTTTACTTTTTTTCAGTTTCCAAATGAATTACAAGGATTAAATATGATTCGTCGATGTTTTTATTAGCAGGTACCTACAGTAGAGTTTGTGTTGTGAATTTGTGATTTGATACCATTCGGGACCATATTACATTCGATTATGTAATTAGTCATTTTGGAATCCAATTCAGAAATTAGTAACAGTGTTAATTATGAAAGACTAATTCCATAAGCAAATAAATTGGAAATTCTCTGACTTTTTTTCTTAATGTTAATAATGCGGAAAACGTTTATCGACGTTATCAAATTTTATTAAAAGTAATTTAAACACCTGAGTGAAGTTTTTAACGTTAATTACTAAAAAAACACTAAAAAAAACTGTAAGAATGAAGTGTTAGAAAAAGAAAACAACCCAACGTCGGATATAACCCAACTAACCTCCGGAAACTAGTAAATATTTAAGGTAAAATTATTTGTGGGCCGCGTATTCGGGGAGAAAGATAAGCAACGGGACCGATTACGATGAAATATACGATGAAATATACGATGAAAGCAAAAGTCGAGAAATGTTTAAGTAGGAGGCTGCTTCCCCTTATAGTAAATCCTTCAGATATTGTAACTTTTGGGCTGAATTAAGCAACGTGTTTTCATGGATAATGCCCATGTAAAGGTAGCAGACTGATTGCCATTCCAGGTATTCCCTGCTAAATGGAGGAACATTATTTTTTGGCAATTAATTCACTTGTATAAAACTTTCAGTATTCAATGTGGCAACCATTTATTTAAACCCGATATGACTGGTGGGGCAATTGATAAACAAATAAAATTGCGTAATTTCCACGATCAAAAGAACAATGATTATGACTATCTTTTAAATTTAAAATTTCAATTTTATTTTGACTGATATGGTTTTCACAATAATATAAATATGAGCGCAATTATAAAGCAATCAAAACAGTACAACCTCGAACATTAACCAGCATATAGAAAAGTACAGCTTGGAATCTTTTGGTACGTTCTACATAACACAGATGTCATGCCAATAAGTTTCGAAACTATATTACAATTAAATATCACTTATAATTTAGCAGAAATATGAAATGAGATGTGTGTAACGTAGTTTCGTTGTTGCTTATAGATGTCGCAAAGTTCCAGGCGTGGTAATGTTTGTTGCTTGATTGGTGCAACTGTCGTTTTTGCTGTCACTAATATTGAATGAATTGCTCCGCTACCGGTAATCACCCTGTAGTAAATAAAGGTGGCATAAGCGTCTTGATTGGCGCCACAGAATCCGTGTAATTCAATTCTGCAGTCCTCGGAAGTATTTGCGAATCGTGGAATTAAGATGTTTTCCATTTCGGAGAGCGCCGCTTGTAACGAAAATAAATGCGAATGCGCAAAAATATCTATATCGTGCGCAAAGAAAACAGAATAATGAAAAGTCACAGCTATATATAATTTTCAGAGTTTCGACACCAATTCAGCATTTGTTTAGTTTAAATGTCAGATATTAATAACGTGGTTTAATATACATACAGTAAGCAAAGTAAATCATGGATTTACTAGACTTAATCTTGGTGTAATATTTGGTATTCAATTATGAGTACAAAGTTAGTTATTTATTTTGATGTTGATTAGGTGAAATTTTTGATAAAGGGAGCGATTTAAATCATTGGCTGCGTCTAGTACAGCGCAGTGATGGAAAATGTTCTCATGAATTCAGCAAAAACGCTACTCTACGGTTTTGAGCCTCAGCACTTCACGGTATCGCTGCTCAATATGTACAGAGCGGATTAAATTGAATGGAGAAAAAATGTCTAGTCTGGAGACTCCACTTTTCTGTAAATTCATTGTATTTGAAGCCAAAATGTCCACTATCCCATATGACTACGATGAATTTCGAGCCTGCACAATTTCATTTGAAGATATTTTTTTATATAGAGTGAGTTTTTTAAAATGCCAGGCTTTTATCTCGAGAACGGTGCTGGCTAGGAGAAAATTACTTTTAATGAAATTTGTTAAGGGTCGAGGGGACATCAGATGGTGACCTTTAATTCGACCTTGGCTACGACCTTCAAGGTCATTTGATGGTCAAATTGATTGTTTTAAATGAAAAGCCCTATTTTTGGACCTCTGATTCGGAAAGGGCATAACATTTTACGTTCAGATAGGAAGTTTATTCTCTTCTTTTGAATGACTTTCAGATGTTAGCTCAAAGACAAACTACCAAATAATATGAAATAATCAGCAAATAATGAATTTTAATGGGGAATGACTTAATTTAAATTTGTTGGCACCATGACCAAAGGTACCAAGTTAATATTGTGTTAGTATATTCCCCATTTCATTATTTGCAGATGATTTCTAATTATTTAGTAATTTGTCCTTGAACTAACACCTGAAAGTAATCCAAAGGAAGAACCTAAACTGCCTATCTGAACGTAAAATTTTGCGTTTTTTATGAATCTGGGGTCAAAAATAGGAATTTATATTTAACAAATTCAATTTAACCTTCAAATAACCTTGAAGGTCTGAACAAACATAAAGTGGACAGAGCCATATTAAATGAAACATGGACACACCTAGATAACAAACCACAGATACAAAACTACAAATTAATCGCAAGAAGTAGATAGGATGGATACGGAGGGGTAGGCTTCCTAGTTCATAAAAAAGTAGGAGTAAAACAAGTAGATCCAAATTTAAACCTAACACACATTGAAATAATACAAATTAAAATAAAAGTTCTAAATAACAATTTAAACATAATAACATTCTATAACCCACCAAACGGCAACAGAAACACGGAAATAGAAGAATTTCAAAAAATCATAGAAAAAATGGAAAACAGCGAGAACACAATAATAGCAGGAGACATAAACGCGCACAGCAACATGTAGGGACAAGCAATAAGAGAAAGCAAAACAGGGAAAAAAATAGCCGAAATAATATCAAATAGCAGTCTACAATTGCTAAATAATGGAAAACCAACAAGGCTAAACCTAAGGAACCACACAACGTCAACACTGGACATAACACTATGTACCCAGGATATATTCAACAAAGTGTCATGGGACTGCATAGAGGAAAATGTCGGATCGGATCATTTACCTATAATAATAAACATCAACATAAATAGATTTACAAGGAAAGAAATCATAGACTGGAAAAAGGTAATTCAGGAAACAACAAACATAGAGGAAATAGAGAACAACGAACAAAAAAACATAGAAACGATATTAGAAGAAATAATAACGCAAAACACAAGAATAGTAACGTGTAATCATAGAAATAACCCAAAATCATGGTGGAATGGACAACTACAAAGGCTATGGAACATAAAAAAACAAAAGCAAAAAATATACAATAGACACAAGGACTCAAGGACCTATACACGGCCACTGAATTATTAAGATCAATGGCAATTTTGAAAAGGGAAATAAAATCAGCCAAAAGGAAATCATGGGAGACTTTTGTAACAAGCATAAATCCAAACATAAATACAAAACAATTAAGGAATAAAATAAATAAATTAAAAAATAAAAGAGGAAACGGCTTCAACCTGTTGGAGGATTATGATATGGCAAAAAAATTTCTAAACGAAAACTTCCCAGAATTTATTGAAGAAACAAGACTACCAATGGAAACAACAAGCGTGAAGCAGTATAAATTTAATGATAAAATACTAATAGAAACATTAAAACAAAAACAAAATACAGCACCAGGAACCCAACAAAGATTCGAAACAGGAAGCTACAGACCAATTTGCCTACATAACACAATATCAAAATATTTAATAAATCCATATTGGAGGAGTTGAAAAAACACATATATACTAGATAAAAAAGTACTACCAGCAAATTCATATGGATTTAGAAAAGGATATAATATAATGGATTATTTCGTGAATTTATTCAGTGAAATAGAAGCAGAAAAAGCCAAGAAAAAAGTACAAATATTAATAACCACCGATATATCAAAAGCTTTCGATAATGTTCAAAAAGATATACTAATACAGAAACTAAAGGAAATAGATACACCAAAACATATAATCAATTGGATATATCAGTTTTTAACAAACAGAACAATAATATTATATAATGGAAGAAATACAATAAAACAAATCACGAATAAGGGAATCCTGCAAGGAAGTTGTCTGAGCCCATGTCTCTTCAATATATACACCAAAGAAATACATAACCTTCAAAAAGCAGAGATATCAATATATCAGTTTGCAGACGATGTAGCAATTATAGTGAAAGAAAAAAATGAACGAGCAGCAATAGCAATAAGCAACAAAATCTTAAGTAAGCTAAACGAAGAACTTAGGAAGATAGAACTAAAAATAAATCCGGAGAAAAGTACATTCATGAGGCTATACAAGAATAAACCAACAGGACAAGACGTAAAAATAAACCATATCAGATTATCGGAAGAAAAAGAAATAAAACTGTTGGGAGTAACATTCACGAACAAAATATCACTACTACCACACTACAAATATTTAGAAAAGGAAATAGGAAGTGCAACAAATCGGCTGAAAGCCATAACTCACAAAAATGGAGGAGCCCATCCACAAATGATAACGAACGTTTACAAAGCAATCATACAAACAAGGACCAAATGTGCAGACACAATCACTACAACAAAAATAAAAAACTGTACCAAAACAAAACAGCAAATAATCAATAAGAACTTAAGAATTTGCACAGGAATGCTAAAAACGACGCCAATACCAACACTACTAGCAGAAACAGCCACACTACCAGCGGAGCTAGATAATAAACTAACATCATTGAAGTACATAGCAAACAACATAAACAAAAACAGCGTTACTTCCGAGAAAATCAAAAATAATCAAATAATGGAAAAACTGAGGAAGCTGTATGTCGAAACTAACTTTCTAGAAAAAATAGCGCACCAAGAAAACAGAATAAGAAAGACAAAAAATATAAAAATACAGGAAGAAATCAAAAAAAATAGTGAGAAATCAAACATGAACCAAATAGAAATAATGTCACTCTATATAGAGTTACTAAACAAATATAAAGGATATCAACAAATTTACACGGTTGGAGCACTAAAAGATGGAAAGGGAGGAATTGGAATATACCATAAAAACCTAGACGAGCAACTTAAAATAAACGTAAAGAATAAAGCAACTATAAAAACCATAGAAACACTGGCAATAAAAATAGCAATAGAAAAAGCAATACAGCGTGAATTCACAAAAATTGTCATATTTACAGATTCAAAAAGCAGTTGCTCGTCTCTAAATAAAGTAATAAAAGAGGGAAAGTACAAATACTATGAAAAGGAAATACTAGATAAAGCAGCAGAAAATGAGAACACACAGATCAAAATACAATGGATACCAAGCCACATGGGGATAGTGGGGATGAGAAAGCAGATAAATTAGCAAAAGAAGCAATAGAAGAATCAAATGAAACAATAGACAATTTAATAACTATAGAAGATGCCCATCAAATAATAGAAGAAGAAATAAGACAGGAATGGAAGATAAAATACAATAATTGGACAACAGAAATAGGAAAATACAATAAGCAAATAAATAACATACCACCAGCAAAACCATGGTACTACAAAGCCCAGATGAGCCCATACAACATCAGACAAATAAACAGATTGAGGACAGGACACGCAAAAAATAAAAAATTCAAAAACACAGTGGTAATTGAGGAAAACAACCTATGTGACATATGCAATACTATTGAAGACAACCAACGCATAGTGGAGAAGTGTAAAAAATTCAATCAAATACGCCAAAAATACACACTAATACAACATAATAAACTAATAGATAGTTATCCTAAAATCAGAAAATAATTTGTGATTACCTAAACGAAATAGACTACGATTTATAAAAATATTTATGTTAATATAAGAAACCCTCTTAACTATAAGAATTTTAAGAACTCTATTTTGTTCAACCATTCATAAAAGATAAAACTGTTATAATTTATAGAACAAAAAAACTTTGACACTTGTATAAAACATTTTAATAATTTTATGTATACCAATAGGTCGTGTGATGTCTCCCTCGACCCTTACAAATTTCATTAAAAGTAATTTTCTCCTATGGAACACCGTTCTCGAGATAAAAGCCTGGCATTTTAAAAAACTCACTCTATATAAAAAAAAATCTTCAAATGAAATAATGCAGGCTCGAAATTCATCGTAGCCATATGGTGTAGTGGACATTTTGGTTTCAAATACAATGAATTTACAGAAAAATGGAGTCTCCAGACGACTTAAAAATTTAATCCGCCCTAAAGAGTAAAAAATAGTATGCTTTTCTTTGCGGAAAATACATTTGATCCAAATATTTTGAAATGTGTATTTATAGTCGGTACTACAACTATAACTCCTTGTTATAGTAACAGTTTTTGTATTTATAAACCTTAACAACGTTTATAGTGATCAAAATCCATCACTACAAACATTGATGAAAAAATGTCAAAAACAACAAAATAAATTTGAAATTTATATCGAATTGTTAACATGATTTTAGAAAATCATTGCTATAATTGAGGGGCTTAGAACCACTATGGTTAACCCACATTTAACATTTTACCTTGTTTGATTTAATCGGCCATAAATGTACATATATTGAAATGGTAATTTATTATATGTTCAGTTATCTAAAAATAACTGTTTCTGGAATTGAAGGTTAGTGTAATTAGATTCCATTTTAAAAAAACATTTTTGTCCGATTAAAGGAAAAATGTTAAATAGGACACTACAGTTTTGAGCCCCTGAATTATAACAATAGTTATGGGTTATGACTATAAATTCGGGCCTAAGTTTGTTTTTAAGTTAAGAAAACTACTGAAAAAATCTACTGAATTAAAAAAATGCAAAGAATTTTAAGACTTAAGGAATTTAAAGAAATTAAGGAATGTACAAAATTGAAAGAATTAAAGAATCTTAAAAATTTTAACAGTATACAAATTGCAACAATTTTAAAGAATTTAAAAAATAAGAATATATATGGAATTTAAAGAATCTAAAGAATTTAGAAGCGACAGGTCTACAAATTCTAAAGAATATAAAATAGTTAATATTTTAAAGAATTAGAGAATTTAGAATAACTAACCAATTTGTAGACTTAATAAATTTGAATGCAATTCTAAGGGACTTAAACATATATTTTCTTCTTGAATTTGAGGAAATTTTAAGTATTTAAAGAATCTTAAGGATTTTTAGAATATAAAGAATTTAAAAAATTTAAAGAGAAGAATTTAAAAATATTAAACAGTTTAAAATATTTAAGAATTTCACGAATTGTTAAATTAAAACGATTTGCAGAACTTCAATAATTTTGAAAATTTTTTATATCTAAAGAATGTAAAAAATTTAGAGAATTTAAAGGTTAAAGGAATAAGTTTAAAAATCTTAAAAATTAAAACAATTTAACGGAATGAAATAATTTAAAGAATTTATTGAATTTATTGATTCAAATAACTTTAATATTTATTGAATTAGTTTTTTTTTTGTAAAAAATGAATTCTTAAAAATTTTCCGAATATAAGAATGTCAATAATTTTAAGAATTTAGATAATTTAAAAAATTCAAACGATTTAAAAAATTAAAGGACCTACAAATTTAGAAAATGAAACAATTAATTGAATTTTTAAATTCTGTAAATTCAAAGAATTAAAAATTCTACAAAATTAAAAGAATTTAAATATATTAAATTTATTGTGGCAAATTAAGGACTTTAAAGAAATCGGAAGGGATTTAGTGAATGAAAAAATTTAAAGCGCTTAAAGAATCTTAAAAAAGTTTAGAATTTAAAATCTTTAAAGAATTTAAAGGATTTAAATAATTTAAAGGACTTAAACAATAAAAAATTTAAGGAATATAAATAGATAAATTCTTCTCTTTAAATTCTTTAAACTTTTAAAGTCTCTTTACATTTTTAAATTCTGTAAATTTATTAAATTCTTATCTTTGTAACGAAAATTTAGTTGACCCAGTGTCGACTTCTCCTCTGAAGAAAAGGGACCAGGATTTCGTTATCAGAATACACGAATTTAGAGGTCCGGGGCGGTATCTCTGGCAGGCTAAGCTCAGGGTTGGGGTGTGGGGGATTCCGGACATAAATTCGTGCTAGATAGACCGCACTTAGGACAAGGAATAGCGAAGGACAAAGCTTGCACCGCCCATGTATTAGCCGGAGCACAAAAAAAAAGATACTTTCCGGCCAACCATGGGGGGATCTCGACAGAAAAAAAGGAAGATGAATTGAAGTGGGCTAAGGATGCACCACCGAGCGCCGAGAAGAGGAACCGCCACAATCAACACCACAGGGTGGAAATGGCTAGGTCCCCGTCTCGTATGAAAACAAAAAAACGACAAAAAGTCTAAGGGACGTATCACATTAGGTTTGAATATTTTTTTTTTGTGGTAGGGTTCCCTTACAACGTTTGTACTCTAAATCTTAATGAGTTGAAATATGGGCCACCCTTTTCAACCACCTCCTTTCCGCAACAATTACCCCCGCGCACAATCCAACTACTCCAAGGTTATATTTTTGGGGGTTGGTTTAGTTTTTGTTGCCCCTCCTGGGTCTGGACGACGGTTTCCGGCTCAACGGGTACCTCCCTGGTTATCCCAGGATTCTACGACCACGCCCCAGTCACCTTGGTAAATCGCCTACTGATGGCTCTCGTTGCCCCACCAATTGGGATTCCCGTGGTGCCTGGTTTGCTTATGCCACAATATATATAACGTTGGTTTGGTTTATGTTACAATATATATTACTTTTCCCCACTTTTTTTTTTGTTTTGACTTTTAATTTTGTGTGAGTATTGGTTTTGTTTTGGGGCCCGACGGTCCTCGTACCTTATTTTTCAATGGTCCGTGACCTATTTGAGGCACACCACGGTTCCGTATTTAATCTGGGCCCTACTCTGTGAAGCTCTATGAAGTTTTTTCTTTTTTTCTTTTTAGCTCTCCTCGTTTTTTTTCCAAACAAAACTCAAAAACTGACTGCTATTTTTTTTTCCTCCTTTTTTTCAAGAAATTCGCCGCTCGCTAGATATCCTATAAAAACACTTCCCGCCATAACTCGTTGGAAAAAGAAAACACCGGGGGAATTTTTCCAACATCTTTAAATTCTTTTCTAGATTTTTCTTTCTACAAACAATTTTAAAAAGTATAAGATGGCATCAAATTTTAAGAATTTAAAGAAACTTAAAAAATGTTGGCTAAAGAATTTAAAAATTTAGAAAATTAAATGAATTTAAAGGATATAAAGAACTGAACATAAAAGGCATTAAAGATTGGTTACAATTTAGAGAATTTAAAGAATTTAAAAAAATTTAATTTGAAAAAGTTTGAATAATTTAGATAATTTAAACAATTGCTAAATTTTAAAAAATTTTAAAATATATATTTAAATAATATAGAAAATTTAGAGAAGAGGGCTAAAATTTAAAGAATAAATTTAGTGATGGAAAAATTAATTTTGATGATTTTAAAAATTCAAATAATTTAAAGATTTATAGAATTTATAGAAATAAAAAATCCAAAAAAAATCTTAAATATTCTAAAAATGTAAAATATTTCAAAATAATTTATGGAGTTCAAAGAATTCTAAGGATTTTAAAAATAAAAATATGTCCTAAATTTGTCCTAAAAGCAACAACAAGATTTTAGGACAAGTTTAGGAAAAACTTCATACGACTATATAATAGTAAGAAGTTTGTCCTAGATCCCAAAACTGTGTATTAGTATGGGTGAATGATGATGTTTGGTAGAAAAAAAATCAAGAAAACATTTCGGCGATTTTTTTTTTTTTTGAGATTGATGTAATTATTGAGCTCAATAATAATAAATAAAGATTTGTTAAAAATCAAAACGTTCTTGAATTTTCTTTCGATATGTCTAAGAGGCTACTACGGTTGGAATAGTGGATAGCGGTTGACTTTATAAGTGTACTTTTATTTCTTCTAAACAATAGATTGAATATAAACAACTTCATTGTAATTTTTTGGGTTAAGGAAAACAAACTGAACGTCAAAATGTTGTTAATATTTTTTGTATGAAGTGGTACAGATACTTTTTTTATTTTAATTATTACAGACATTTAAAAATATTTTATAATAAAAATTTAATTGAAATTTTTTCATTTAACCTCATTTTAAGCTAAGCCGGTAATTTTTTTTTGTGATAATTGAGCCCAAAATAAAAATATAAATAGAAGGCCAATTCATAATCTTTAGGTTAAACCTTGTGCCATTTGAGTTTTTTCTGGGGTTAATTTGTATTAAAATTAAGTTATTTTAAAACATTTTACGATAGCTTCATATAAACTGATGGTTGCTTTCCCTAACTCTCAAAAAAACCTAACATATTTGAGCTGACAAATTATCGATTTATTAAAAATCCATACGGGAATATATTCCCGGCCTAAGCCAGAAAAAATATTCTCGTACTATTATTACTTGTTGCTTAGCAACAAATACAACATACTTGAATCATGAGCTTTTCGTTTCGAAAAAACAACGGAAAGATATATTTTTTCCTACGATTGGAGAAAAATAGTATATTGTGTAACGTGTAGGAAAAACGATATATTCCCGGACGAGTATGGAAGTTGCTGGGACGAGGCGTCAGCCGAGTTCCAGCAACCATAAGGGTCCGGGAATTATAGATAGTTTTTCCACGAGTTGCACATACGATTTTTTCTCTAATCGGCAGTATATCAGATTATCCATTTTATTCATTATATTCTTTAAAATACGCAAAATTTTCCAATTTATATTTTCAATAGATTTCACTATCAAAGTTACCTTAGAATTATAACAATCGCGTGCGCTGTCAATTTATTTAAAGGTCTGTCAGAGCAAACGATACCCGTCGTTAATTTGTGGTTTAGTTTAAATATAATGGACAGCAATTTTGATAATTCAATCCCAGGTACTCCGCCTGGCATCTTGGAGACAGCAAGATTGACTACACTAAATTTGTTGCCGCAGAAGTCGAGGGAGAAGTACGAAAATGCATACAAGCGTTTTATGGATTATCGCATAAATAACAAGGCCAATTCATTCTCCGAAAACGTTTTAATTGCATATTTTTCGGATTTATGTCAAAAGATGAAACCGTTAACCTTATGGTCCAACTATTCCATGGTGAGGTCGACGCTTAGCATTAACAATAATGTTGATATATCCAAATATGGAAAACTACGCGCATTACTGAAACGTCAGTCAGATGGATATAAGCCTAAAAAATCCAAAATCTTAACGAAACAACAAATAGAAACATTTATGGAACTTGCTCCAGATGATACATATTTAATGGCAAAAGTATGTTAAGATGTACGCGCTCATAATTTATTTACAAAAAATTTGTTTTCTAGGTTGCCTTAATTTTTGGAATTTCTGGCGCATGTCGTCAAGATGAACTATGCCGAATAAATTTGAATGACATTCAAGATTTGGGAAATAGGATATTGATTACCATTCCTGTTAACAAGACGAACAAGCCAAGATCATTTATTGTAAATGAAGCGTATATCGAAATATATCGTAGATACATAGCATTACGTCCCACTGATTTCGATAACCCTCGATTCTTTTTTAAATTAACAAACGGTAGAGGTAACAGACAAGTAGTGGGCATACATCAGTTTGGCAAATTGCCTCAAACTGTAGCTACTTATTTGAAGTTGCCAAATGCGATAGAATATACAGGGCACTGTTTTCGCAGATCATCTGCTACAATATTGGTAGATACAGGTGCAGATTTGACTTGCCTTAAGAGACATGGTGGTTGGAAATCGGCAACGGTTGCTGAAGGGTACATTGATGATTCTCTAAATAATAAAATTGAAGTTGCAAACAGAATTTTCAATACCACCGAACAAAATCCAGGTGTGGACCGTAACATGATCGAGATAAAAATGTTCAATACTACCGAACAAAATCCAGATGTGGACCCTAACATGACCGAAATAAACGATAATAGTGCATCAGTGGCTACAACTAACCTTAATTGTAATGCATCTGCGCCAATTTTCAACACCTGTACAAATTGTACAATTCATGTAAATATAACCAATAATAAATAGTTGTTAAATATGTAATTTTACAATTATAATAATAAAAACTAAATAAATTAAAATTATATCATGTATTTCTTAAAAACAGATGATAATCAGTACTAGAAAGTATTCTCTGCCTAGGCAAGGAATACTTTCCAGTACTGTTTTTAGTAAGTTGCCTAGCAACGATGTAGTGTCGGGGAATACTTCATTTTGCTGACAGATAACAAACCAGAAAACTGACGTATTTTATCCGATTTGAGAAAAATATATTTTGTGGAATACATTATATTGATCGGATCATTTATGACCAAAATCGAATATTATTTTTCAAATATCTTATTAAATTACTGTATTATCTTTCGTTTTAATAAATAAAATTGAAAATAAAAATAAATTTTGTATTTAAATTGAAACTGAACTTAATGCATATACACGTGATTAATTGAAACTGAGTTTCGATGAAATAAACTCACAATCCGGTGAGATTGGCTTGTATTAAATATTGTACTCGAAAAACTGGATTGCATAAATATTTGCGTTCAACCGGATGCTAGTATAACTGATGCGTGCTAGTATAACTGATGACCAATATGGTGGGACAATTGATAAAATCAATCATTGAGCAAATGTAATTGCATAATTCATGATCATCAACCAATACCATTACAACAGTCGTCGTCTGCAAAATTAAAAAAAAACAACACAAACTAATATCGAATTTGCTTCACCAATACTTACAAGATATAAGAGTAATGTTAATAATACCGCATAACAACGGCTACAACTGAAATAACTTATGGTGGCTCCCAGCGCCACGTTCAAGTCACTGATGGCCTATCACCACATTTCCCGCCGTTGTCATCCGATGATGTTATTATGAACATTCTAACACCCATTTAACATCTATTGTATTGGACTCTTTGCCATCACTATCTAATCAGGAAGCTGTTCGGGTTGAGAAGTCAGGTAATCCGAGTTCGGATTGTGCAATCATGGAATTGCGTACAGTACCTGTGGTTCGAAGGAAGTATTTATATATTTCCCGTCTTCATCCATGTCTTTACCCTTCAAACGTGTCCTGCTACTCACTGTCCTCTAGAGACCGGGATCCAGCAGAACTAACGTTTGTGTCTTTCAAGGTTGGAGTCATCGAAAACTTGCAAGGTACCTTAAAATATCCTGATTTTTGGCCACCTGGGGTTCTAGTTCGCAATTTTCAAGAAAGCCGCCAATCAAAAAACAAGGAAGGAGCTCGCAGCAAAGTATCAATTTAATTTCATTCAATCCAATAAATTCTAATATTTTAAATACTAATTTACCAAATTATCACAATAATCTTATTATAGTTCATCCTAACATATATATTATATATCTAATTCTAGCAATATCATCAATGGATCTAGCAATTTCGTCAATAGTTATCAATTTTTTATTTCAATTGCAGTTGCTTGCGATTAAAATCAAAAAATTTCTATCTTGTAATTTTGGAATCTAATTACGACGTAATAATTCTGACCGAAACAGGGCTTATAGTGGATTTCAATGATGCGAGGTTTTCCCTTCGGACTTTTACGTTTTCCGTCGCGATCGGTATAACCTTAGTACAAAACATAAAGATGGTGGTGTGCTTAGTGCAGTTCGGAAAATTTATTCTTGTGAATTTTTATTTTCCGACCCAATCATTGAGTTCATTGCTGTTAAACGCAAACTAGGTACATTTTACATAATAATTAGCACAGTTTACTTTCCACTAGAACCAACCTCCAGATCTTATTTGGATGATGATTGACAATATATTCATTCCTGCTAATACGAACGATTCATCAGCCTTAATTTGAGATTTTTTGGCAAACATTGATACTTCACCAATTAATAGTATACCAAATAGCTACGGCACTTACCTGGATTTGGTTTTCTACATTAATAATGGGTCTTTTAAACTAGAATCATTCGTCGACTTTACCGGATCTTCGAGAGTTTATCCGACCTCGGTTTCATTTCAGTTTTTCTACAAAACTTCCAATAATTTGAACTTTACTAAAAAGTGTACCGTATTTGATTAAACGCACGTCGATCACAGCTCATTAAATAATTTTTTAGCTGAAGTGGATTGGCCTGATACTCTGTCAAACCATAGATACCTTCAATAAATTATTGAAAGTTGCTTTTGAAAAATTTGTTCCTAAAAAATTAATGAAAATGTCTCATACGCGGAACGTTCCATGCTTTACTAAAAAACTCAAATAGCTAGAAGTCCTGCGTAATAAAAGTCACAGGAAGTATATAGGCGTACAGGGTTGGCCCATGATTATATCCAGTTTAAGTCTCTGCGCAAACAGTTTCACTATCTCAACCGATTCCTGTATAACAATTACATAATTGACATTAAAGAGTTTCTGGAGATTTGTCAAATTTAAGAACCATAATAACGGTTTGCCGTCATTTTTAGAATTCAATGGTCAAAAATCAGTTAATACAGAGACAATTTGTGGTTTCTTCCCTGAATATTTTAGCAGTGTTTCTGTTAAGGATAGCTCATTTTATGTCCTATATTAGCTAACACCAATATTTCTAAAATTGTTTTTTTCTGAATAAGGGCGTATCTAATAGTCCTGGCCAGATGGTTTACCAGTGTCTCTATTTATCGGATCACAAAATGTTTGTCAAAATTAACGATACGCTTTCAGAATATTTTATTGCGACATCTGGGGTGCCTCAAGGTAGTCACTAGGGCCCACTATTATTTTTATTGTTCATTAACAATGTTGTATTTTGCTTATTTTATGCTTATGTAGGCCGATATCGTTTTCTGGATCTCCAATATTTAAGTGCTATAGTCGTACATGCGCAAGTGCCACATTTGTGCGTGACATCATTTGCGGTAAAATAGACTGTTCTGACATTCTTTCACGTTTCAATATTTATGCTCCTCAACGTAACTTGTACGTTTGCAAATAGCAATACATGGCCATATAGCGCGCATTCAACGAGATTTCAACTCGAGTTAGAATTATTGATGTTATTTAGTAACCTTTAATCTTATATTGTATACAATTTTTTAACTTTATATTTAAAGTAATATTTTTTAATCCCTAAGCCATTTTTGCATACACATGCTGTTGGTTAAATAAATAAATAAATAATAAAATATTTCCCGTTTTACATCACTAACATTTTTTAACAATTTATTAGCACGTTTTTGAAGAACAGAGATACTAAACATGTTGTGAGATCTGTAGAAACTGCTCTTCATTCTCTTACATATTTTATTGAAAAATCTTTCGAATATGGAGACTACGCGATGATAACCTTTTTGGACATTGAAGGAGCCTTTAACAACGTGCTTAAAGAGGCTATACCTCGGGCACTTTCGAATCTAGGAGTGGATGAATCTCTCAAGGACTGGATAGATCAAATGCTAAGAGGTAGGATCATAAATGGCAGTCTGGGGAAATCTTCCGCCAGAAGATTTGCAAGCAGAGGCACGCCGCAGGGTGGCGTATTGTCCCCTCTGCTTTGGAAATTGGTTATAAATGATGTGTTGCTGAGACTGGAGGATAGTGGCTTCAAGGTGGTTGCCTATGCGGTTGACGTCGCTATTGGTGTCCGCGGAAAATATCCCGGCGAGAGACAAGACTTCATCTTCTTTGCACCTGTCCTCGTCTGGCACGAAACAGACTGAAATTTCTAGGGGCACCTCTTTTCAACGACCTGACGGAGCTCAGCAGGATGGACGTTAGGAGTATCCAGCGCTTCATAGCAAGCTCAAAGTTGTTTCAATGAGTTGCAGGAACATTTTTAAATTGTGGTATGGCTACGGACCTTTTTGTGTCTATGCCTGGTCCTAGCAGACCGCCACCCAAACCTAACCTAACCTTACCAGGTCCAATGTTGTAGATGCAACGCTACTTGTATAGGACAGACTAAACAGTTTTTGCAAACAAGTTTACCAAACACATAAGGGACCGCAATAAAGATCAAAATTCAGGCATTAATGCGCTTTAACGACATTAGAAAGATACAAATTATACCAAACAGTCTAGAAAATATCAAAATTCTCGATAAACAAATCAATTTTCGAAAAAGAATGATTTTAAAAATGTTAAACACATTAAATCAAGTACAAACCCAATCAACATTGTGCAAAATTTCGCGTATATCGGAAACTTGTTCATCTTATTTGGTTTTGTCTCACCAAATTTATTTTTATTCAAATGTTACAACGTTTTTCATTCTACAAATTTTTTTTCGAAAAGTTATATCGGTGCTAATGTGCAATTTGTGTTTGTAATTGTTGTATGAAGGACCTAATTTTTAGAAAACAATTTTCATTTTGTTTTTTTAGTGAATTCGATTAGGATTCGAAAGCTAAACCTGTAAAATATTTTTTTTTTGAAATAAAGAGCCCAAAACCAAAACAATCTTCAGCCCTTATATAATTCTAGAATTATAAGGATCAAATTGGGCTGCAATACTAGACTAGATTTTTCAATTAGCGCAAACATTTGTAGTTCATCCATTATATTGTATTTACAAGCCATCCACATTATTACATTTATATGTACTAACATGTATACAAAAGAAAACAAGATGAAAATGAATGATTTTCCACCTTAAAGTTGTCACCACTTTGAATAGTTGCTTGTGTTTTCTTTTGTGTACGGCGACGTGTTTATCTGAAAGTAATAAAACTGTCATAACTTTTTTTTGTGCGAGTTTGAATCTTTTGAATTCAACGATGACATATAAATGGGATAATTTTTTGAGATTACGATTTATCTAAAAATCATTTCGTTTCAAGATTTTCATTTATGTAAGTGTACGATTGTGTGTGTACACATGTTTAGGTACGTAAGACAAATATTCGAAAAATAAATTGGTTCCTTTTGTTATATTTTTGAAATTATGTTACGATAGAGATATCCAAGTACGTACCACAATATATGTACATACATGTTGTGAAGAAAATTATGTATTTGGATGTTGTATCGTCTTGTGATGCGGTTGGTAATATGTATGAATATGTATATGGAAAATGGATATATGAAAGGAAAACTTTTACTGATTTTATTATTATTATTGTTTTGTATGTTATTCTTTATACGTTTCCTTTATCAAAAAAAACTTAGTGGATTCTTTTATTTTTTGATTGGGAAAAGCTATAAGAAAATTAAAAGAAAATATTGAATGTTTTTCTTTTTAATAAAAGCAAATGTACCGAACATAAACATAACGTCATGTTTAAAGAAAAAAGCGATGGTTGTTTGATTTTTAATGAAAGTTTTTGGTTATGGTTCAAGGGGAGATGAGCATGCTAGTGGACGGCTAAAGTTGCATTTTTTTTTTTTTGCGGCATCTGCTATGTAAAGAAGCAGTTATGTTATTATTTCCAGAATGTGAAACATTTATTACTATAATAATATGGGGGGTCGATAATAAAAAAAAATTTTCTTTTTTGGTTAAACAGATAATGTTTAAATTATTTGGAAATTACAGTTGCCCTTTTTTTAATGGGCATACCTAAGATTAAGTACTGTATATTTTGAACTGGAAATAATGATAATATTCCAGAACACTAAGCATTCTTTTTAGTATTTGGTTATAGCATAATAATAAAGGGTTAATGGTTTGCGGTTCTAAACATCGTTTCGAAGTAAAAGGGTTAAAAAAACTTTTTTTTGTGGAACAATTAAAGCAGTGTTAATGTATAAACCACATAAATCTAAATATGTACACAGAAAGGAAAAATTAAGAGCGCAAACATCAAGAAAGAATAAAGCAAAACAAGATTTGTAAATCAAGTTGAAATAAAAAGTAATCCTGAAATAGGATACCGAAATGAGTTTAACTAACGGAATCAAATCGGTTCTCAATATTTATATATGATTTCATGATAATTTTTGTTTGCAATCATTTATACAGTAACAGGCAAAAACTCTAGAAGTGTGAATTTTTGTGAAATATCTTGAAAGGAAAATGTTCAAACATTCAGCTACCTTAGAAGAAACCTTAGATTCCCCCGAAAATGAAAATAAGACTGCGATAATTTGTTTGGTCATTTTATCGGCATGAATTATGCAGAGTGAGACACTTAAAGTGATACTTCCGAATAACTCGAGGACCAGTAATTTTATGAAAAAAATTTCTAAGGAAGGCTTATTTGGTTATAAAGGAAAATTAATGTGCTGGTGTACATTAGTTTTGATTTGATGAATATTTTTTAATACAAAATTTTATTCTGTTTGATAAATTAAACGCATTTTATAGAAATTAATTTTATTAGTTTTAAACGAGAAAATTCAAATTATATTAGTAAATACTTATAAAAGATGTACCTACTTATAAAAGTTTGATGAATACTTCTGGTCCCTTTCAATATTTGTGCGAGCATTAATGATGCGCTTTTTCATTTTTTTTACAGTCATTAGTGGTACCCACATATACATATATAAGTTCTTTTTTGGATGATTTTTAGAAAAAAGCAGACACGAAATTTGTTCACAGAAAAAACTTTAACGAAATAAATACGCGCCCACGAAAGGCCGACAAGAAAAAAAAACGTGGAAGAAAAACGCACAATAAAAAATCGCACAAAACACGGCAAGCTTATTAAACATAACAAATTTGATTATTATTGTTTTAATTCGTTTTACACCTTATAGCAGTGCTTCTCAAACTTTTTCATACTGCGACCCACGAAATCAGAAAAATTAAATCCAGGGCCCCAAAAAATTTTATTCAATAATAATGAATTTACAGCTAAGCATTTTAGACATTCTTGCTCATGGATCTCAGATGTCCTGCTCAGCTTATCAATTGTAATTCATATCCGTATTCCGCCAAATTAAAAAAAATGTTCTACCAACCCAAAATATTCCTTCAGTTTCATCTGATTTGTAGGATTCAAAAAATTCTTTTACGCAAAAATTGTATAATTTCAAAAAACTAGTAAACATTTTGGAAAATTTGAAAAGATTTGGCATAAGGAATTATTAGAAATTGGATGCTTCTGTAAAAACTCCGGTACTAAAAATTTTAACTATACATATGAGTGGAGCAGAACAGATAATGAAATGACTAACTAAGGTTTAAGCCAAAAATTTTTTAGCGCCAAACGGATTTTACTTAGGTATTTAAGAACAAAAAATTCTTCTGAATTAACGAAATATGAAAATTATGGAAATACTTGAAACATTAAAAAGAAACAAATTGAGTTTACTGTACAAAATTCAGAGTTAGCAATTTTATGGCCAAAATTTGAAATTTTATTTATGACGAGTTTCTTCTCAATAATTTAGTTTTTTTAATTGGAACATTTTTTTTGGTGCCAAAGAACAAGGCATTCGAAAATTACCTAACTTTTGAATTACCGGTTTTCGGTAATTTCTAAATTGTAATATCCGTAATTTACCAAAAAATTTTCAAAATTTTTTCATTAATTGTATTAGTAATTTGATGCACAAACTTTAGTTCTTAATTTTTAGAAAATTGATCGACCTTATTATTTTATAAATGTCTTCATACGTCAGAAATAAAAATAAACGTTTAATTTAAATTTTTGTACAAAACTGCCCTACGGCCGAAAAAATACTATCGATTCCACGGAAGTTAGTTTTATAGTTAAAAAGTGTTGACATGCAAGTTTGTTGCGTTGAATAGTAAAGAGTTTTATTCCTCAAACCTAGTGCCTGATTTTTATTTAATTGACCACTTTTATGATAGTCTAACAGCTGGTAGACAATTTTGAGTAGGTATTTGAGGCAGCATGAAAATTTGTGTGACGCTTCTTTAGCAATGTCTAAACACAAAATCAAAGACCTGGCTGAAGGGTAGCGGGGCATTGTCAACCTTTGATTTGTTTAAGTTGCGAAATTTTTTTTGCAAAAAATGTATTTGAGGCATTCTGAAATTATGCCTTTTAGTTTAGTATTTAATAAAATATAAAATAAAAAAGCCAGATCATTTATTTGGATCTAAAATGTTGCCAGGCGGTTTCAAAGTTGAATTTTGTAGACTTCTAAAAAATATATTTGAGGCAAGCTGAGACTTAGACAGATAAATATTTATACCTAAAAAAACATAACTTCAAAAAGACAGGTCATTTTGGTGGGACTCTCTACCTGCCAGGTGGTCGGGAATGTACTGAGTTCTTAAGGGCTCTTGTCTCTAGAGCTCTATTACATCTAGTTATCATCAACACTACTTTCTTGAACCTTATTACCTGTTTCAACAGTTTTTTTTTCATTATATAAGCAGAAAAATTCATAATTTTTGCCTTTGAAATAGATTTTTCGAACCTATCAGCAGATTCGTTACATTCAGAAATAAACATTTCACGAAATTTTGCATCTACTTCTTCAATATTTATCAAAAAATCTTGTTCTGCATTTAAAGCTGCATTTCCACTCGAAATATTGAAAAGTCGTTGCTGGTCGATGCTTGTATCGAATGGATTCATAAATTTGGAAAATGCATTGACAAATAATTGAATTTGTTTAGTGTCTTTGTTTAAATTATATTTTTCCAAATCAGCTGCAACATGTTGCCGTTTCCGTAGACAAGTAGCCTATATGATACAACAGTTGATCGAATCTCGTGGCTCTTACAACAGTGCTGCCGAGCAGAAATAAAAGTTAAATAATATGTACTGCACCGGTTAATATTCTTTCAGCATCTGCGTTGATCTGTTCCAGAGTCAGATCAATTGGCTGTCTACAGAATGACTTGTCCGTTCTTTGGATTCCAAAATAACTTCTTTCCATGGATTCTTGTAATCGTGGATGAGTTTGTTCTAGTTTAATTAAAATATCGTGATATTTAACCAACCAACGTGAATAATTTGGCTGATTAAAGACAAAGAAAAGATTGGCCATTTTTGGTTAAATAAATTTAAATAGATCAATATCGCCTGTCCGTATACTGCGGCTTAACTTCTGACGATAATTGACGAGATTTATGTACGGCACATAAAATTGAGACTTTTTACTATAAGCTCCATTCAAATGGGCTTCTTTATGTTGAAGACATGAAGATATGAGTTTGGGGCTTCACTATTTTGTAATAAAGCACCGTAAGATAATTTTTGATCATTAAATTCCATCAGCTCTGTACGTAAATTTTCTATAATCGTTATTTTTTTCATTTTTCAAGAAAAATTAAAAATGCAAAATTTCTAATCCAACTGCCATCAGTGGGTGAAATCGTTTACATCTATTAAAGTGCTTGCCAGAAAGGAATGAATCAACAGATCCATTTGCTATTTTTCACTTTCAACAGCAATATTCATTAGTCCACAGCTTTGAAATATACAAGGATAATATGAAAAGATCCAAAATGAATAAATATGTTATCAAATAATGGCTGCTCACCAGCTTGGATTTGCATCGCAACTTTAGCAATAGCTTAATCGTAAGTAACTTCAATATGAGACTGCAGTACTTCTTCAGCGATTTTTTAACTTTCTTTCAGTGTTTCGAGAACAACATTTTTAGAAGTAGTGTTGATGATAACTAGATGTAATAGAATAAGCAAAACAGAAAAGTGCAAAGTAGAATTATGTCAACAGCTCTTAAGAACTCAGTACA
Organism: Tipula helvola; assembly: GCA_963556165.1. Classification (NCBI taxonomy): domain Eukaryota; kingdom Metazoa; phylum Arthropoda; class Insecta; order Diptera; family Tipulidae; genus Tipula; species Tipula helvola. Next base: position 111,517,621 of record OY744481.1, on the reverse strand, counting down.
TTTCCGACCACCTGGTAGGTACAAAGTCCCACCAAAATGACCTGTCTTTTTGAAGTTATGTTTTTTAGGTATATATATTTATCTGTCTAAGTCTTAGCTTGCCTCAAATATAATTTTTAGAAGTCTATGAAATTCAAGTTTAAAGCCGCCTGGCAACATTTTGGACCCGACTAAATGATCTGGCTTTTTTATTTTATATTTTATTAAATACTAAACTAAAAGGTATTAATATTTCAGAATGCCTCAAATACATTTTTTGCAAAAAAAATTTCGCAACTTAAACAAATCAAAGGTTGACAATGCCCTGCTACCCTTCAGCCAGGTCTTTGATTTTGTGTTTAGACATTGCTAAAGAAGCGTCACACAAATTGTCATGCTGCCTCAAATACCTACTCAAAATTTTCTACCAGCTCTCCATCTATGATAAATTGTTTGGATTAATTGAATTTTCTTTAAACTTGGTAGGTGTTAAAAATAAGAATGCCACCAATTTACGAATATGACATTTTTATGTGTAAAACCAAGGTAAACGTTTCGACAAATTTATAAAATTTATTAATAATTTGTGTTTTATAGGCATTTTGCTTGAAGAATAGTTACATACATTTTCGGTAAGTATTCGAAAAATTTACCAACATTTCTGAAATCAACCGTTTTACCGTAAATTGGTATTGGATTCGCTACAAAAAACTCGGCATTAGAATCCTGGAATTTTCGATTTGGAGTTCTCAATACTAACCTGAAGTATTGGAAAACTATCGATAATTTCAACTACCTACATATCACAAATTTTGAAATTTTATAATATTTTCGAAAGCTACAAGTAAAATAGTTTTCAAAGGGTATGGTCAAACCAGTGAACCAGTAAGAAAGAATTCAACTTGAATATATCGAAATTGTTTCCTCAAAGAATATTTGTAACAACTTAAAAACATGCCCGGTAAACTACAAGTCCGAAAATATTGGGAATGTTAGTCTTATGTCTGACACTGATGTGTTCTGCCGTATGATCAAATCCAGCGGCGTAACTACAAGGAAGCAAACCCCGCGCTGCGGGGGGGGGCCGCGACGATGAGGGGCCCGCATCGCGGGTCCCGTGAGCTTTGTTCTTTTAATGAAGAACTGTTTCATACCCTCCATAATATGATTTTCTTCATTTTAAGCCAAAATTTAACAATAAAAATTGAATTTTGCTTTAAAATATTGTTTTATATGTATTTATTTTTAAAAATGTAAGTAAATATGTATATACATAGACAGACCTATGGAAACAAAAACTTTAATTAGGGATTTTGCCTATATGAAGTCAAGAAGGAAGAATTTAACATTCTATAAAGATTTTTGGTGGCCAATATTTTTTATTACTCTGAACGGAACATGTGCAAGATGGAGGGAGGGTATTCTAGGGGCCCACATTAAGTTTTGCAGGGGGGCCCAAAATTTGTAGTTACGCCACTGATCAAATCTTTACTACCACTATTTTTATCTCAACTTCATATTAACTATAGCACCATTTCTCACTATTAAAACACCAAAATTTAGAAACTTTATAATTTTTATTGATTATTATAAAATTGGAATCTTATTTAATATTCAATTTAAGTTTTATTTTGCAATCACTTCGATGTATATTGGTCCAAATCATACAATGTTCTGCACTCTAAGAAATATTCGTTTAATTTTACTTCAATAATTGATTGTAACAGGTTACCTTCAATAACTGTAGGATATTTAAACATGTTGAATTCTAAACTAAAATTTAAACAATATTAATACGATTTTTAACACGAAGCATAATAATATTAAACTTTTTTATGCTTAATTTCTGCTGAATTTTAATAAACTGTTTATTACTGTTAATAGTAATTTTCAACAATTTATTTAATTTTAATTACTAGGTAGTTGAAATTTACGTAAACATTTGCTGAATTCTGGTTTACTTTTCAACTAGAAAAGAGCGCCTTCGGTGTCGAACACATAAATTAAGTAAAAAAATTTGTTTGGTTTTAAAATAATTCATATTTATTTTATAAAATTCATTTTAAATAATAAATTATAAATTTTAAAATGATAATATAGTAAAAATAAAATTTAAATTATTAATATTAAAATACCAAATATTAATTATAGGCAAATTAAATTTCTAAACAATATAACTGTTTCTTAATAATATTTCATTAACAAAAATTAAATAAAAATTATAAATTCTGATTTAATGTTTAGTTTTAGTGTTTGTCTGGAAGTTCGTCTAGTTTGCGAACTAAATTACAGATTTTAGACATATTGTACAAAGTCTTTTTTGGTCCTCGAGGTTTAGGCGGGTAATATTTTAATAAATAACGGACTAAAAAATCCAATGTTTGCGACATACACTTTGGATACTGTATGTTAAAAATAAAATAATAACACAAAACCTCTAATATTAATCCAAATAATGTAAAATTGTTAGTACAACTTATTTGTATATTTTCGATGAAAATGAAAGCGATTTGAGAATCCAAAGTTGAATCTAGAAAAAACAACATCAGATATGAGCACAAGATGGTATAAAAATATGAAAAATCTTACCAGTTATTGCAATCCAAGGACCAGCTGTCGGAATTGATTGTATGATTGTGTCCATTGTGGAACCCAACTATAAAATAAAATAAAAGTCACTTTGTTAAATAAAAGTTTTATCTGCCAAAAGAAATAATAATTATCATTTACCTGGTAATGTCTAAACAGATACCCCGCGTCCTCCTTGAAGTAAGCAGCTATGACCCGAATTAAAGTTACTTCGTTAACAACAGATAAAATTGTTTTTACAAATTCCATTTTAGATGACTTAAAAAATTGAGCTATTTTGTATTTTTCATTTTCGTTGTTTTTGTAGTCTGGATTCCTTTACCCCGGTTAACTCCATAAAATGATTATGGAGGCAAGTTTTGTTGAAAATATAGGGCCAATTTTCTTTGATGGAATTTATTGATGGATATTCCCACTAACTAACCCACTACAGTTTGATGATTATTTTCCATGTCTTTATTTGAAGGATATAGGTTTAATAAGTATTCCTTTTTTTGGAAACCTGAGAGACCCTCAGTTGTCTCAACAATAGTCGGTTGCCAATTTGTGACCGCTTCCATCAAGGCATTTGCTTCTTTCCGTTTTTTTATATGCATCCTCATCAAGTCACTTCCTCGCTTTCTGGAAATATTATTTAAATAATTATTTCGATTTCTGAGCATTGTTACAATGACTTCAGAGAACGATGATGTCACAACACCTTCGCTGTTTCGTTGTTCAAACGTATCAGGATATGTTTGTATTATACTTTCCGCGACGGAGCGTAAAATTTTAAGGAGGATGTAATACGAAAATTGACGAAGATCATCTACAACATAATTAATGAACGCGCTTAATCTATTGCCTAGTTTTTGCTTTTTTTCAATTGCTTGCACAATGTCTTTTGGCATTTTGCTCCAGGGAACTTTGAAGTTTTTAAAAAGTTTTGTGGCTTCACTATGGTTTGTCGAAGATGATGATGATAGTGCTGTACTACTAACACTTAACGTAGTAGCTACCGATATATCAGAACCACTGGGAGACGATGATTGTAATTGTATATTTTCGTAGGCACGTTCTGCATTTAAGGTACTATTTATTTGTGGGATAATGAGAAATGGTTCATTTTCACCGTATATCTCGCACAATTCTATCCGATCTTCAGAGGTATTACCACCAGAGCTACTGAAGTTTGTATTAACATTAGTAATAGGAGTTTGTGGCATCCATTTTTCGTCAAATTTTAGTAGTATGAAAAGCATATCCTTTTGGCTCACGTAGTATTCTAAAATATCATCTTCTGCTATTTCAGAACCTGTTTTTTCTAGAACTAGGTTGGTCCCTTGCAAACCTAATGAATTTGCTAAAATTATAAAATATATTTATATTAATCATTTTAAAAAGCATTATTAAAAATAATTACCTTTATTTATAACATCTGTAATTGATGGATATGACAGAAAGGTTTTTTTTATAGTCCGGTCACCAGAGCATACTTCGAACGGCAATTTGGACATTTTTTAAATACAAAACTACATAAAATAAATAAACGTAAATTACATGAAAGACTATAAGGTTCGATTGTTAAATCATTCCAAATTTTCGTTAATATTTTTCAATAAAAGTGTTATAAGGTGAAAAATAGTATTTATTATCTTTCATTAACAAAACCACTGGCTTTTTTAATAACAGCTGATCTAAATGGAAACTTTTATAGCTCAATTTGGAGTTACTGTTTTCATATAATGTCGTATATTGATTATACCAGAAAATTTTTACAGAGCCATATAGAACTGCAGCTTCGTATGAAGAATTTATAAAAATAGCTTCAATATTTAAAATTTCTATTTCGCCTTGTTCATTCTGCATTGTAAGCACGCTATCATGTTCCTTATATGTCGTATTGAAAATTGAAATTTTTTTTGTCACAAAAATGTACTCGTTCGGTATTTTCACATTAAAAGCATTTTTTGAAAATCTCGTAACGTCGTCTGCCACTATAATAGATTTAAAACGTTCTCCAGCGATGGTGGTTTGAAATTCTTGATGATTTTTTGCCAGCGAATAAGTTATATTTATGAAATTTTTAGTTCTTTTTGAAATTTGTTTAAAATATTGATGTTTTTGCTCGAACGCCATGGTCCATAGTCCTCTAAGCGGTCCAAGTTTTCAAATTAAATCAGGATAGTGTGTAATGTAATGATGTTTTGGACGCAGTTTTAATAGAGGAAACGACTCCATTCGGTGTTCGAAATAACTGTCAACATAATAAGTTAACAATGATATTTGACTTACGGAAATTTCTGAAGCACAAATTATTCGACACATTTCAACCATTGAACAGAAAAATTTCCACACATTGTTTTCAAAATTTTCTATCTGACCTAACATTATATGCGGCATTAGGATTAAAATATTCCATATTTCATAAGCTTTTCCAGTTATTTTTGTTTAGTTTTGTTTTGACAAATCCAACAAACAAGAAACATTTCTACTATTTTTCAGAAACACTATGAAATTACTTATATTCACTACTTAGAATTGCTACGTGCGCGTCTCTATTTTACAAAGAAGAGGAATGCAATTACAAATGAATGTTAAAATGACTAAATATCAACAAATTGCGGTTTGTTTAATATTAACCAAAAATATGTACTATTTTTCACTATTTTTAATAAATAATAATAAAAATATACGAATACTTACGTTTTATAATAATTATTCAAGTATTAAAATACAATTTCAACACCTAAATTTATTTTTATATTTTATATATCACTGCGTCTGCGGTGTTAAAGGACTGCTGCACAAGAAAATATGAAAAAATTCTTGAATTTACGACGAAATTTTAGTAAAGATAACTGTTTTTTTTTTTTTTTTTTTTCGCTGGCGCTACATCCCATAGAGGGATTTGGCCGCTTCATATTTGAAGTTTCGTAATCATTTTTTTTACAACGGATAATGAGTGATTAATTCATTGATCCTTACATTAACCAGCCGTGATTTTTTCATCACCCGCCGGGAATCGAACTCGGGACCTCCGGGGCTTTAAGCAAGCATGCTAACAACTGTGCCACCGGGGCGGCAAAGATAACTGTTATAACTGTTAAATATCAGAGTTTTGTTGAATTTTCAGCAATTGTGGTTGGAAATTAATCACAAAATTATTTTTAATGAGAACGTTGTTGAAAATTAAATCTGAGTTGAAAATCTTTGTTGGTTTTTAGGTAACTGTTCAATTTTGAACATTTTTTTATTTATTTATTAGCAAAAACTTACTAAATTTCAACAAAAAGTTATATATTAATAGCAAAAAAGCAATACAACATTTAATGTAAACAAATTTCTGCAATAATTAAAGCAAATTATGTTGAATATAGGTTTAAATTTACTCAAATTTCTTAGAGTGTGCTCTGCGTCTCTTGCTCAACCAATCTAGTCATTTTTTAAATCGTAAACATAAAATTTAATTGCAGTGTTACTTAAACTTTATCAAATTTGGGATCGGATTACAACATTCCTCTCCCGATAAGTCGATAAATCAGAAAGTGATTTATCGAATACACAAATAGATTTTTCTAAATAATAATTAATAATATTTTTTTTTATATACATAAAGTATTAAGCTAAATTCTATAGAACAAAATTTATACAAAATTGTAAATTTATAAATTTATGTAGTTAAATTCAAAAAAATTTATAATGATTTATTTATTTTTACTTAATTTTTTGTTTGACAAATAATTTTTTTTTTATTTTGGAAGTAGTATCAATCAATGTAATTCAAGATGTTGGCATAACGTACACTTTCTTATAAATTTCCGAACTTTAGAAAGTAATTTTGGACATGAATAGTACGATTTTATTCGCTTAATAGTATGAGACACGCCTTGATGCCCGCCAAGTGGAGTACAATGAAATTCTATAATCACACGTTCGATATCCGCTTCCGAACTCAGCTGAATAATTTTTTGCTTAGGATCCATAGTGAGGTTACTTGATGTTGAAGTAACATTGCCATTTTCCAATACATCCGTCGAAATGGTTGGTATTGGATCGAGCTTTGAATTATTATTAAATGATTCATCGTAGTTAGTCGAAATATTATCTAACTTTGTAGATTCTATTTCTGGAGCGAGTTGTTTTGACTGAGATCTGGTAACTGCAAAAATTTCGTTTGCATTAGGCGATTGAACAATACTACTCAAAGAATCTGCGTTTTGGTTACTTTTACCAAAAACTGTGGTAGAACTCGATGGCTTAGTATACGAACTGTCCAGCGCTTTTAACGAAGCGGTACTAGGCTCTTGTCCTGTTAGTAGGCCTAGGGGCAAATCTCGGCCACCTTGGTGGTCAAAGGAGATTCAACAAGTACGTCAACGGTGCAAGAGACTCTTTAAAATAGCAAGGAAAACAAGAGCCGCTGTAGACTGGGACTCCTATAAGGGAATCCTCAAAATTTACAAATATCAGCTAATAAGCGCAAAGAACAGATCTTGGAGACTATACTGTGGTAAAATTCAGGAGTCTTCAGAGATATCCAGGCTGCGTAAAGTACTATCTACTAGCCCTTCTATCCCAAGCTTCCTTCAAAGACAGGATGGAGCATGGATCACAAATAGTATGGAATCGCTGGAACTACTATTGGAGACTCACTTTCCTGGTTGTTTCGAATCTGCACCTACTATATCAGCAGGTAAAAGGGCAAGTAGCCTCGTAGGCCAAATTATTAGCAGAAGAAAGATTCTGTGGGCGATAAGCAGTTTTAAACCATATAAGTCGCCAGGACCTGATGGTATTATCCCTGCGGATATACAAAAAACTACGGATCTAACCATTTCCTGGTTAGAGGTAATTTTTAGAGGCAGCCTAGAACTATGTCACATTCCCAGTAAATGGACGGAAGTGAAGGTTGTCTTCATACCTAAGGCGGGAAAACGCTCACACTGCAGTCCCAAAGACCTTAGACCGCTCAGCTTGTCTTCTTTCCTTTTCAAAATACTGGAAAGACAAATAGAAGCTGATATTAGAAGCACGATTGTGCCGGAAAAGCTGTCCAAATCTCAACATGCCTATTGCAAGGGGAGGTCTGTAGAAACTGCTCTTCATTCTCTCACATATTTTATTGAAAAATCTTTCGAATATGGAGACTACTCGATGGTAACCTTTTTGGACATTGAGGGAGCCTTTAACAACGTGATTACAGGGGCTATAACTCGGGCACTTTCGAATCTAGGAGTGGATGATTCTCTTAAGGACTGGATAGATAAAATGCTAAGAGGCAGGATAATAAATGTCAGTCTGGGGAAATCCTCCGCCAGAAGATTTGCAAGCAGAGGTACGCGGCAGTGTGGTGTACTGTCCCCCCTTCTCTGGAACTTGGTCATAAATGATCTGTTGCTGAGGATGGTGGATAGTGGCTTCAAGGTGGTTGCCTATGCGGATGACGTCGCCAGATTTGAAAAATTGACAGTTGACAGCTGTCAGAATTCTGGCAGCTGTCAACTGTCAATTTTTCAAATCTGACATCAGATTTGAATTCAGCGACCTCAAAAACATAAACTTATACATATATTTAAATAATTAAAATATGCTTTTGACATCTATAAATAGTATTAAAAATGAATAGTTTTGTATGGGATCTGTGGAGCTTTGGAGCTCCGTAGCTGCCAAAATATTCAATTTGGAGCTTTGTGCCCATAGAGACTTTTGTTCAGGATGATAAAATATACAACATATCAAAAATTCAGAAAATTTGACCGAAACCCAATTTCCATAAGATTATTGCGGGGTCCTTTACGGCAGAATTGGCAATGAAAACACCAGAATTGATTTCTTCTGATAAAATAATATAATCTTTGTCAAAATTAGTAGAGTTTACGAATTGTATTAGTTTTTCGGCACGTTCGGGTAAATAGTCCAATGCAATTAGGTTTATACCTCGGAACCCAGCTATAATGCATGGATTTGGATGCTTCTGGATTTTTTGAATTTCAAACACTAAAATGTAAAAAGTCTACCCATTGAAACCTTCCGCTAATGTTTTTTTTTGTAAGGTTTGTTCCATGAAAATGGTGCTACTCCTAGTATCGTACATTTCTTTTACAGGCATATTTATTTTTTCACAAGAATAACTACATTTCTATATAAAATATAGGAAGGGACAACAAACGTCCTTGAAAAGTAGGTATTGCAGGTATAGAAAAGGGAGTAGGGAGGGAATTGCCAACTAAAATGGATTCAGTAGAGTACAACAAATTTAAAACCGAAGGATATTTCACAGCTCGACGTTCCGATCAATTTTTTAGTGGTATCCCCACTGATCAAACTATCGAACAAACATTAATGAAATCCTTAAGTATCGAAGAAAATAAATAAAAAAACTTTAAAGATTTAAAATTAACAAAAACATATAAAGTCGTTTCGTTACTGACTGTTAATAACAAAATCAAAGTTTATGATGAAGTCATTCCAATAGATGAAATTTCGCTCTTTCAACGTATTTGCGTTTAAAAAAAATCAGAAGAAGAACTTCAAACATACTTCAATTTTGAATTAGCTCCATATCCTGTAGCTCTGTTTGATCAAGGTATAATGCGAAAAACAACTAAATCAAATTTTTATGATTTATTTACACAACTCAACATTAGGGTAAATGATAACAATATATTTTCATATGTAATTGATGGCGGAATGTTACTACATCGTTGCAAATGGCCATTAGAGGAAAAGTTCGAAACGATATGCCATCATTAAATGCAATATTTAAGGAATAATTATGGAAACAACATTTTTGTCGTTTTTGACGGATATCGCAACATCAACTGCACTAAATCAGCTGAAAGATACCGCCGATCATTGAAAAATGCCTCAACTGATTTAATTTTTGATGAAAATATGCATTTAAAAATTCGCCAAGAAAAGTTCCTTGCAAACAGCAATAACAAAAGGAGATTCATCGAAATGGTAAGGAAGAAACTAGCAGATAATAATATTTTCTCGTGTCAAGCAGAAGGTGATGTTGATACATTAATTATATACAAACGGAAATTAATATAGAATCAGAAAATGTTGTAGTTGTTGCTGGAGATATTGATGTGTTAGTTTTATTAACAGCTTTAACATCTCCTCATACAGAAATATATTTTCTGAAACCAGCCAAAGGAACGGTATCCGCCAAAATTTATTCTAATAATATATATATTTTGTTTTTACATGCATTAACTTAAAACCGTAAAAATCAATTCGCTAAAGTGTTCGAAAGTCGTATAGATTTACAAAATGCTACTAATATCTTTACTGATGAAATTTATGCATTTTAGCATTATATGATGCTCTCAAAAATGAAGAAAATATAAATAACTTTCGATGCCAATCGTTTCTTAAGGCTACAAGTAGAAAATTCTCTGTCAACTTGGCTTCATTGATGCCTACACGGGTATGGATGCTACTTTAGAACATATAAAAAGAATGTATTTACAAGAAAAATTGTGGATGAGACATTAAAAGTTACCAAAAGAATGGGAAAAAGATAATTTGTTAGTGCCAGTTACGATGAACTAGGGCTTCCAAAATTACCGTTTTTGCCATTACCGGTATTACCGAAATTATTTTCTCACGTTATCGGTATTACCGGTAATACCGGTATTACAGAAAAAAAGGAATTATTACAGTATTTTTATTGGGAAATTGTTTGGAAGATTCAAATTCTTTGGAAAGTGAACGTTCCCAACGTTTCCATCAGACTGATCTGTATATAGTATCGTTTCTTTTATAAAGAATTTCAATACTGTCAATTGCATTCTATGAGCTGGGCATAACTGATGAATAATCGGCAAATAGGAACCAAATTTTTAGTTTGATAGACCTCCAAGCATTTTTCGGCTGGAATCTTTCCATAAGCTCTAGCAAGACCAAGGTTCCAAAATTTCGGGTTTCCGTAACCGTTAATATTGCGGCACAACGCACACGTTTTTACAAATATTGAAGACAAAATGAATTATGTATGTTTTCTATTTTAAATTATGGAAAATTAATTTTTATAGTTACAGTTTTTTAGTTTCATTTTGAATTTTATTTAATGTGAAAAATTTTCTGTTGGAAATTATTTTTTTTTTCGGTAATACCGATAGAACTTTAGTTTAATACTGGTAATACCGAAATGAGATTTCACTGCCATTACCGCTGTCACCGGTAATACCGTTACCGGTATTGGAAGCCCTACGATGAACCAACCACCAGCCTCTGAAAATTTATTAAAAATGATTTTTTGTTCATGTAAAACTGGATGTGGCTCTGCTTGTGGTTGTAGAAAAAATGGTTTAAATTGTTCTACAGCATGTTTACATTGTAAAGGAGTTAGCTGCTTAAATTGATATTTATGAATGAAATTGAAAATGAAGACGTTGGAAAAAATTAATCTCCATGATCATCGTTTTTACAAAAATTTATACCATATAAAATTTATAATTATTCATTAAAATTATTAATAATTGTTATGTAGCATAAGTCGTTAATAAATTATTTTCTACTAAAAATTAATGTGTTTGTAATATTTAATAATTTTTTCATTTATTTTATTTTTTTTTCGAATTTCAGCCATTTTGAAATTAATTATGGCAAATTTTATATTTTCAGAAATTTTGTATAAAAAACCTCAAAAACTATAACAGTTATTATTTTCCTAATATAAATATTGGAAAATTCCGATAATTGTATTTTTTTTTTTTGGAGATTTCTAAAATTTTTAATTTTTTTTTTAAATTTACGGATTTTCGAAATTGCGGTAATTTTTGATGGGTAAACTTTTTAGTTTATAGTAATAGGAACCCATAAAAAAAAAACATTCAAATCCATTCATTATAACTGGGTTCCGTCATTTTTCATTTATAATGACTAATTGCACTAGACTAAAAATTATCTTATCGCAACGAATGGTTTGAACTTTTAAAGGTAAACTTCAAATTGGAAATGAGACTGAATCGGAATTTGGAATTTTAATTTCAAGTATTTTTTTGGAGAAATCTATATGTTACACTGATACTTTTCTAAAAAATCGTTCCCAATTATACCAGAACATGAAATTGGAAAATTATTTGGTATAATCTGGAATTCATGCGAAATGAAAATATTGTTTGGAAGAAAAATTTGTGATTTACATAACGCTAAAGTTTCGATACTTTCTGGAGTGATATCACGAATTTTGCACTTTCGATTTATGTGCCAATTTACATCTTTATGTATGTTAGCTCGCTTTATAACACTTATATCGGCTTCTGTTTCGATTAAAAAATAAGCTGCAGGAAATTCGGAATTTGGTATGCTATTTCTTTCAATGGTTTTTCGATTGTGTTTTTTAAATTTGGAGAAAATGAATTTTCAGCTAACTTTTCTATTGATGATGTTATTAAATTCAGATGCAGCTTTACATTTCATCTGCTCGAACCACTAGATCCTTTGAATTCGGTTCGAGGAGCTTCGAGTTTTCCGGAATTGATTGCTTCGATTGATTTGCATTAACATCTTGACGTTTTCACTCGTTATACATGCGTTTCCTACAATCCTTTATATAGTGACCTATGTTTTTGCAGTAATTGGATATAACACCAATCGGCCGTACAGTTAAAGGATACTTTGGTGGAATATAGCGGTTATATGTGTTAGAGTAGGTACCTGGCTGTGATTTATTTAAATTAGTTTGGTTTAGCGAATAGCAATTTCGAGAAGTATATGACCAAGCTTATTACATAATTGGCAACGAATGACTGATTTTGTTTGGGTATCGCAATTTTTTGGTTTATTGCTCATACTGGTCTCTTCTTCAATTGCTTTTGAGATGGCATCCTTTAAATTTGTGAATCGAAATGCTTTTATTATTAATTTCATCGGTTCTCGAAGACAGTTTTGGAATGATTTAAGAGCTGGGGTAGCATTCAAATTTATAACGATTTTCGCGGATTCCTTACCTTCTCGCAAAGTACATGCGTCATTTAAATCCGAAAGTAGGCGTTCAACTCGGTTTGCAAAAGCCATTACATTTTCGTTACGATCCTGCCGAATTTGTACAAGGTCGACTTGCAGTTGCTTAATAGGACGACGATCGGAAAATTGTTCTTCGAGTTCTACCTTTAAAGATTGCCATGTATCATAGTCTTCATAACGAACTACAATATAAGCAGTACCAGATAACTTAGATTTAATAATCTCTAAACAACTCTGAATATCACTCTTTTAATGGTTTCAAAATAATTTCGCAACAAACTATAAATTTATGTTAAAGTGATGATTTACCATCAAATTCAGGAATAAGCTTTAAAGCAGTACTAATATTAAAAGCCATTATCGTTGTTTCTTTTTCATAGGAGAATCATCACAAACAAATCAAATGGAAAAATGTCGGAAATACACGGCGTTTTGCAATCTACGCTACGATAATTTGTATTTAACGCGTTTAACACGATCGGTTGTTCAAAATAATTAGTACTCACGATTTCAGGAGGTGTAGGTGTATATACAACTTTCCGATTTCTTAAATCCAACGACGTTCGACTACTAGAAATTTCTCTAGTCTGTGGTTTCTTCTCACCTTGCATACAATTGATTGATAACCCCGAAATAAAGTATGGTTGTTCATAAAAGTAAAAAAATTAGAAAATTAAAAATTAGAAATATAAAAAACTATATATAAAATAAGATACATATGTAGGTATATACAACTTAATATTACCGAATTATTTCTGGTTGATTAAATAGGATGACGACTGATGATCCAACAAATGAAAAGTAGTTCCAATAATTTAATCAGGTGATAATTTGGCCTTGTTCTGGAATTTTATTCAGGTGGTGTTTTATTTATTTATTTATTTATACTGAGAAAAGTCTACAAATTTAACTTGAATTTATAACATATTGAACATGGTAGAATAAAAATTAAATTAAACAAAAAAAGAATTAAAATTGACATAAAAATATTTTTAGGTTGGAGCAAAATGTTGCTTCAACCTACGTTTAAAGCTGTTTTATTTATTTATTTATTTAGCTTTTGAAGCTATTTAGTTTTCAATATTTGCTTTACATAATTATAATAAATTTAACAATTAATATTTAACTAAGAAAATTTAATCTACATTTTCTTTTATAAATTTGACTAACAACCTCTTAAATACATTTATATTAGGGCAAACTTTAACATCACTTGGAATTTTATTAAATAAGTCAATTCCCTTATAAAACAAAGAATTTTGATTTTCAGTTCTCTTAAAAAATGATAACAAAAATTGATCTCTATTTCTTAAATTATAATCAGTTTTATCTTTCAGATAAGAAATAAAATTTGTTAAATAACTAGGAACCAAATTGTTTTTAACTCTATAAATAATTATTAATACATTGTATACTATTCTTTGATTTACACTCATAAAACATAATGTTTCCAACATATTTCGAATACTTGTTGTTTTTAGGACATTTAGCAGGACTCGCATCGCTTTATTCTGAAGTTTTTGGAGGTACTCCTTATCTTCTCTACTGCATGTAAATAGCACTGATGGACAATACTCAAAATGAGGAGCAATTATTGCCTTATATATACTATTTTTGCTTAAATAGCTCAAATTTCTATGGCATCTCTTCAGTACACCAATCCTCTGATTTATTTTGCTTCCTGTATAAGACACATGATCACTGAATTTGACATACCCCTAAATATTTGATAGTGTCTACCTGCTCAATGTTACTCTGATTAATTCTAATGTCACAATTATGATCTGCTTTACCAATAACCATACACTTTGTCTTGTTAACATTTAACTTTAATTTGTTTCCATTTAGCCATTTTTGTACTCATTCCAAATCACCGTTAATATTATCAACAACTTCTTCAATGTTATTTCCACTATAATAAATCAAGGTGTCATCCGCAAATAAATTTATATGACAATTTTTAAGACTTTCTACTATATCATTGATATAAACTATAAATAGTATGGCACCCAAAACGGATCCTTGAGGAACACCAAGCTCATTAGTACATCTATCAGATGTTTCATGCACTACTTTCGTTCTTTGACTCCTATGACTCAAATAACTTTTAAACCATTTCCATTCGTTATTTGTAATTCCTATCTCTGTTAACTTTTTCAACAATATTGTTCGATCAATTGTTTCGAATGCCCTTTGGAAATCGAAAAATACTATAATTGTATATTCACCCCTGTCTCTCGATTCCTTCCATTTACTCAATACTAAGTTTAATGCAAATTCACATGAATATCCCTTACGATATCCCGATTGTTGCTCTATTAATATCCCTTCCACGTTTAAAAATTCGATTAGTTGTATCTTTACGACAGTTTCTAAGATTTTCTCACAGCAGTCCAGCATATTAATTGGTCTAAAATCCTCTGGATATTTTGCGTTTTTTTATTTTTGGAATAGGAATAATATTCGCTTCTTTCATACATTTAGGGAATTGACCCGCCATTAAAGAAGTATTGAACATTGATAACAATTTTTCGCCAATAACATCCATAGCTTTCAAAATCATACTTGGCTTCAATCCGTGTACATCTCGCTTATAACACATTTTTGTGATTATATCCTTTAATTCTACTAATGTAATCTGGTTCAAAGCGAATTTCCTTTTCGCTGATGCCCTTATCTCGACTAAATCATCTTGTACGCTTGGAATTTGTCCATTTAAGATCTTGATACTATCGACATAAAATTTGTTTAGCACATTTGCAATTTCCTTGTGGTTACATTATTCATGGTTATCAACTATGATGCGATCTATGCTCTACTATCTCGTTCTCCTTTCATTATTTCCTTTAAAACGCTTCATACTCGTTGCGAATTATACGAAGCAGTTTCTATTTTTCTAATGAAATAGTTTCTCTTACTTTTTCTTATTGATGAAAGATACCGATTTCGTGTTGCTCTATATATTCATTCCAATGTTCCTCATTTCCAGTTTGCTTTGCTATTTTATTCGCTGCAATCTTTTTTGATTTTAAAAGCCGCAGATTATAATTTTTGTGAAACCATTCATTTGACTTTGGTTTTATCTCTGCTTTCTTGTAAAATACATTTAGGGCCTTATAAATATTTTCATACATATTTTCGCATACTTCATCAATCTCACCAGTCGTATCCCACTTTGAATCTTGTAACAGCTTATTGAATATATCTTGATTAAAATTAAATATCCCCTCAATATATTTTTTTGGTGTTCGGCTACTTTTACTAATTTCCATCAAATTTACTTGAATCGTCTCATGATCACTAATTTTCTCTTGCTCTAATGTGTCGATACGTATATTTGCAGTTGTTGACGTTGTATTACCAATAACCCAATCAATTAAGGTATTCGTGTCTGCTGTTATTCTGGTACATTTCTCCATTAGTTGTTTCAGATTCAATCTGGTCATTATTCTATCCAACTTAAGTTTATTCGTCGTCTGACGTAGGTAGTCAATATTAAAATCACCGCATATTAAATTTAACTCCTCTGTAGAAATATTTTCTTCACTCCATTGATCGAAATAGTTGATGAATGATATTATACTTGAACTTGGGGATCAATACAACACCGATAATGCTACATTTTTATTCAATTGATCTGATTTTCTTATCAAGACTTTACTAATCCATAAATAATTATTCTCAATCGAGCAATTTTTTACTTCAAAATTTAAATTTTTGGATATATAAATCACTACACCCCCAGTAAACCGTGAATGTGAATCACATCGAATACATGAGTAGCCCTGACATGTAATTTCAAAATCGCTTATGTCACATGTAACACATGTTTCAATAGCACATATAACATGTGGTTGCCTCCTGTTTGCTAGATGTCTAATTTCATCTATAGATGGGCTAATAAACTACTAATATTCAAATAAATGATTCGAAATGGGACATCTTGAGATTTTGATTGCTATTCGTAACAAATTCTCCTCTTCATTAAATTTAATGTTCTTAGGTAACTAGGACATGCCTTAACAGTTGTTCATGATTCACATCGATGTTCAACTTATTATTTTCCACAACTTTTTTACAATTGACACATGATTTAATTTGCTCCGCACATTCCTTTGACACATGAACACTTTTACCACATTGCCTACAAATGGCTTTAGCTTCAGTGCATTTCTTACTAGTATGGTTGTATCCTAAGCATTTGAAACATTGTACTAACATAAAATCCTCAATTACTCTACGTCTATCCCACCCAATATAAATTCTTTCCATTTCCAATATACTGGTAAATCCCCTTGTATCCAACTCGAGAATGACATTTAAAGCCCCTCTTGATGTTTTATATTTGCGTATCACTTTAATTTGACAATCTTTTAATCGTTCATTCTGTTTTTTCAATGTTTCAACAAATTGAACGTCTTCATATTCTTCTGTTACTCCAATCACTTTCACTTTCGGCGAGAATGTTTTACTGGTTTTAATGTCATATTTATCACTGAGCCTTGCTTGGATACTTCTTTCAACTTCCTCTCTGTTGTCTTTGTCACCACATTCCAGCGCAATGCCTCCATTTCTGATATTTGATACTCTATTTATGTGTACTGGAACAACTTTTAGAGATTCCTTTAAATCCTCCTTAGTAATTTTACTCTCCTGCACGGTTTTTGTTATTACAACAATAGCTGGTTCGCTTTTCCTTATACCCTTAACTTTATCAGCAAAAGAAATATTCCCACTGACTACACTTTTCGACATCTTGCTACAACTCTCATTTATATTTCCAATTTTATTATCAATGTCTTTTACCAATTGATTGGAGCTCGATACATCAACTTTTAATACACTCATCTCGGTATCAACTTTCTCTAATACTTCAGCTTGTCGTCTGTATCTCTCATTGACAATATTGATTATACTCACAAGCTTCTCTAATTGGGTTTTGATCGCTTTTAGCGAATTTTTACCACACTCTTTGCACGAAAAAGTCAATTCATTGCTATCAACCCAATTTTTATACGTCGTCTTGGTGAAACCAGGTCCCGCACAAAATATATGAAATACCCGTCCGCACAAACCATCGCACTTAAAAAACTCGCTTCCCTTTGCAATTGCACTTTTGCATTTATCATAATCCATAATTCACTTTATTCAACATAAAAATCAAAACAAAAGGTTCATTGTTTTTACTTAAGTAAAAGTCGAGCAGATGGTCGATTTTATTAAAACTCTACGACATCATGTTTACCGGTTCTTTGTCACCATAGTTTGTTCTGTGTTTATTCAGATGAAGGAACTCATGATCTCTTAAATTCCTACTCGGTGTCTTTATTTTAATTGATTCCAGTATGGATGGTGCATCGATTTGTTCAAGTAAAATATTTCCAATAAACGAACACTTTAAAAGCTCTCGTCTATTTGCCAATGTTGTCATTTGATAGGTTTTGCATCCAGTAGCATATGATGGTAATCGCTTCAGGTTAACGTGGTGCGGTAAGTCATGGTCATAATCCCATCCGTCTTTACACGTTATATACCGTATAAACTTTTTTTGGACACTCTCGATTTTTCTGATAGGTTCGTCGTAAAAAGGACACCAGATGTTGACAGCGTATTCAAGTTGAGATCTCACGTAGGCATAATACAGGATCTTGATTGTCACGAGGTCATGAGTATCCCCAGTCCAACGCTTAATAAAACCAAGCATGGAATTGGCTCTAGCAACGCATTGTTCAGCACATGTTTTCAACGAAAGTAACCCATAGGTCTTTAATCTCGAATACTTTTTGTAAAAGTACGCCATTTATTTGATATTGTTGTGTAACAGGGTTAACTTTCCGATGGAACGATAAACTCTTACACTTGTTGATGTTGAGACTGAGGAGGTTAGACTCACACCATTTCGCTAGATTGTCGATGTCTTCTTGTAGCTTATGGGTATCACCGATGTTTTCTACTGTTTTAAAGATTTTGAGATCATGAGATCATCTGCAAACATTAATACCTTAGAATGTTGTATTACTTCAGTTACGTCATTGATGAAAATTATGAAGATCCAAGGACCAACATGAGAGCCTTGTGGCACTCCTGAAGTAGCTTGAATTGATTCTGATCTTCTATTACTAAGCTCAATATACTGAATGCGATTACTCAAATATGATTTAAACCACGCAACAAACTGTTTAGAAAAAGTGAATCTGTATAACTGTTCCAACGTTTTACAATGACTGATGGAGTCAAAGGCTTTGGCAAAGTCAGTATACACCCCATCAACTTCCTTATGCATTTCAATTTCTTTAATGGTGTTGCTGGTAAATTCAATAAGATTTGTTGATGTTGATCTCTTGGGTATAAAACCATGCTGACACTGTGGGATGAATCGAGGAACCAAAGATCTGAATGAGTTGCATACAACCAGTTCAAATAATTTGGGTATTGAAGATATTGATGTAATTCCTCTGTAACAAGAGACATCATTTCTTGCTCCTGTTTTGAAAATTGGTGTTACTCTTGTTACTTTCTATTTCTTTGGAAATACGGCTAGTTGTAATGATTGATTAAATAGAAGACACAGAGGATTTATCAATGATGTGAAATCTTTCAATAATGAAGCTGGAATGCCATCAGGACCACATCCATCTCCGAACACTTCTAAATCTGGATGAATATCCTCAGTTTCAATCCTTGGTGTTCGTATGGTTACGTTGTTTTCACCATTGTTTGGATGTTCATACTTATCAATGTCTTCCGGTTTATAAACTGATTGAAAAAACTCCGCAAACATGTTTGATATAACCTGCGGATCACAGGATTTACGTTCTTTGAATGTCATACACACTGGGTAACCATTAGTTTCACGGTGTGATGACCTTTATCCGCTACCAATAACTTAAATCGTTGCAATTTCCACGTGTCACATCAGAATTTACATAAATTTTGCAGATAGATTTATAGTTGCCATTTGATATAATTATGTATACATCTATTACTCGATGAGCGTAAACGCTGGATATAGAAGTTTGACTTTGAAGTCAGTAGTTTGATGGACATTAAAGTCAAATACCGACAATTATTTGTAAGCAAGTAAGTAACTTCGTGGTTAACAAATGACAAAAACCAAGTGTTTAGTGGTGTGCAGTTTAAGTTTGAGCAAGAGGTATCAGGTATACAGGTATAAGAAGTTTATATTTTATTTTACTTTAAACACACGTAAAAAAACTAAATAAGCAACAATTAACTAATAGGCCCGATTTTGCCTTCCAAAATTGTATGTTATGTTATGTTATTTTTGTTTTTTCAATACAAATTCATATAGGAAGCGGGGAAATAAAATAACATAACATGAATTTTATCGTTCCAGAATCGGGCCCAACATTTTATTTCAAAATGAAAATGTACTGTGCAGGTTGTATTAGCGAATTGTAAAGAAGAAAAAGAAACATTTTTAAATTTGCTTACACAGGAATAGCGCTGTGTGAATGTGAAGAAGAAAAAATTGTAAGACAATTTCGTTGTATTAATACAATTCGCTAGTACAACCTGCACAGTACATTTTGTATTATATAGAATGAAAATTGTGGTACAATCAGTCCAATCGCGTGGCCTGATGAGAAGATTGACTTTTTCAAAATCATAAGCTCATTCGTTCGAAACTGGATTAAATTTTCTTACAAATTTCGGAAATATTAACTTCAAATAAAAAATTAACATTGAAAACCTGTCGGCTATCTATGGGTTAGTTGAATAATTATTCTCGTATAATAATACTAATATACTTCTACGTGTTAATCTGTAAAACACATTAAAATGATCTTAAGGATCGGTTGCATATTCGGTGGTTATACGAATTAAATAATTAATTCAAGTTAAAGAAGAAAAAGAAAAATTAATAATTGTTTTACCGAAGTATGCAATACAAATATGAAGGTCGCTTGCTCAAATCCATGTTATGTTATTTTATTTCCCCGCTTCCTATTTGAATTTATATTGAAAAAACAAAAATAACATAACATAACATACAATTTTGGAAGGCAGAATCGGGCCTAATATATGCCATTCAGTGCAAGATTTCTTTAATCGAAAGTCTTATAAGAACAAATATAACGGATTTTTATTATGGATTATTTTATAATTTTGAATTTACTGAATTGAATTATTATTGGTTTGATGAATTGTTAAGTTTTTATAATTTAAAATAAATATTTATAAAATGTATGTTTCTCATATTATTTTAAATCTGCGCATAAGACATGATAATCATAAATTTGTAGAACGCCGAAGCCAAAGTTCTGTTACACGCTGAAGTCAGAGTTTCGTTGTACACTTAAGTCAGAGTTTTGCATATATACGCTGAATTTAATGTCAAATTTATATACAGCTTCGAAGCAGCTGGTAAATCGGGCTTTAAAGTCCAAGTATTGTTGAACAATACTCTGATACCAAAGTGACTATTGTTACGGTCAAAGTATATTATAATTATAGGATAGGATTTGGCTTGCTTTCTATATTCCATGTGGCTCACCTATTGATACATTTGAAATGAATTTATAGGCGAATAATCGACTTGTGGTTCTAGCAAGCAGGTACACCATTGGCCAAAATTGGATAATTTGTAGGTAAAAGTACGAAAAGTGAGCTATGCAATTTTTGAGTATGAAAACTAAACATGGGTAGTCAAGGCAATGAATTGTAAAGATAAAATGCAATTATTTTATTTTGTCTTACAAAAATTGCTTGCTTAATAGCTTTCGTGCATAGAACACGCAGTATAAAAATTATAACGAGAGTAAGTTAATTTTATTATTTTTGCAGCGTGCAGTGGAAATTTTGATTTGTTTTGACTTTTCTTCCAGTTTTGTGCTAATTTGGTTATATTCAGCACAGTAAAGTTCTTAAAGATTTGTTGGCTATTAACAAGCATTTTCCATAATGCGAGTATATAATATGGGTTATTAAATTGCGATGATCAAAATGAACCAATCGGCTCTGGGAATTCCAGTCAAACACATTTCAGCGAAAAAACGAAAGGTGTTTCTGTCAAAAATTAATAAGCAATTCAGTCAAAATAGTTTTAGACTGAAATATTTTTTCAGATCGAAGTTCAATCAAACGGAATTTCAGGCAAAATTGTTCTCCGCGAATTCAGTCAAAAACAATTTATTCAGAAAATGAAAGGCGTTATCAGTCATAAAATTTCTCATACAAATATTATGACTAAAACTCCGTTTAAAAAGAAACATCAGTTTTACTGAAATGCACTTTGTATATTTGGATTGAACAATCTTATTGGAAGGTATTTTGGTCACAAATCTTTTGGTTGCTTAGTTTTCTTGATTGAATTGCCTTCATGTGCCCTAGTCATAATAAGAAAAGAGTTTCAGTCAAAAATAGAAGGTAACGGAGTCAAAATATTTTTAGTTTGAAATGCTTTTTCAGAAGGTAATTCAATGAAAAAAATAAAGAGGTATTCAAGTCAAATCTTTTTTGACTGGGATTCTTTTAGGGTTTTTGGACTCTTTTAGAAAATCAGATTCAAACAATTAAAATGGATAACCATGCAAATTGCTCTAAAAAGTGTAATTAATCTTATGGTTCATCCAGACTATGCGTACGTCCGAAACGGTTTTCAAATATTCTGGAAAATGTAGATTCCCAGTCTAATATTAAAAATAAATCTCCATTTTCCAAATTAAATCTTCCATTTCCAGAATTTCTGGAATTCTAATAGAAAACTACCAAAACTAGAAAAAAATTTGTGACTTAAGTGCCTTTCAAAAAGTTGTTTAGTTCATATAAACAAAAGTCATTTCACTCAAACTGTTTTCTGTTCGAAACACCTTTATTTTACTGAATTTCCTTTTTAAACGGAGTTTTAGTTATAATATTTGTATGGACAATTTTATGACTGAAACACCTTTCGTTTTTTGACTGAAATGTCAACAGAACTGTTAGTATTAACTTATTATTAGTTGGGATTTCCTCAGCTTGTCGCTGAAATAAATAAATCTGGTTTAACTAAATTGTTATAGTCTGTTCGATTTAACAGTGAAATTTGAATTCCTCCGGTGGATGAGTAAACCAAAAATATGATTTATTTCCGAAATAAAAACACATTCCTTAACCGCATTTACAATAATAAATTTTGCAATTAATAAACGATAAATTCCTTTGATCTAATTGTACGCCTTTCGGGAATAAAACGGAAACAGCAATTTTCCGTTTTATTGGCATAAACAAAATTTAGTAGCGATACGTCAATTAAAAAAGAATAAAAATCAAAAGAACTATTTTAAGATATTCAATAATAAGAATGCACGTATGTACATACATATAATAAGCATACATAATAAATATTTTCTTTTTAACTGTTACGTATTCATCATAAACACGAAAAATCCATAATAAATATTACGAATACATAAAACAATAAACCTTGATCTAATTATGTGCGATCGTTCTTAATATAACGTTGTGTGTATTTACTTAGTTTGGATGTAATAAATTTTGTTATGTTGTCTTAAGCTGATAATAGCTTTATGCACATATTTGCCATTTTTATTTGTATTTATTTTGTTTGATAAAATATTTTTTTTTCTTCTGTTATCAAATTTCGATTTAAATTTAACAATTTAAGTCTTAAAATCGTATATGTAATTTGAACTAATTGATAGGCGGATTAACATGAAGACAAACCTCAATTTCAAAAAACTTTTGTGGTTAGCTTTGCATTAATGCCCCGTATTCTGGCACCTTAAAATCTATGTTATGTTATTTTATTTCCCCGCTTCCTATATGAATTTGTATTGAAAAAACAAAAATAACATAACATAACATAAAATTTCAAATTCCGGAATATGGCCTAATATATGGCAATTACATTTTAAAGTAATCGCTTCTGAGTCCAAACTCCAAACAAATTGGTTAAGTTCGTATTTAATTTAATACTTAACAGAAGATGCTACTTTAATTTAATTAATTTTATATGCTTCGGTAATTTTATATCTAAAGAATTGTATTAATAACCGTATCGAAATTATCAGTTAATTTTCATGACCACAATTAAAATTTGGATTTTATTACATCTATTGGAATTTTATTCGTTACCGTCATTACTGGTAAGCGGTAATTTTTTAATGATGGATGAGTGGCAGAATATTGATATCAACGATTCCAATTTTAATCCAATTTATTTATTTCACAGTTATATAAATCGAACGAAACACTAAATCGTCACATTCTTTTGGTTAATCAACCACACGCATTAAGAAGTTGCTCCACAGGGGCTGTGTAAAGAAAAATACTTATGTTTAACATTTTCATTCGCTTTCAAGTTGCTAGGCTCAAACCCGTTTTGATGTAGAAACCATTTTCACTTTTAAAACAAACATTTCGGATAATTGCATCACGTTTACTTCTCTTGGGCGAACATTTTTTGTGCGAAGACTTATTATGAGTCGATTAGTGTGATATTCAAATTCTCGGACTATTTGCGTCTAAAACTCTATTTAAAGTTAAAATGTTCGTTATCTCTTAGGGACCGTGGCAAAATCGAAACACGATTAACCAGTTTATATTTTAAATATTCGTTATTTTATTACGTTTATTTTATTACGTTATTTAGGGTCCACTGAAACAAAATCGCAACGATGTTTCCCTGTATTTACTTAATTGAATTTTGGATTAAAAAAAAACTTGCCGCCCCCGGGTGGAATCGAACCACCAACCTTTCGGTTAACAGCCGAACGCGCTAACCAATTGCGCCACGGAGGCTGTGTTATCTGTCTTCTCGCATTTTAGGTTAGGAATTCAAAAACAGTAGGATGTTCGAGTAAGTAAAGTTGTTGGTAAAATCGTATTTCGTAGACGATCACGTAGAAAATTTTGATAGCTTCAAAGTGTATTCAAATTTTTTGCTAAATTTAAATTTGGGTAAATGCGTCTTTTATAGTTTTGATTTAATGCATCTCAAGGAGGAAGAAATCACCGACGAATGAAAGAGCCAAAAGGTGACCAAGATGAGCGTATTAAATGGAAAGTAAATAAACCCCAGTGCACATTTTAACTTTTAATATGACGGAAGTGCCATTAGCCATTTAAGCCTGATTTTTGAGATTACACGTAAGACAGTATACATATATATATATATATATATATATATATATATATATATATATATATATATATATATATATATATATATATATATATATATATATATATATATATATATATATATATATATATATATATCAGTGACGAAGCGTGACAATTTCCATTGGGGAAGCAATATTATAAATTGTGAAAATAAGGAAAAAATATTAAAATTTTTGATTAACGGTAAGCTCGGTTTCTAAAATTTAAAAATCAATTAAATGAGAATAAGTTTTTCTCAGACAACTAAATGCATCGTGCGGGAAGTCAATTTCAAAAGATAGAAATTGACTAATGTCTAGCAATTTTATGAACTTTATATGTTGTAAATCCTGAAACCGAAATTTAATTTCTTTCTGGATTTTTACCGTAATTTCAGATATAAGGTTTCTTACGTATTATTTTGCTTCAAATGTAATTCGGGATCTACACCGTCTTAGATGAATTTTGTCTGCGATTTTTTTTCTTGGTTGGCTTTGTTCCAAAATGCATCAAAATTACTTGAATTTTTTTCAATTATTTTCTAAAAATCGTCTAGACTTTCTAAAGAATGTGCAATATCGTTTGATTTTTTCTGAAGCATACTAAATAATAAGTCGACTTCTGGAAATATTTCTGAACAAAATATAACAACCCCACCTTCTTCCAATAAAAGAAGATATCCACGAGAGTTATTTATTGTCTCACAGTCCCATTTCTCAACATCTTCGTTTACTATTTTATTAAATAGCTCATGTAAATCGTCTAAGTGTTTTTTCAACATTAGAACCATTAAACTCCCACTTGTTGGTGAAGTTGAAGGTAGTTTTCGTTTAACAATTTCATCAAAAGCAATACTCCGTTTCGATGAATGGTTAAAAAAGGCAGTTAATCCACTTAAGCTTGAAAAAAAAAATGATTTACACTCAACAATTTAACTAAACGACTGAGAGAGAACCAAATTTAATTTGTGTGCAAAACAATGAATACAAATTGCTAACGGATAAATTTCTGTAACTTTTGTTTGCGGCCCTTTGGAGCTCCCAGGCATTACCGCACCATCATAACTTTGACAAATTTGCTTTTCCTCGATTTTATGTTTTTTTAAAAACTCGATTACAAATTTTGAAAGACCATCTCCACTTCGATCGGAAGAAACATCAATAAATTCTATAAATCTCTCTAGTTGCCAATTTCATCTACATAACGTAGAACTACCGCGAGCTGACATTTTCTGGTGACGTCTAAGGTGTCATCTAAAATAATTCCAGCAAAATTCGACGAATCGATTTCCTTTGTATTTGCTTTTTAATTAGTGATGTGATACATGCTATCAAATCGTTTTTAATGTCCCTGGATATTCCCAAAAAACCCTTTGATGTTTCTAAATGATTCGATAACGAAGAATTGTGCCGCGATAATAATTGTAAAAATTCGATATAATTACCGCAATTATTTGAATCATGAGATTCATGATTTCCTCTGAACTCGAGCCAAGAAACAAACGGTGTAGTGATCGCTCAAATTCAAAATGAAACTTCTATCGGCTTATGAATCCAACATGAATAATTTCGTTAATAACAAAACAAAAAAAAAAAACTTCAAATCATTGCAAGGCTAGGACAAATATATCTTGTTTACTTTTTCTATTCAACAGTGTGTTTAAAAAAGAGAAGACAAAACATGAGAGTAGTTTGTTTAAAAATTTTTAAATATTGTTTTGTTTCTACCTTTACCCTGTTTTATTTTTATTAAAAATATAGTCATCTCTTTTTTTCTCGATAGTTTCTTTCTCATTAGTTTTGTTTTGTTTTTCCAATTTGGTTTTATTGTGCATTGTGCAATAACAATAATATACCCCACCAGAAGAATCAATGATTCTTTTTAAGGGGAAATTGTGTGAAATAAAATGCAAGCAATGAAAAATTTGGAGAAAAAATCCAAATAAAGTTTCAAAAACCTTTGCAGCAAATAAACAGATTAGACTTCTGATTATTTCTAATTGGAATAACGAACATACTTATAGGATTTTTTATTTCAAGTTGGATTAATTTGAGTATTTACATTTCTAAAGGTTGAATGCAACTGTTATATTATTCTAATGGTTTTAAATTGTTATTTTGTAAAATAGAAAAATGTTTCTCTTGGAAAATATAAAATTTTAAGGGAAGCAGTGCTTCCCTTGCTTCTATGGACACCTCGTCCCTGATATATATATATATATATATATATATATATATATATATATATATATATATATCAGGGACGAGGTGTCCATAGAAGCAACGGAAGCACTGCTTCCCTTAAAATTTTATATTTTCCAAGAGAAACATTTTTCTGTTTTACAAAATAAGAATTTAAAACCAATAGAATAATATAACAGTTGCATTCAACCTTTAGAAATGTTAATATACTCAAATTAATCCAATTTGAAATAAAAAATCCTATAAGTATGTTCGTTATTCCAATTAGAAATAATCAGAAGTCTAATCTGTTTATTTGCTGCAAAGGTTTTTGAAACTTTATTTGGATTTTTTCTCCAAATTTTTCATTGCTTGCATTTTATTTCACACAATTTCCCCTTAAAAAGAATCATTGATTCTTCGGGTGGGGCATATTATTGCATAATAAAACCAAATTGGAAAACAAAACAAATATAATGAGAAAGAAACTATCGAGAAAAAAAAGGGATGACTGTATTTTTAATAAAAATAAAACAGGGTAAAGGTAGAAACAAAGCAATATTTAAAAATTTTTAAATAAAATAATCTCATGTTTTGTCTTCTCTTTTTTAAACACACTGTTGAATAGAAAAAGTAAACAAGATATATTTGTCCTAGCCTGGCAATGATTTGAAGTTTTTTTTTTTTGTTTTTGTTTTTGTTATTAACGAAATTATTCATGTTGGATTCATAATCCGATAGAAGTTTTATTTTGAATTTGAGCGATAACTACACTGTTTGTTTCTTGGGAATGCAAGGGCTCGAGTTCAGAGGAATTGATGAATGATGAATCTCATGATTCAAATAATCGCAGTACAATTCTTCGTTATCGAATCATTTAGAAACATCAAAGGGTTTATTGGAAACATCAAAGGATTTGATAGCATGTATCACATCGCTAATTAAAAAGCAAATACAAAAGGAAATCGATTCGTCGAATTTTGCTGGAATTATTTTAGATGACTCCTTAGACGTCACCAGAAAATCTCAGCCCGCGGTAGTTCTACGTTATGAGATTTATAGAATTTATAGATGTTTCTTCCGATCGAAGTGCAGATGGTCTCTCAAAATTTGTAATCGAGTTTTTAAAAAAACATAAAATCGAGGAAAAGCTAATTTGTCAAAGTTATGATGGTGCGGCAAGATATACAGAAAAAAGAGGTAGTATATTCCCGTGTCTCATTTTCGTCTTTCTTTGCGCATCACGTCACGTGAAGACAAAAATGCAGACATTTATATGAAGTTTGGCGGTTTTTTGATTAATTTTTTAAATAAATCAAGAATAATCGTAATTTTTTTTAACAAACCGGATTTACAATTGATAATGATAGTTTACCGGGACCCTTTTTATGCTTTATATTTTTTTTATGGTCCAAATATTTTAGAAATAATTCTTTCGGGTGTATAATGTCTAAGATAAATGGAAAAAAGGTAAACAAAATTATGAATGCATAGCATAACATAAAACAATTAAATTATTAAATGTTTTTGGTCATTTACGTACCAATTATTAAAACTTTTATTTTTTTACGTTATGTACTCAAATTTTTGCCATCTATTTTCGTTTGGCTTCAAATTATTGGGATCCACGTACCTATTCAAATACATATTATGTCCATATTCAACGATAAATATAAATGGAAAAATATATTAAATAAAAATTCAGTTTACAAATTATTAAACGCCCAGTTAATAGAAAATATAAATCTGAAAAAAGGAAATTAAATAAAACTATAAATTAAAATTAAATCTCTGGCTTATTTCATTTATTGTCTTATGGTTTTCGCTACAACTAAATCAAAACACCCATTCACTGTTTAGTGTTCTATATTGCTCTTATCAGAAGTATGAACAATTGATAGTTTTGTTGCAATAGGAATTATTCAAATTTAATATATTTAAAATCGAACACTTCCAAATTTTTGAATTAAATAATTAAAATCAAATCGTTCTCTGCATTTAACAATAAAATTATTCTCATAAATTCCAAAACTTGTTATGCAATGTGCTCAAACATTCTGCTCTAGACACGAATATTAAAACATGCCTCTTTTCGCGATTTAATTCCGAAAGTATTGCAGTATATAACTAAAATCAAAATTAAAATGTTTAATTTTAACATAAAGTCGAAAAATAATTAATGGCAAAAATAAAAAAAAAATCATTTATTTTCCATTTATTTAAAAAATTAATAAAAATATCACGAAACTCCATATAAATATCAGCATTTTTGTCTTCACGTGACGTCAAATTGTGAAAAAAGGATAGCAACAGCATGCGCAATATTATACCTTATTTTCTGTATATCTTGATGGTGCGGTAATGTCTGGGAGCTCCAAAGGGCCGCAAACAAAAATTACACAAATGTATCCTTTAGCAATTTTAATTCATTGTTTTGCACACAAATTAAATTTGGTTCTCTCTCAGTCGTTTAGTAAAATTGTTGAGTCTAAATCATTTTTTTTTTCAAGTTTAAGTGGATTAACTGCCTTTTTTAACCATTTATCGAAACGGAGTTTTGCTTTTGATGAAATTGTTAAACGAAAACTACCTTCAACTTCACCAACAAGTGGGAGTTTAATGGTTTTAATGTTGAAAAAACACTTAGACGATTTACATGAGCTATTTAATAAAATAGTAGACGAAGATGTTGAGAAATGGGACTGTGAGATAATAAATAACTCTCGTGGATATCTTCTTTTATTGGAAGAAGGTAGGGCTGTTATATTTTGTTCAGAAATATATCCAGAAGTTGACTTATTATTTAATGTGCTTCAGAAAAAATCAAATGATATTGCACATTCTTTAGAAAGTCTAGACGATTTTTAGGAAATAATTGAAAAAAATTCAAGTAATTTTGATGCATTTTGGAACAAAGCCAACCAAGAAAAAAGATCGCAGAGAAAATTCATCTAAGACGGTGTAGATCCCGGATTACATGTGAAGCAAAATAATACGTAAGAAACCTTATATCTGAAATTACGGTAAAAATCCAGAACGAAATTGAATTTCGGTTTCAGGATTTACAACATATAAAGTTCATAAAATTGCTAGACATTAGTAAATTTCTATCTTTTGGAATTGACTTCCCGCACGATGCATTTAGTTGTCTGAGAAAAACTTATTCTCATTTATTTGATTTTTAAATTTTAGAAACGGAGCTTACTGTTAATCAAAAATTTTAATATATTTTCCTTATTTTCACAATTTATAATATTGCTTCCCCAATGACAATTGTGACGCTTCGTCACTGATATATATATATATATATATATATATATATATATATATATATATATATATATATATCAAATCCAATGAGGTGCCTCAACTGCCTACTGATAACTAATGAACATAACGCGATTACACGTTACTCTATTAAATGTGCGAGCGGCGTAATATTACAAACATAATAAAAACAACAACTACACTAGAGAAAAACAGAACAACACAATATGTCAGTCGAAATAAATATTTATATTTGAACCCGAACGAGCTAAGCATTGCGATTGATAGAGATGGGAAAATGATGGAATGATTAAGTTTGCATGTCGGAGCGATTCCCATCAAAGCATGAATGCCCAAAAGCGACATGGTGCGGAATTGTCTGGCCAATGATTGTATGAATGTAATAATTTTAAATGAGGGCCGATGGTTTTGGCGGAGTAGGGACATTGGCATGAGCCAATATCAGGTTAACTAATGTGGGGTCCCCGATTTCTACTAAATCAAGGGCATCGCTGCCAAAACTAGAAATTTGATAATTGTAAGCGTAAAGGCAACTCCAATTAAGTAAAATTGCGGGTGATAGAGATAAATGGCTGAGGGATTTTAAAAAGATATTTGACGGGGTGCGTGGAAAACGTGATATGATTCTGATTGGGGGTATGATATGAATGTACTTTCACGTGTTTGGGGGTGTGAAATGAACGATGCTTGGGGAAACTTGTTGGTTGACCTCGTTCTGGATTCAGATCTCGTGATTCTGAACGATAGAAGGCTAATATGGGTAACATGTGTTGGGGCCACAGTTAGTGCGATAGACGTCACTTTAGTGTCTAGCGGAACTTGGAACATAACAGATGAGATTTTGGATAGCGAACATTATATCAATGCGTGTTTAGATGGTGTAAATATAAATATTGAAAAAATGGTCTTGTTGATTGATAGTAAGGAATGGGTTGAACATATTAATAAGGTTATCATAACAAATGGACTAAATGATCCAAACCAACTTGAGTATGATACAGACAGAGTGAATGAAATGTGCAGTTTTGAATTAAGAGCGATCGAAATTAAAGTGAATGGTTGGTATGGTATATTGAGATTCAGTATTTGTCGTGAATGTAGACGAAATTGGGTAAATGGAAAATTGAAAAAATCTATCCGTAGAGCACAAAGAGTGGTTGAAATATGTATTCCAAATCATTCATACAACCACACTCCGAAAAGGGAAATCAATTCTTACAAATAACTGTGGATTCCAAAAACTGTTGGTAATAATTTGAAAGAAATGTGCGTACAATTTGAATGAAATGAATACCTGTCAATAAAAAAAATAGTTTTTTACGTCAAGGCCCTCCTTGTCAATAGAAAAATTATTATTTACATCAAGGCCCCCCCCTTGTCAATAGAAAAATTATTTTTTTATGTCAAGGCTCCCCCTTGTCAATGGAAAAATTATTTTTTTACGTCAAGGCCCCCCCCCTTGTCAATAGAAAAATTATTTTTTTATGTCAAGGCCCCCCCTTGTCAATGGAAAAATTATTTTTTTACGTCAAGGCCCCAACCCCTTGTCAATAGAAAAATTATTTTTTTATGTCAAGGCCATCCCCCCCTTGTCAATAGAAACATTATTTTTTTACGTCAAGGCCCCCCCTTGTCAATAGGAAAATTATTTTTTTACGTCAAGGCCCCCCCCCCTTGTCAATATAAAAATTATTTTTTTACGTCAAGGCCCCCAGCCTTGTCAATAGAAAAATTATTTTTTGTACGTCACGGCCCCCCCTCCCTTGTCAATAGAAAAATTATTATTTTTACGTCAAGACCCCCCCCCCCTTGTCAATAGAAAAATTATTTTTTTACATCAAGGCCCCCCCCCACCCTTTTCAATAGAAAAATTATTTTTTTACGTCAAGGCGCCCCCTTGTCAATAGAAAAATTATTTGTTTACGTCAAGCCCCCCCCCCCCTTGTCAATAGAAAAATTATTTTTTTACGTCAAGGCCCCCCCTTGTCAATAGAAAAATTATTTTTTTTCGTCAACGCCTCCCCATTGTCAATAGAAATTTTCTTTTTTTACGTCAAGGCCCCTCCTTGTCAATAGAAAAATTATTTTTTATGTCAAGGCCCCCTTGCCAATAGTAAAAATTATTTTTGTACATCAAGGCCCCCCCTTGTCAATAGAAAAATTATTTTTTATGTCAAGGCCCCCCATTTGTCAATAGACAAATTATTTTTTTACGTCAAGGCCCTCCTCCTCCCTTTTCAATAGAAAAATTATTTTTTTACGTCAAGGCGCCCCCCTTGTCAATAGAAAAATTATTTGTTTACGTCAAGGCCCCCCTTGTCAATAGAAAAATAATTTTTTTACGTCAAGGCCCCTCCTTGTCAATAGAAAAAATATTTTTTTACGTCAAGGCCGCTTGTCAATAGTAAAAATTATTTTTGTACGTCAAGGCCCCCCCCTTGTCAATAGAAAAATTATTTTTCTACGTCAAGGCCCCCCCTTGTCAATAGAAAAATTATTTTTTTACGTCAAGGCCCCCCCTCCCCTTGTCAATAGAAAAATTATTTTTTTTACGTCAAAGCCCCCCTTGTAAATAGAAAAATTATGTTTGTACGTAAATGCCCCCCCCCCTTGTCAATAGAAAAATTATTTTTTTACGTCAAGGCCCTCCTTGTCAATCGAAAAATTATTTTTTTATGTCAAGGTCCCCCTTGTCAATAGAAAAATTATTTTTTTTCGTCAAGGCCCCCCCTTGTCAATAGTAAAAATTATTTTTGTACGTCAAGCCCCCCCCCCCCTTGTCAATAGAAAAATTATTTTTTTACGTCAAGGCCCCCCCCCCCCCCTTGTCAATAGAAAAATTATTTTTTAACGTCAAGGCCCCGCCCTTGTCAATAGAAAAGTTATTTTTTAACGTCAATGCCCCCCCCCTTGTCAATAGAAAAATTATTTTTTTACATCAAGGCCCCCCTTGTCAATAGAAAAATTATTTTTGTACGTCAAGGCCCCCCCTTGTCAATAGAAAAATTATTTTTGTATTTTTATACGTCAAGGCCCCCCCCCTTGTCAATAGAAAAAATATTTTTTTACGTCAAGGCCCCCCCCCCCTTGTTAATAGTAAAAATTATTTTTTTACGTCAAGGCACCCCCCCTTGTCAATAGAAAAATTATTTTTTAACGTCAAGGCCCCCTCCCCCCGTTGTCAATAGAAAAAATATTTTTTTACGTCAAGGCCTTCCCCCCCCCCTTGTCAATAGAAAAATTATTTTTGTCAATAGAAAAAAATTTTTTTTACGTCAAGGCCTCCCTTGTCAATAGAATTTTTTTTTTTATGTCAAGGCCCCCCCCCTCCCTTGTCAATAGAAAAAAATTTTTTTTACGTCAAGGCCCCCCCCTTGTAAATAGAAACAATTTTTTTTACGTCAAGGCCCCCCCCCCTTGTCTACAGAACAATTATTTTTTTACGTCAAGGCCCCCCTTGTCAATAGAAAAATTATTTTTTTACGTCAAGGCCCACCCCCCCCCCCCCCCTTGTCAATAGAAAAATTATTTTCTTACGTCAAGGCTCCCCTCTTGTCAATAGAAAAATTATTTTTTTACGCCAAGGCCTCCCCTTGTCAATAGAAAAAATATTTTTTTACGTCAAGGCCCCCCCCACCCTTGTCAATAGAACAATTATTTTTTTACGTCAAGGCCCCCCTTGTCAATTGAACAATTATTTGTTTACGTCAAGGCCCCCCCTTGTCAATAGAACAATTATTTTTTGTATGTCAAGGCCCCCCCTTGTCAATAGAAAAATTATTTTTTTACGCCAAGGCCCCCCTTGTCAATAGAAAAAATATTTTTTTACGTCAAGGCCCCCCTTGTCAATAGAAAAATTATTTTTTTACGTCAAGGCCCCCCCCCCCCCCCTTGTTAATAGAAAAATTATTTTTTTACATCAAGGCCCCCCCCCCCATTGGCAATAAAAAATTGTTTTTTTACGACAAGCCCCCCTCCCCTTGTGAATAGAAAAATTATTTTTTACGACAAGGCCCCCCCCCCTTGTGAATAGAAAAATTATTTTTTTACGTCAAGGCCCCCCCCCCCCCTTGTCAATAGAAAAATTATTTTTTTACGTCAAGGCCCCCCTACCCTTGTCGATTTTTTTTTTTTTTTTATGTCAAGGCCCCCCCCTTGTCAATAGAAAAATTTCGAAAATTTCGCAAATCTGACAACAAATTTCCAAAATATAAATCTCATCGTCATTTCCGATCTCTTCACTAATTTCGCTTACGCAAATCATTTAAATCTGAAATTATTGAATCCCTAATAGCTGATACAACGGATGGACGTCCCTACGCCGAAGTCGAGTTACTTGGTGGGAAGTTACGAGGTTAGTTGGCCAATGTGTCAGTACTTGGGAAAAATTGCGAGGATATCCTAAAAGATCCTACCGTCCATTTCCGTCAACAATTAAGACCGCAAAGAATTCCAGTAACGTGTGCTGGTCAGACAAACTATATAACCCCACATTTAGCTCCCAACTTAAGTCAAGTATTATATCTAGGTATCGATTTTTGGCGAATATTCAATTTACAATTTTTTTGTGATTCTAATTTTCCTGACGTCATGTCTCCTTCTCAAATTTTCTCTTCTTCGCGTATATTATATACAGCAGAAGTAACCACCGGTGAAAGCGAATCTCATTTACATCAGTTAACATCGGATCAGCAGAAACAGTTGGAGGCGGTTAAGCAACAATTCCCATCTTCTGCTCTGCTTGGTTTGGATCGTACGCATTTAGTTAAATGCATCATTGATGTGGGCTAAGCCAGACCCATCAATCAGAGATATTATGCTGTGTCTCCGGCTGTGGAAGCTGAATTGAGTAAGGTACTCGATCGTATGCTCTTATTAGGTGTTGTGAAGGAGAGTACCAGCTCATGGTAGTTCTCCTTGTGGGAGTTCAGGTTTTCGTTTACTTCGACGATCCGAGACTTTTGACGAGCATATTAAAATATTGGGTAGAGTGGTTTTTTAATTGTTAAAAAAAGCTGGGCTAACAATTAACGTGAAGAAGAGCGAAATGCTCCTCAAAGAAATCCGCTACCTGGGGTATATTATTGGTGCTGGTATGCTTAAGTTAAATCCTGCTAAAATATCAGCCACTACTGCCCATCCTATTCCCAAAACAGTACGACAACTCAGAAGATTTTTGGCATGTCCCCGTACTAACGAAATGTCCTGGCACTCGTTGAACTGATCTGTCATCTCGTTAAGAGATGAGAGACAGTTCCGGACTACTCTCGACGTGAGGAGGTGTGATTGAAGCGCTTTAATGGCAGCCTGACTGTCCGTATTATATGCGAATATCACAAGTCGATATTACATTATACCTCAACTAGTCCACGATTTCCTTTATCGCAGTTACTTCAGCTTGAAAAATGCTACAGTAGTCAGGGAGACAAAAGGAGAGGTTTAACATAAGTTCCTCGCAGAACACCCCAGCCCCTACTCTTCCATCCCGTTTTGAACCATCAGTGATGAAGTTTAAAACTCCTGGTTCCAAAGCTTCATCCAACAGCCAGTTATCTCTGGACTTGGGTAGTCTTGGGAAGCCCTTTGTTACAAAGTATAGATGAGTGCCCTGTATTATTGCAGGTCCATATTAACGTGGATTTCAGTCGTATGGCAGTGCAAGCTGCCCACTGTTTTCCCAAGATATCTAGAGGAATCAGAAATAGCAGAGTCTCCAGTACATGAGTGGATGTGCTCCTCATAGCACCACTGATCCACAGAGAGATTGTTCTCTCAACTTTTGTCAACAACTTTAGGTTGACAGTTTTGTCCAGAGCAGGCCACCAAACTGTTACCCCATGCAGAAGAATGGGTCTAACTACTGCTGTGTTTAGCCAAAGGACCATGTGGGGCACCGCAGCCCCCATCCTTTCCCAATGACATTTTTGCAAGAGTATAGCGCTACCGTAGCTTCCTTTACTCTTTCCATAATATTAGGTTTCCAGTTTAATTTACTCTCCAAGACGAGACCCAAGAACTTTGCTTTACCTATAAAAGCCAAGTTGAAACCATTTAAAGTAGGAGGATCGACATGAGGAATTTTATATTTCCTGGAGAAGAGAACCAATTCAATGAAGTGTGAGAACCCACAACCATAATGAAAGAATGCCCAGAGCACTATCCTCCAGTCTCAGCAACAGATCATTTATGCTCAAGTTTCAAAGCAGGAGGGACAGTACGCCACCCTGCGGCGTGCCTCTGCTTGCAAATCTTCTGGCGGAGGATTTCCCCAGACTGGCATTTATGAGCCTGCCTCGGCATTTATGATCCTGCTCTCAGTCCTTGAGAGATTCATCCACCCCTAGATTCGAAAGTGCCCGAGTTATAGCCCCTGTAAGCACGTTGTTAAAGGCTCCCTCAATGTCCAAAAAGGTTACCATCGCGTAGTCTCCATATTCGAAAGATTCTTCAATAAAATATGTAAGAGAATGAAGAGCAGTTTCTACAGATCTCCCCGTGCAATAGGCATGTTGAGATTTAGACAGCTCTGCCGGCACAATCGTGCCTCTAATATGAGCTTCTATTTGTCTTTCCAGTATTTTGAAAAGGAAAGAAGACAAGCTAATCGGTCTAAGGTCTTTGGGACTGCAGTGTGAGAATTTTCCCGCCTTCGGTATGAAAACAACCTTCACTTCCGTCCATTTACTGGGAATGTGACATAGTTCTAGGCTGCCTCTAAAAATTACCCCTAACCAGAAAATGGTTAGATCCGCAGATTTTTGTATATCCGCAGGGATAATACCATCAGGTCCTGGCGACTTATATGGTTTAAAGCTGCTTATCGCCTACAGAATCTGTCTTCTGCTAATAATTTGGCCTACGAGGCCACTTGCCCTATTACCTACTGATATAGTATGTTCAGATTCTGAACAACCAGGAAAGTGAGTCTCCAATAGTAGTTCCAGCGATTCCATACTATTTGTGGTCCATGCTCCATCCGGCCTTTGAAGAAAGCTTGGGATGGAAGGGCTAGTAGATAGTACTTTACGCAGCCTGGACATCTCTGAAGACTCCTGAATTTTACCACAGTATAGTCTCCAAGATATGTTCTTTGCACTTCTTAGTTTATATTTATAAATAATGAGGACTTCCTTATAGGAGTCCCAGTCTACAGCGGCTTTTGTTTTCCTTGCTGTTTTAAAGAGTCTTTTGCATCGTTGACGTATTTGATGAATCTCATTTGACCACCAAGGTGGCCGAGACTTACCCCTACGCCTACTAAGAGGACAAGAGCCCAGCACAGCTTCGTTAAAAGCGCTGGACAGTTCGTCCACTAAGTCATCGAGTTCTACCGTAGAGTTTGGAGGTTTAGGCACCGGCACTGGTAGGGCTGTTTGGGGAAACCAAATCCATTTCAAATTGAAAATAACGGTGATCAAAAAAAGAGTGGTCTTCCGACACTTTCCAGTTTAATAGACCAGTCGTCAAAAAGTTTGAGACAAGTGTAATATCTAATACCTCCTGTCTATTTCTAGTTATAAAAGTCAGCTTATTGCCTATGTTAAATATATGAAGGTTAGTACCTAGAATGTAATCAAGGAGTAACTCACCTCGCTCATTTGTGTCCGTACTTCCCCAGATTGTGGGATGAGAATTTGCATCACTCCCCAGGATGACTCCAACCTTGCACTTTTGAGCCTCCAAAATTGCCTAGCCTAGAATGACTGGTGGAATGTTCACTTCATCGTAAGCTTGGTAGGTTGATATTAGCCAGAGGTTTCATTTATTGACCTCAATGCTGACAGCTTCCACATCTTCATTGCTGAAATTTGATAGCAGAAAACAATTTATATTATTTTTAACGAGAATGCACGACGGAACCATAGCTACTTTGTTCGTGTGCATTAATCTACAACAGGGTGTCTTGAGTCCAAGTATCCGGTCATCAGCGACCCAAGGTTCTTGAATCAAGACAATGTCCGTCCCTTCCAATTTTTAAAAGGAGAGCAGCTGATGCTGCCTTTGAGTGGTGTAGGTTGATCTGTAAGAATGTCACCATTCTTAGACCTTCCTCTCTACCACTATATCATCAGAGTCCTCCCTGATGTGCAGTCCTCTGAGATCCTCCTTAATGACTCCAAGGATATTGTCATCTCCGTATCAGTAGAGATAGTTTCCGCCTGGCTGTTCCCTTCTTCAGGGCGCCCAGATAAGCTTTCAGCAGCTTCCTCATGCTTCGGAGCCTCCGGCTTGTCCACGTCTTTCTTGTAGATTTTGAGTGTGACTGCACTGAAACCATTGTTTACGATACCATTGGTTTTTTTCCAGTGCAGTCAGTGGCTCTCTGTTTAAAATTATGACGGCTGACCTGTAGTCGGCCTTTGGCTCCTCGAGCATAGCAACTTTCCAGTTGTGCGTTGGAAAATCTGAGTTACCAATCTGCAGCAACTAGAATATCACCTTTGGATCGCTATGCTCCGAAGGGATCCACACACTAGCTCTCGGCATACAGGGGATCTCTTCCCTAGCTTTAACAACAAGGCTGGCTCCAGGCCATACCTCGCCAAGTCCTTCCACTGCCTTCGTAAAAGGCAGAAGAGATCTCTGATCCGCACATGCAGTCAGTTTCACCTAGTTCATGTGCCAGCTCGCATCCAAGCAGGTCCTAGTTTTTCTGCAAGGACATTCAGGTAGGTGGTGATTAAGACCCTTTCCACCTTTCTCCAATTGGCAGGCGTGATACTGCCATCCTCTTGCGACTGTTAAAAGGCCTCATTTCGGTAGCTTGGAGCTTCTTTGTTTTTGCGATCTTAGGACTTTCCTCCTGAGATCTGTTTCTTTTGATCTTTAAGCCAGCTGAAGGACCTTCCGACTTCTGTTCGGTGACTTTTTTCGCCTACGCAAGCGTGACTTTGTCTTTTTCCGACTTGTCTTCTGGCGAGATGTTATTTATATTATCCAGGGCGCTCCATGCCTTCCACCTAATATCCCGTTATTTGTTTGTAGATTTAGAGGTAGGCCTAAAGACCCGAGTCTCCTTCTCTATATTTTCCGGTTTTGTGGGAGAACTGGACTCTTTTGTTTGTTGTTTTTTTTTGGCCTCCCATATTTGGTCCCACGAGTAGCGGAGAAAAGAGTGTCCATCTGTGCAGAGATCCGCAATACACAGATAAGGCTACTTAATCCGGAGGGCGCCGGATATCCGGATCCACCGTTAGCGACTGAGCTAGTTTTTAAACTGGGCCCCAGTCTGGCCGGTTATCGGCACGGTACGAATAATACCTTAACCCAGCCCAATGATTTGTTTAAGGTTGACTCCTTTAGCGCCGTGTTTTAGCCTAGAAGCCGAAAAATCAGCAATCTAGTTACCAGCAGTCACCACGTAGAGGTAACACAAGCACTTGGGGAAGCTGCAGTTACGGAGCTGACAGAAAGTGTCAACTTGAATCCCCCGAGCAACTTCACGCCTGACTGCGCCTGACGATCGGGTTGCTGCTAAGAAAAAATCAGGAGGTAGGGTGGCCATGTATTTTAGATCGTTTTTAAATATCAAATGTGTTGATCGTCTTGTTTTGGGGTAAACAGAGTTTATTTACACCAAAAATGTTAAATGACATCGACAATATTATGACTGTGATTGTGGATTACGTAAATAGCCATTCTCATGTTATAATTCTCGGCGATTTTAATATTAATTTAAATACTACCCCGAATCGATTCCTCGACAATTTAAATATACTCAATTTATTTGTTGTTGCATTTCAATTTATAAGAGAATCAAATTTCTTAGATTTAATTCTGGTGAATGAAACTAATTCTGAAAGAATAATCCTATTTGACAAAATTTCCCTATCGTTGATTTCCGACCATTATTTGATATATATTATGTATATATCATATAAAGTGAAGTTGAAATGGCCAAAACCAACATATTCCTATATTTCGGTGTATAATAATATCGACGTGGAACTAATGGAAAGCACCTTTTTGGAACTAAACTTTGAAATATTAAGGACCATGGTTAATTTGGACACCATTTGCAATTTATTTCAAATTTTTATAGATATCATTGACAAGCGTTGTATTCCGGAAAAAAAAAATCTGAATTTTAATCCAGCAATACCCTGGCTTAAAACTAAAATTATTAAACTAAACACACTTACTAGCCTTATTCATGAATGTAAACAAATATATACTATTTTGGTAATCCAAAGGTTACCATGAAGCGGCTTTGGAATCATCTTAGATCAGAAGGCATAGGTGATCAACATTTTAGTAACTTTATACCGTTTTCAGCCGATGATATCAAATTACATTTTTCAACCATTCCTTCTACTAGTATCGTTACCATTATCGGATTTTAATAGTGTTTCTGAATCTAGATTTCAAAGTTCACCGTTCCAATTTAAATGCGATAGATAATTGGATATAGTGAATCTAGTTGGAAAAATTAAATCAAATGGGGCTGAATATGATGGAATGAACCTTAAGTGTTTAACTATTATATTTTATAAGTGTATTACTAACTCGTATTGTCCTATATTATGGAAAACGGCTATAGTTATTCTTTTAAATAAAAGGAAAGAAGTTCATAATTTACATGATCTAAGATCAATAAGAATTACTTCTATTCTATCTAAGGTGTTTGAATTGGTTTTAAAGGATCAAATTTCATTGTATCTTAGTCAGTTACATTTATTAAATCGTGTTCAATCTGGATTTCGTAATTTCTATAGCACAACTTCTGCCTTGGTTAATGTTGTATATTACCTAAATCTGTATAGAACCTAAATCTCTCGCGGTAATTGTCCTCTTGGATTTTTCCAAGGCGTTTGATTCTATTAATCATGAGCTTCTCCTGCAAAAGCTGAAATTATTTTACAATTTTTTGAGTTGTGCGATTTGTTTATTATCTTCCTATTTGTCGGGTAGGACTCAGACTGTAAATTTACTAGGTTCCTTATCACAAATAGATTCAGTTACCTGTGGACCCCCTCAGAGGTCTATTATTGTCTAAATGTGTTTCGGATTGATAGGATATTTATCAGGACTTAAACTCAGGAAGCATAGTGAAAAATTCCCAAAAATTGACAGGCTGCTATAATGATCTAGTCGCTTTGACTATACGGTTCAAACAATTCTTAACCAAAAATCGAATATCGCGGCCAACCGTCCTGACATTTTTTACTAACAAGAAGTTCTATATGATAATGGTATTGATTTCTAGAATCCCCCGCTAAATACTCGACTTTTTTTTTGCTTTATGCTAAAATGTTATGCTTTATGAACAATGTTGGAATTACAAACGGTTGAGTTTTCCTTATTTTCCAGAAACCCAATTTTTCTTCCATTTTAGTAACTATATTCTACATACATATTTTGCCAAATCACAAAAAAATATTGAAATTATATTAAGGTGTGCATCAAGAGTTAATTAGCTTTAATTATTTTATGTTATTTATATTCCTAGTTATTGCCGAATTAAAACATGAAAAAGTTATAAATAAAAATTATAAATTTGATCCATATACAAGAAAAGTTAAATTTTTGTGGTACCTACGCAATTTCGCGAAATTTTGAATTAAAACCTAACGAAAAGCTTGGTTGAAAATGTGAACAGAAAGTGCATATTTCTAAACAAGAAAACAGCTATATGTATCGTATATATTCCATTTTTATTGGATGTATAATTAGGAAACCTGTCTAAAACATGAAAAAGAAGAAAGAAATTTAATTAAGCCCGGTTATTTCGAAAATTAGTTACAATAATGATTAATATTAAAAAACAAAATTAAAACGAAAAAAAAGTTGCATCCCTTGCGGGGATCGAACCCACGACCTTTGGATTAGAAGTCCAACGCGCTATCCTCTGCGCCAAAGGGACGATGTGAAAGTTTGTAAATAATTGCGCAGAATATCTAAATCATATTG
Organism: Tipula helvola; assembly: GCA_963556165.1. Taxonomy (NCBI): domain Eukaryota; kingdom Metazoa; phylum Arthropoda; class Insecta; order Diptera; family Tipulidae; genus Tipula; species Tipula helvola. Next base: position 111,475,586 of record OY744481.1, on the reverse strand, counting down.
TTGTAGCTTTTTCTAATCACCGTTGCCTTGTGAATTGACTATACATACATATCAAAATTTTTTATTGCCAGTTTTAATATAAATCCGTTTAGAATTTTATTTCAGTAAGTATTTTCCTTATTGTGAAATAATTTTTATAATTTGACTCAAGATCCAATTTAACTAAAAGAAGGAATTATTACCAAGAAATAACAAAAACAAATTTTGGCAGTATGCAGTTATATGGAAATATTATTCCAATGATTTTAATTTCAATTAATTGGGATTGCAGTGAATACAACAAAAAACTACTGCCACCGCTGCTTTCCAATATTTTATTGACTTGATTTAATTTTAGTATTAAAAGTGTCAAAAATGAGGTTCACAATTGGATAAATTAAGCTAGTTTTAGGCTTGCCAACTTATCAAAGTTCGAATAATAATATTTCTAAAAAAAATTAACTGAATCAGCCAAACTAGGTAAAACCGTAATTTGAAAAAAATAATTTTATTTAGCAAACCTAATTAATTTTTGATTTTAATGAATTTGGTGAGTTTGCTGTTTGCGAGTTGGCCAAAATTCACAAATCGCGCATATCACCGGTAGTAATTATAATGGACGATCAAACACCATAAAAATAAAACTGGCAATTATAAGCTATATGTCACAAAACCCCTCAAAGCTTAAGGAGTAATTTGGTAAAATGCAGTTTCTGCCACCAACAAAATAAATCTTTAGATATGATGACTTTGATGATGATTGAATGATGTCCCTTTGATGATTGAACGATGTCCCTCTTAACGGTTTTTCAAATAACTTTGATCTTCATTAAATCTAACATAGTTTATGGATTTACATATTTGGTAACTTCAAAATTTACCTTTTTTCAATATAAAAGCTTCAAATTAATCTAGCATACAAATCCAACTGAGTTTAACTTCCTTGTTCCAATTTAAAGCAAACAATTTGAAAAATTTTCCTTTTTGACATTTGTTAGTACATATTTTGTGTTACATAACAATTTTAAATATGTAATTAAAATTAATATTATTCGAACAACATTTTCAAACAACTGCTTACTGACAAAGTTTGTTTTTATTATTTTAAAACTTAAAACCCGATGCGCTTTATTCAGAAAAGTAGATTTAATGGTTGAAATGTTAATTTTGTTATTCAACATAAATTGGTTGTTCTTCTGCTTATATATTTCCAATTCCTCTGAACAATTCATCATAATATCATATTTTTACATCCTATACAACACTTTCAAATTTGTTTGAAAATTAACGTAGTATTAATTTTGCTGATTTTTTCACAGGTTGTTTAAAACTTTTGTTAAATAAATTTCCAGTTTGACCTATATAAGAAGAGAGCCATCGGAACAAATTATTTTAAAACTTTATAAATTCTGAGAGTATTACCTGCAGTATTGTTCGAATTAATGTGAACACATGAAATTAATTAAACAAATTAAGTATTACGAACACATGACCCATACATTTTCGATTGCATCTAACATTTTCCTTTGTGAAGTAACTCGTTACCAACTGCGATTTTTGGCACGGCGCTGAATCTTGTTGAAACTTTGCATTTTCATGAACACCAACTTTTTCCGAATTAGTATGTAATTTCCGTTCTAGTATAGCTTTGTACCTCATGCCGTTCATTATGCCTTCGACTGGCAGCAGGCTGCCTTGTACTATATAAGAAAAACTTCCCCAACGGGCATGGTCCAATTAATAGCATATCACAAAAAAAAAACGTTCATCTTCCCATTAATTCGAACCATAACGTATCTTGAATTCAGTGGCTTTTTTGCCTGTTGACATGTCTTGTGCACGCATTTGTATTATTTATTGTTGCATAGTTTTGCAAAATTACATCCACGATTTATTATTTCGCATAGTTTTATTTTCAAAATTCGGAGTCGTTACAGTGTTTTTAATGCATTTAGATTCGTGCCACTCAATGGATAAATTTTGTTTTTGTTTACTTCTGTCAAAATGTATTTTTGAATGAGTACGAATTTGACAGGTTCGTTGAATTTGCAAAAACAAAATATAAAAAATTTAACGACATATTTAGTACATTCAATTTTTAGTGCGACACCTGCTAGTTAACATCGTAATTATATCGTACTTTTGTTTGTGCTTTAAATTGGTTTGTGACCTAACTAAACTTTTTTCGGGTGTTGTTTTTGTTTATTTTAGTACCTACATATTTAAATGGTTTGCGCATTGGACAAATTTTAATTTCGAAATCGAAAATAAATTTTTGTATTAATACTCTTGACAGTTACTAACTAAAAAGCGCGAATGCGATTAAATAATTGTTTTTTAATTATGATATAAAAATACTTTTACACCAAATCAGTGTTTATTTAGGTGTATGATGTTTTCAATAAAATTAAAATTAATTAAGCCCGAATAATTAAATTCGCATGTAAAATGACATGTTAACATTTATTTGGTTTTTCTCTAATTCTGAAATTTTCGGGCTTAATTAAATTTAATTTTATAGAACTTATTTATTAAACGTAAGTTCTCACATAGTAACCAATTGCTAAGTTCAGACTAGGGATTAGTAATCACGATTAACTAGCAAATCTAGATTTTCTTAGATGTTCCATTATAGATTAAACATTAAAGTTACCGTAAAAAAATTGATGGTTATTGGGCTAGATACTCGATACTCAGATAAGCAGATAAGCAGTTATTTTTTTGCGAATTTGCTAGAAATGTTATACACGATAATTTAGCAGTCCAATTTGTTTCTGAATTTCAGAAAATGGCCTACTTTAACGCACTTTAACGTTTGTGCTGAATACAAAAATATATTTTACTTTGCTAAAATAATCGAGTAGTTTACGTAAGAAAATGTTCGATTAGCAAATCCGCCATATTTGCAGAGTTGCGAATTGCTAGAGTATCGAGTATCTGGCCCATTGTCTGTAATCTTGATTATTTTATTATAGAGCTTAAAATATTGCGTTTAACATCGCGAAATATTTTTTTGTGGTAGATGTTCTATGACTTATTTTATGCAAAATACTCTATTAAAGGATACGATTTTAAACAGTTTTCGGTATAACCACAATATGCAGCGCCATTTTTAGTCGCTATTTCCTCTTATTTTCTTTTTCTTTGAACGCCAAAAAAGCTAATCCACATTAAAAGTAAACTTGATTAGGCAAATCTGGAGTACTGATTCCTAGTCTGAACAAGCTATAAAGGCTGCTATAAAAAGTAAAGACACATAAAAATTACGAATTCTAGCAACTCGAGTAGAAAGTAGGAATCGAAAGCCAGAGTTATTGGTATGTGGAGTTTGGGTCGGCCGGGAGTATTTGCTAGATGTTCGTTAGGCAAGTGATGATTATTATTTTTGTTTCTGCGGTTTATTGAACACGAGTACGTCTGAACAAGTCATTGATTGAGAGTTGCGCTGAAGGCGAAAGTAACGAAGTTGCACGAAGAGATATAATTATGTTTCAATAAAAATAGCCATTATTTATTAGTTTCGGCTATTTAGCAATGCATCATCGCAATGTAGAGGAGTCGCTTCAGCGGTATAAAGAAAAAAGAAGTTCGCCAGTGTTATGGTTGCGGAATCGTCGTCAGTGAAATCCGCAAATATTGGTGACTCCGACGAGATCATTTATTTTGGTGAAACAATTTTTCTATGCAACTAAACTTCGAGCAGGGTTTTAGTGAGAACATTACCACGTGTAAATTATAACGTTAATTTGATAGTAGTTGCAATTTTACTACCACCGAGTAAACATTTAAAATAATTTACTTATTACTTGTGTGAAAAGTTGAATCAGCAGTTTTACATTTTTTTTAAAAAAAAAATTTATGATGTGAAAAGTAAGTGAAATCGTGATGTTCAAATCTCCGCCTCAAGTAAAAAAGGCTGAGCTAAATCAGCAGACAGCCATATCCGCAAGCGATTTGTCACCGAACGTCACGACCTCAATTATTAATAAAAGTGGAAATGTGCAGCATGAACTAGAAATTAATTTAAATAACTTTGGTGTATTGAACCATAAAGAAAATAAAAGTGCATCGTCGACAAATATTGACGATAATATAAACAATGGAAGTGCATTGACAACAAATGAAAAAAAAATGAACAGTGACGTAGGTCAGTGTTTAGTGCAAACGGCAATTGACCGGTATATTACTGTCAGATCAAAGCGAAGGAGAAGTCCTAGATCAGCGGCCAGTGCAAGCGCGAACAAATTCACTAAGTTAGCTTCCGTTGAATTAACACATGGCAATAGGTATTCTTGCTTGGTTGTTGAAGATCCGCCGCCCGAAAAAACTCCAAAAATTGAGAAGCCGCCACCAATCTATTTGAGGGAAGAATCAAATAGAGAACTTGCAAAAACGATCGAGTTTATTACGGAAGGTGCATTTTATATTTCCGTTATCAAAAGAGGAGATATAAAAGAAACAAAAATTCAACCGCTCAATATTGTTGCTTACAGAGCGTTAATCAAGCATTTTGATCAAGTTGGTAAACATTACTACACGTACCAACTAAAGAGCCAAAAAGGATTAGTTGTAGTATTGAAAGGAATAGAGAGCTACGTAGATGCAAACGAAATTCAAGCTGCTCTCGCTGAGAAAGGTTTCCAATGCAAATCTATTACCAATATTATTAATCGAGAGAAGGCGCCGCAGCCATTGTTCCGCTTGGAATTAGAACCAGATAATAAAAAAGTCAAAGGCAAACATGCAATATATGACCTAAAATATCTACTGCACAGAAGGGTTACCATAGAAGAACCCCGGAAAAGAACACAGTGTGTTAAGTGCCAAGAATATGGACACACTAGAGCATATTGCACTTTGAACGATGTTTGTGTTATATGTGGTGAACTCCATAACGCAAAGGTTTGCAATAAAGCCAAAACGGAAGCATCAGTGAGAAAATGCAGCAACTGCAATGGAAATCACACAGCTAATTATAGAGGGTGCCCAATGTATCTTGAATTGAAAAGGAGAATCAATCCAAAGCAGCGAGCTGAACAACGAATGCTTAATCTCCATTCTTCAGCTAAAAAACAAGCACGCACAGAAATTGTAAACCCAAACGCTCAAAATGGAAATCAGTACGCAACTGTCAACAGTAGTGTGCACCAAGGGGTTTCATACGCAAGTGTTCTTAAAGGTACGGCTCCTAAAGTGCAAGCAAGTGAAGAGGGAAACATCTCAGAAGCTTTAAACAAATTGACTAATATGTGCAAAGCTTCATGGCCATGATGCAGATAACCATGGATCTAATGATGCAGAATATGAACACGCTGATGCAGATAGTCGTAAAAAGTCAAAAATGATCATCATCAAAATAGCTATATGGAATGCAAACGGCCTAGCACAACATAAAGCGGAGGTTCAAGCATTCCTCACTGAGCACAATATTGACATAATGTTAATATCCGAAACACGCTTCACCAAAAATAGCTATTTCAAAATTAATGGGTACTCTATTTATGACACCAAGCACCTAGATGGGAAAGCACATGGAGGCACTGCTGTATTGATTAAAAGAAGATTAAAGCACTATGAACTTACGAAATATGAGAAAGAACATATACAATCAACGAGCATCTGTCTTCAGGAGTGGTCTGGAAACTTTGTCATATCGGCAGTGTACTGTCCTCCAAAACATGCTATAAAAAAACTCCAGTTCTTGGATTATTTCAGCCAGCTGGGTAATAAATTTCTTGCGGGAGGTGATTACAACGCCAAACATACTCATTGGGGTTCCATATTAACATCACCGAAAGAGAAACAACTTTATTAAGCTATAGAGGAACAGTCCTGGATTATTTATCTGCCGGTAATCCAACTTACTGGCCGACGGATAAAAAGAAAATTCCTGATTTAATCGACTTTTGTGTAACTAAGGGCATTCCACGTACATATGCTAAGGCCACCGATTGTTATGATCTGTCTTCTGATCACTCACCGGTAATAGTAACAGTGAGTACCGATGTCTTAAGGAACGAAATACCCAACCGTCTTACAAACAAGCAAACTAATTGGGATCAATATAGGAGGATAGTCGAACAAAATTGTCTATTTAATATTCCTCTGACCACACCAGCTGATACACGGTGTGCTGGAAACCAATTTTAATGAAAAGTTCTGTCACTAAAGAAAATCATAGTGAACCTTATTGAAGGGAGTATACTGAGCTCGGAAAAAGTTGAAATTAAAATAATTGGAAGTGCCGTTTTTTTTTGGCGGCAATTTTAATATTTGAATAAATTTCACAATATGAATGCTTATTTTATACGTCGTTTTTCATTTAGAAGTTTGAGATTTGTCTGTATTATCAATTAATATGATTTTTTCGGCTATTTATACACAAAATTAATAGCATTCCCATTATTGCGACTTGTCAGTCAATAAAATAAAGAGGATATCTACCCACAATACATCTACCAAAAAAACAGTAAAAATTCACCCCCCCCCACCGTAATTTCCCTAGGTTTTTAAGATCTACGATGTATTTTACCTTTTCAAAAAATGAGAACTTTCCTTAGGTTGGTTTCGTGCTGATAAAAATTTGGGAAACTCTCTACTCATCAGGCAGCTACGACCCTACGACTAAACTACAAAAAGACAATTCCCAACTTTTACGTATAATACTAGGTATGAAATGAACGTAATGATTTAGCGAATCATATTGACCAAATCTAAAATGCTATTAAAAGTAATAGCGGTATTTTGTTGAGAACAATTTAAACAAATTTAGTTTTGATTTAACTTTTGTCCTATTGTACTATATATGTACTACGCTTTAATTACAAACTTTTTTGGCTTTATTTAAATAATTTTTTTTTTTTTTTTTATTTTTTCATTTTATTTTATTACGACTGAGACTGCGCTCATCTAGGAATTTTTCTTTCAAATACAAATTTTTATATATCTAGTAAAATTCACGTTTGTTGGGGTGTAACCCACTGGTTAGCCCCATAATCAATTAAACCTATTTACTAATTTTAGTTTGGTAAGTTCACTAGGTCAAGTGGCCTCGTTCTTTGGAGTCTTCTTTCAACGACAGGGTTATCTATCATATGGCGAATATAGGGGTTTCCATGTTCCTGGAGCCTTATTTCGTGTTTTGCGGCATGCATTTTTATTTCCTCTTTGATGTATTCCATCCGTAGGTCCCTGTGAAGGTCTTCATTTCTTGCGTACCACGGAGCATTGACGATGCTACGAAGAACCTTGTTTTGAAACGTCTGTATCATTTTGGCGTTTGTTTGCTTGGTACATCCCCAGAGTTGTATACCGTAGGTCCATATCGGCTTCAAAATTTGCCGAAGCAGCAGCTTATTGTGAATTGTAAGCTCAGAGCCTCTACCTATGAGCCAATACATTTTTCTGAACTTTATGTTAAGTTCTTCTTTTTTCTTTTTGACATGCTCTCTCCACTTAAGCTTGGCATCGAGGGTCATGCCAAGGTATTTAGCTGTATTTGCATATGGCACGAGTCGCGAATTAATTTCTATAGGTAGGTGGTAAGCCTTTTGATAAGTAAAGTTAATATGCGTGGATTTTGTCTCATTAAGTTTGATTCGCCAACGCTTTGCCCAGTTACAAACCGCATTGGTCATCCTCTGGAGTTTGCTCGTTGCATCAGCGACATTATTTCCAACTGCCATAATTGCTGTGTCATCTGCAAAGGTGGCTATGGTTCCTTCATTTGTGGTTGGTATGTCCCTTGTATATAGTAAATACAGGATTTGTCCTAAGACACTCCCCTGCGGGACACCGGCAGAGATTTTCTTTAGCTCAGAGTATTCATCCTCATATTTCACTCGAAAGTGTCTATTGGATAAATAAGATCTTAGTATGTCATAGAATTGTCTCGGTAGATCTCTATGCAGCTTGTATTCCAGACCACTGTGCCAGACTTTATCGAATGCTTGCGCGACGTCCAGTAATATGCTTGAGCATACTTTTTTACGTTCTAACGTTCTTTCAATTATGTTGGTGATTCTATGGACCTGTTCAATTGTATAATGCTTTTCTCTGAATCCAAATTGATGTGGAGGAATTAGTTGTCGGTCCTCAATTATTGGTTTAAGTCTCTTTAGTAATAATTTTTCAAAGAGTTTTGACATGATTGGCAGCAGAGAAATTGGCCTGTATGATTTTTTATCGTTAGGTGGTTTATCAGGTTTTGGTATCATGATTACTTCTGCTACTTTCCATTGATTCGGAACATATTTTAACCGAAAGCTCGCATTGATTATGTGTAGTAGCTTACGAAATCCTTTGTTAGGTAGAGCTTTGATAATTTGGCAAGTAATCAAATCATACCCTGGGGCTTTTTTAACATTCATGTTACTTTTCACTTCTTCTTTTAATTCTTTGAGAGTTACTGGCCATATTTCAAACTCATCCAGCTTGTGAATAGATATTATATTTTCATTGGCAGTTTGTCTTGGTAGTGGTTGGAAGGTTTCCTGGAGATACTCCGCAAATAGATCAGCTTTCTCTTTGTGGCCTCTTGCCCAGGTTCCATCATCCTTTTTAAGTGGAGGCACTTGCATTTTGGGTCTTTTGAGTCCCTTCGTCGCCTTCCACAGTGAGTAATCAGAATTTTTTTCATCAGTTAGGCTAACTAGATATCTGTTGATTGATTCATTTTTAACTTCTTTAAGAAGGGATTTGAGGCTGTTACATAAATTGTTAAGAATTGTTTTGTTCTCCGGTGTTCGATTAATTTGCCAGGTTTTACGAGCTCGTCGTTTTTCTCTTACCAACTCTCTAACTTCCATTGGGTAGGATATGTTAAGCGTCTTCTTATTTTGTAAAATGGGAGTGCTTGCCAATGCAGCATAGTGAATTATTTCATTGAGTTGCTCCAATTCGTCTTCCAACTGTCGAGAATTTCTTATCGGTACCTGGAGATTGATTTTGTCCTCCATTATTTCACGAAAGAGATCCCAGTTTGTTTTTGAATTTGTTAATCTGGGTGCACTTTCCCTTTGAATTACAGTTTCACTGACTGTCATGATAACCGGTGAGTGATCCGATACTAGAGAATTGCTGTTTTCAATGTGAATATAGTTCTGAGATATACCTCTTGCTACATAAAAGTCGATTAGGTCCGGTATCTTAGCTTCGTCACTGGGCCAGTATGTTGGGGAACCACCAGAGTAAAATTCACATTTTGATGTCTGGGCTGCTTGAAACAATTCTTTACCCTTTGACGTCGTAAGTCTAGATCCCCAATAGGTGTTTTTTGCATTAAAGTCTCCTCCAATAATAAAATCACGTCCTAATGATTTAAATAGTTTAATGTAGTCCTCCCTTTTCAAGTTATGCCGGGGAGGACAGTAAGCTGTCTGTGTTTAATGTGAATCCTAACAGTGGTGACTTGCATTGTTTCTTCTTCGATTTCTGTTTCTACGTGGTGTTTTATATTTTCTTTTATTAGTAATGCTGAACCACCTCTTGCTCTTTCTGCTGGATGAATGGAATGATATAAGTTATAACCCCGGATTTTAACAAACGAAGATTTAACAAAATGGCTTTCGGATATTAGAAAAATGTCGATTTTTTCTGTATTTAAAAATATTTCTATTTCTGGAATATGTTGCATAAGTCCATTCGCATTCCAGATTGCTATTCTGAAAGTTGTGTTCTTACTTAACATTTTTTATCGGATTGCGTTGTGGGAGTTGCATTTTCTTCAGTTGATCAAATATCATGTTGTTCAGGTTACTTTGGTCATCTAGCCGCTTTGTAATAGCTTCGATGCTGTTCATAATGTTTTCCATAATTCGATTATTTTCAGAGCCCATATATTTAGTTGAACCCGAGCCTTTCACTACCTGAGCAAATGTTCTTCTTTGCCCTGCGTTGCTTGGTTGTGGATTTTGATCCATCTGATTTGATGGTTGAATCTTTCGAATTTCATGATTTTGCGATTGATTTCGTGATTTATCTCTTAATTTTTGTAGGTGTTTAGCAACCTCACAGCCCCGATAATTGGCCGGATGTTGGCCTTTACAATTTATACACTTAGCTGGTACATCTCTCCCTATTGTACATGCCTGGGTAAAATGTTTACCTGAGCATTTTACACATCTCGGATCCCGGCTGCAATATTTTGGGTGTGATTAAATCCCTGACATTTCTTGCATTGTGGTATGCGTGTAGTGGTTCTCCTCATAGGTTCAATTTTTACCTTCATGTGAAGAATTGCTTTTATACCATAAATATTTTGAACATTTTCTGAGTTATCAAATACTAGCATAAAAAGAGGGAGTCCCCTTTTATTGAAAGTTGGGTTTCCTTCTTGGTTTTCTATTCTCTCTTTTTTAATCATATTCACAGCATCTAGTATTTTAACGCAGTGATGAAAAACGTTATTTGTGTAACGTTACACATTATAACGTTATGTTATTAATTAAAATAATTTATTATAATTTTTTTTTAAATTTATTTTTTTTTATTTTTTTTTTATTTTTTATTTTTTCATGTCATAACGTTTTTGTGTCAAAACGTTACATAATTCGTCGGCTACACAAAAATATTAAAAATGTATAACGTTACACATAACGTTATGGTAACGTTACACATAACGTTATGTAGTGTGTTAAACGTAACGTTTTTCATCACTGGACCTTTATTTTTTAAGTCTTCCATTATTTCTTCGCTTGAGCAAGTGTGATGCAAACCTCTTGCCATAACTTTTATCGGACGAGCCTGTTTGTCCTCATAGGTAAACCACTGATACTTTTCAGCATTCAGCTTCATAGATAATGTTCTATAGGTTTCTGAGTCCAGAGTATTAATTTTCCAAACGTCATTGTTTAGCGCTGTTACCTTATATTCTTTGTCAGTAACCGATTTCATCAGTGACTGAATTATTGGGTAACTGGTTACTCCCACGATACTTATTGGTGGGGTTTTTTTTCTTTCGGTTGCACCAGTTTTAGTGCAATGTTCTTGGTAGATTTACTACCTTTCGGTTGATTGGCCTCAGGTTGGGCAACTTCCGGTTCGGTACTTGTAGTTCCACTAACATTTAGTTGTTCAACCTCAGGTGACGATTCAGCTTTTCTTTTCTTACCCTTCCTGGAATGTTTTTTTTTCTTCTTTAGGATCCAGTTCGTCTCCCTTTCTAATTCATCCTCATCAGTGAGATAGTTGACTTTCTTTGGTTCAATACTCTCTAATTCGCTTTGTTCTTTAGCATCCCGATTCATTTTTAGAAGTTCATTTTCTCGCTTTAGATACTCAATTTCTTCGCTTAGCTTGGCAAATGATTGCTCCATCTTCTGTAGCCTCTCAAAGAGATCCATATTTTCCTTTTCTAGGTCAACAGTTCTTTCACTGAATTTTACTGCTCGCATTGTAAAATTTCCGCTGGCATCACTTCTTTCATGGAGTGTTTGGCCCTCCTCAAAATCCATAGGGTCAGCCTTCGAAGAGTATGGATCCCCCCCGGATGTATTGTCCAGTCGACTGACTGGAGTACCACTTGGGGTAATAACTTTCTCGGACTTATGCATTGCATAGAGTCTTGCTGGTGATCGTGGCACTATGGAACTTCTTCCAAATGGATTTACAGAACTTATCACCTCTGAAGTATTGCGGTCATTGGATAACGACGACTGGGAGCCCGCTTGCTCACCCCTCAAAGTCGCGGGCACTGGGTATCCGTTTCCCTGCGCCGTAAGGTTTTCTCCATTAGAGTCCCCCATATTGGTTATTATATTCAGGGAACCACCCCTAGCTAGTTTTGGTCCACGAATGGTATTTTATTTCCCATTTACCCTCCGACAAGTCGGTTAGGGTTTCCCCCTATCCGCCACCTGGGGACGCGCCCGATGGGAGACTAGCAGCTCCACACGAGTATTTAAATCATGCGGCGCTTTATATTCAATGCAATTGTGGTTGTAATTTTGTCAACAAAATACACTTATTATATAAATAAATAAAGCCGAAAAAATCATATTAATTGATAATACAAACAAATCTCCAACTTCTAAAGGCGGGACCAGACGATGTGAAAATCGATAAATGTTGGTGACATGTATACATATCACCAATGTGACATTTGGTACGTTGGTATTATATACGTTCGCTAAATAGGCGATAAATGAATACACATCAAAAGAGACCACCAACGTTGGTTGACGTACTAGTAAAGCGGTCCAGATGGTGTGGTATGAGTTTATTTAGAAATTTATTGCATTTTCTATTAATGTTAAAATTCGCGTACATACGATTAGGGATATGAAATTATAATTAAGCAGACTCATTGAATTGTTTCTTTACGGCAATGGAGTTTAATCTTGTTTTGTAACGTAGAAAACTGTTTCAAATGCAATTGTAAGTTTGCATGTCTGTCGAGATAAGAAAACTATTCCTCTATATTTATTTAATAAAAGCTGGTTATTTTGTCATTTAGGTAAGTTCCAGTAGGAAACATGCTGAAAGGTACATTCTTGTTCCTGTATTTGTCCATAACGTATGAACAAATAATTAAATTCAAATTATGAACAGAAACAAAGTTTTAAAATTTAGAATGCACTATTTCAAACTTTTGTAAATATGTAGTTTCGTACACATTCGCTTAAATTTACGTAACCAACATTGCACGTATCGTGTGTAGGGTACGAATGCCTCATACATGAACAGTGTGTTCATTTTGCACATCATATGATCCAACGTTGGTCGACCGATATTTGTCGATTTCCACACCGTCTGGTCCGGCCTTAAATTTTATTAGTGTGGGCTTAATAGATATATAATGATAGTTTTCCTTGCGTTTTAGATTTGGTAATTCACTAAATCATAACGTTCTTACCTAGTTCTATACGTAAAAGGTTCGAAAATTGAATTTGTGTAGTTTGATCGTAGCTTCCTGATAAGTAGACAAACTTTTTATCAGTACGAAACCAAACTACCAGGAGCTTAAGAAAATTCACTCACCCCATACAGGAGGGGGGAGGTGAATTTTTACTTTTTCTTTGGTAGATGTATTGTGGGTAGATAGTGTAAGGCCTCTCTTTATTGCCCTTACAGTCAACATGTTGACAGAACGATATTAAGTGTTCTAGTACAACAATATTTGCTAGAGATGTTCTGTGATGGTGGGGGAACGTATTGTTGAGCGTGGGTATATAAAGCCAAACTCTTGACGGACAAGAAAAAAAGGAAAAAAATGATAATTTTGGATTTGATTGAAAACTCGGGTGATCACTTAACAAATGTGTTGTGAGTACAATGAATTTTTTTCAATGTGAAAAATAATAATTGAATTGTATAAAGTCTGTCCAAATTTACGTAGATAAGACAATTATATGTAAAAGTTTGATTTGGTCGAAAAAAAAAAAAATTTATGGACAAATTGTGATGTGCGGGAGTTCCGATAGTTTTGTGTGTTAGTGAAACCAAGAAAAAAAAATATAATCTGAACTGTGATAAAAGCTAAAATTTTATGCAATTATTGGCAGACATATAAATGGTTAAATTTCTAATCAAAAATGTAAAAATGAAAAAAAAATATACATGTAATTATTGTATGTGTTGTCGGACATATTTGGTATAGTTAATAAAAAAAAAAATACCTCCATTAATTTCGATCCGCAAATATACATTTATAAGTTAATTATGTTAGACAATGGTGTAACTAGTGATAGCATAAATGGTTGTACATATGTGTAATTATTATTAAGAAAAAAAAATATAAATTATAAAACAAAATTACAAACTTAAGTAATTGTTAATCATGGCGGTCAGATCGTTGTACAAAATAAAAACATTAAAGTGCAATGGTGGTTCATATTAAACAAAAAAAAAAATAAGATAATAACGACCGAAAACAAAATTAATTTATCTTTGTAAAAACAGTAATGTACAAGCAATTACATAATTAAATATTATAATTACAAACAAAAAAAAAATGTTAAACTATATTTAATTAAATATCATAATTTTCAAAGTAAATCTGAAATCTGATTTAAAATCTTTAATCGATACGTCATAAATTTGTCATCATTGATGTACGCTCAACAGTATTAGCCACGACCTTCATTAAACAATTTTTGGAATATCTTCGTAATTCTGCATCAACATCAACACCCTGGCGGCCATGGTTATTTTGTAAAAATTATTAATTTATGTAAGTGATTATTATTATTGTAATTTTTTTTTTGTATATATATTTAATATTTATATAGTAAATTTAAAAGTTAGCTAAATTAAATTCAATTAGCATATTAGTTTAAACCCAATGCGCATTAATAGTTATAGTTTTCAAAATACTAATTAAGTAGCTAATCAATTGAAATATCCATAGTCATGGACATATGTATATTTTGTGATTTTTATTCAAATTTATTGTTTATGTAAATACTAATTTTCTTTAATTTACTTTATTTTGTTAATAAATATGATTTTTGTAATTTATTCTGTAAATATTTGCGTTTCGTAAAGTTAATTTAAAAAAATGTGGTAATTGAGAATCCGTATGTAGGAGCTGAAACTGAAGTGAGTATGTGAGTAAGTGGTTGCAATTGGTCCTTTCTTCCTCGTTTATTATTATTATTATTATTATTTTTGCGGTCAGATTCATACTGATTCCAAATTCCCTAAATTAAGACCCCGCCCAGGCTGAGCAGCTGGCAAAAAGACCGCGATACAGGAAATTCTGGAATTGGTTCATTTCTGCTAACAGCGGGTATCCAAGATGGAGGCCTGTTTGTTACAGATGGCGCCCAAACGTTAAGGTTTTTTATTATTATTTCACTTTATTTTTCCTATCATTTTCCTTCCTTGGTCTATTCCTTTAGTAAGCACCACTGTTTGTTGCAGATGGCGTTCGATCGTTTATAGCTTGTAAATGGTTTTATTAATTAAATTTTAATTCTATCCCAAATATTAAATAATTTTTTTTTGTGAAAATTTAATTGTAACGGTTTGATTTGAGGTGGTTCTATATTACAGCAGTAATGCGGTACAAATTTGTACTTTTTGATTTTATTGTTGTGACGGTACTACTTCAACGTCTTTCTGTTCGGCACTTTTCTTTATACAGTATCATGCTGGTTCCCCGATTTAGGGTTTTGATTACAGCATCGATCAGATATAATAAGTGTTAAATTCGTAGCTTTGTGATAATATTTCATTATTCATATTGCCCCAGATTAGCTGGTTTTGATTCCTTATGAGTAACGAATTTAGTGTCACCCATTTCTACCATTAATTCCCTAGTTAGTATTCCTCATCCTAAAACAATTGCGACCAACTTATAACACGTTACCCCGGACTCATTTCTGTGTACAAACGTTCAGATGAAAAGAAATGTGGGGTTCGCTCAGTTTCAGCTCCTCGTTTATGAATTAATTATATTCGGTAAATTTAATTTTGAAAGATTTAAGCATTTATCTATTTAGTTGTTTTGCTAATTATATACATCTATATATATATATTTATATTTACTGTATTTTATATTTCAGTTTGATTTTGATTACGTTTTTTTTTTGTATTGTTGGTTATACATTATTATTATTTTTTTTAAGCGATTGAGATATATAATAACATCACAGTTTGTCAATTTTTATTTTTTGTACACAAATCCGCTATAAATTTCAACTTGTTTACTTACATTTTCGGGATTGTGTTTCGGTGATAAGGCGAATTTACTATTTAAAAAAAAAAAAAAAATAAATAATGGACGCTGAACATTTAGAGTTTGACGAATTTCAAGTCGAGTGTTTGGTTCGTTTAATCGAAGGTTCACCTTTGGATCGGTTAACAAAGTTAAAGGAACACCTTGATGTTGAATCAAAACATCCCGTGCTTGCGCCGAACTTACCTCATGAAACAGCCCAGTCAAACCCAAAAGGAGAACTACAGAAGTTGAAGATTAAGTTCAAGTATATTTGCTCCTTGTTGAAGACTGCATATTCCGGTGATTTTGATGAAAGTCATCTAGTTCGATTATCCTCTCGACTAATTCATTTGAAAAATCGTTTAAATCGCATTCGGTTTATTGATTTGCTTATTACAGGCAATGTCGAGGATCTTTTAAATACTACTGATAAATTGATTGACATACACCAGAAATCATCCAAAAAAGAAATTGATTTTAATAAGTCATTAGGCGAGTTAAATCTAATTACGGTGCCCGAGATAGAAGCCGATAATGTCTCTGATATTTCCTCTATATCTTGCCATAATAATGACAATCAATCGGCGAAGCCAACTACGTCAAAGGCGCATTCAAGTATTATGTCACAGGCTAAAACGTTTGAGCAGGAATTAAATGCTTTTGACAACCAAAATTCACTTAATGGTCCAAAAGTTAATTTTGCACCAAACAGGCGAAACCCTGAAGTTCTTTCTCTACAAACCTCGACCGAAACGCACCCGACAGAACAGGACGTAGCTATAAAATCGGTTTACCTTCAACGTAATTTGACCAAGTGGAATATTTCCTTTGATGGTTCACCAAAAGGCCCGCCAGTCAAACGTTTTATTTTTAAATTAGAGCATCTAGCTAAAGCAAATCAAATCCCCACCGAACAACTAGTTACCGATATCAGTTATGTGTTAAAAAGTCCCGCTCAAGATTGGTACTGGATGTACATTGAGAAGAATCGTGGAATAAGTTGGGCTAAACTGAAAGAGGATATTATTAAACGATTTCAAGACCGTCAGACGGATAATGATCTTAGGCATATACTAGATTCACGTAAGCAAAGATTCAAAGAACCGTTCATAGATTTTTACAGTGACATGATGTCGATTTCTCTTCAGTTTGAGGTTCCTCTTCCAGACACCCAACTTATGTACATAGTTCAGCGTAATATGCGCGCGGGTTTGCAAGATAAGCTGGTAGATAAACATTTCGATACCTTGGAGCAAATGGTGCAATTGTGCGTATCCTACGAAGACACATGGTCAAGGACTGGATTTATACCAGAAATGATGTGTCAAAGACGCCAAATTCACGAAGTAACCTTGTCCAGCGATAATACTCATGAGTTTCAACATCAATCTCAATCCAATTTAGATTTAGACGAAGAAGTTTGTGCTATTAATAATAATTCCCTAAATTTTAAGCCAGTCACGAATCTTTTCACAAACAAAACAATCGATGGTTGTTGGAATTGTTACAAACAGGATCATCGGTTTAAAAATTGCAGTTTGCCATTGAAACATAAATTTTGTTTCGGTTGTGGTGCACCTGGGATCTTAAAACCGAATTGCAAAACTTGCCAGCAAAGTTCGGGAAATGCCAAAATGGGGACCAGAAGCAGCTCTACCTGGCCTCCACAAGTTGTAACCGGAAAAGTAGAGCAACCCAAAACTTTGACGTCGAATGTACAGACCCAAGTTTCCAATCCGGAAACTCAGAACAAATAGAGACACATTCTGATGAATCTTCTTGTATTTCTTCTTCGTCATCCTACTCTGATTTTAATTCCTCTTCCAGTAGCACTTCTTCAAAGTCACAACGAGTAAGAAAATATTGGAAAACTCGAAAACATTGCAAAACAGTACTGATTGAATCCTTAATAAATGATTCCACTGATGGTCGGCCTTATGCCGAAGTTGAAGTGTTCGGACAACAAATGATTGGCCTTTTAGACAGCGGCGCTAATGTTTCAGTACTAGGTATGGGAAGTGAAAGATTCCTTAAGATGCCAGATATCAAGTTTCGTCATCTTCCTTCTTTAATCAAAACCGCTAGTGGTCTTTCAGAAACTATTTTAGGGCATATTCGGATCCCTGTTTTATTTATGGGACAAACACGATACCTAACACTTCATATAGCCCCAAGCTTAAGCCAGCCACTGTATTTAGGGACAGATTTTTGGGTGGCTTTTGGCTTAAAAATTTATGTTCCACCATTTGCAGAGGCCCAGATTTGTGAAGTGGCATGTTCAGAAAATAAATCAAAGCCCGAATTAGTTTTCCATGATCTTTCTTCTGAAGAAAAGACTCGTTTAGATTTTGTCATTCAACAATTCCCCTCATCTGCTGTACTCGGATTGGGTAAAACACATATCCTCTGTCATTCAATTGATGTGGGTGAGGCAAAGCCGATAAAGCAACGACATTATCCAATATCGCCTGCAAAACAAAAAGAACTTGATAATGAATTGGATCGCATGCTCGCTCTAGGTGTTATTGAGGAAAGCTTTAGTTCATGGAGCTCGCCTGTCACATTGGTGAGGAAAGCGAATGGCAAAGTCCGTTTGTGCCTTGACGCGAGGAAGGTAAATGCGGTTACGGTGAAGGCGGCTTATCCCTTACCGATTATCGAAGGGTTGCTTGGTCGGTTAGGCAAAACTAGATTTATTTCGAGTATAGATCTAAAAGACGCCTTCTGGCAGATCCCGTTGGATGAGAGGTCGAGGGATAAGACCGCCTTTGCCGTATTCGGTAGACCCCTCTATCAGTTTACAGTCATGCCATTCGGGCTTTGTAACGCTCCTCAAACGATGTGCCGGCTCATGGATAAAGTGATACCACATGAACTTCACCATAAAGTTTTTGTTTATCTGGATGATCTACTGGTCACCTCAGAAACCTTCGACGAACATCTAGAGTTGTTGAGTAAAGTTGCTGGTCTAATTAAGGAAGCTAAATTGACTATTAATGTCGAGAAGAGTAATTTTGTTTTGCGGGAACTACGATATTTAGGTTACATAGTAGGAAATGGTGTGCTTAAAGCGGATATAGGGAAAGTAGCAGCCATCACAGACTATCCGGCACCAAAAACAGTGCGACAATTAAGGAGATTTTTAGGAATGACCGGGTGGTACAGACGGTTCATTAGGAATTACTCTGATTTGACTTCACCACTTACGGACCTCCTAAAGAAAACCAAAAAATTCCTTTGGAGTGATGCGGCTTCAACAAGTTTCAATAAATTAAAGGAGGCTTTATCATCTGCCCCAGTTCTTTGCCATCCTGACTTTTCACGCAGATTTTACATCCAGTGTGATGCATCGAAAACGGGAATTGGAGGAGTACTCTTTCAAAAATCCGACTTGAACGAAGAACGTCCAATCGCATTTGTTTCAGCTAAGCTTAATTCGGCACAAAGAAATTACAGCGTGACCGAATTGGAATGTTATGCGGCGGTGGTTAGTATCAGGAAGTTTAGGCACTATATTGAAGGTTTTGACTTCACAGTAATAACAGATCACGCTAGTCTGACATGGTTAATGAACCACAAAGAACTAACAGGGAGACTAGCGAGATGGTGTTCAAAATTACAGTCATTTACCTTCAATGTCGAATATCGAAAAGGCTCAGAGAATGTCGTGCCCGATGCATTATCTCGCAAATGCGCTGACGAAATCCACGTAACTTTACCAGCTGATTATTTCGTTGAAGCTTGTACTGTTGATCTCGAATCAGACGCCTTTCAGGATGAAGAATATCAACAATTGCTTAGCCAGCTTAAAGATGTTCCTTTAGCCCACTTAAATTTTAAAATTTTTCGTGATCGAATTTTTTACAATTCTAATTTTGAACAATTTCCAATTGGCACGGATTTGCCTCAATGGAAACTTTATATTCCTAAGAAATTGGTTCCCTCACTTATTAGAGATGCTCATTGCCCACCGTCCGCCTCTCATATGGGTGTTGCTAAAACTTTAGAATATTTGCGACGGTATTTTTACTGGACCACGATGTGCCAAGATGTGTCAGATTTTATCAGAGAATGCGAGACGTGCCGAGTTTCAAAACCAGTCAATTATACTATGAGACCACCTATGGGAAATTATTTCGAAGTTTCACGTCCATGGGAAAGAATATTTATTGACTTTCTTGGACCGTACCCGCGGTCGAAATCTGGAAATTGTTATTTGTTTGTCGTGTTAGACCAATATTCTCGATTTGTGTTACTGAAACCTATGAGGGATGCAACCACTAAAAATGTAATACATTATTTACAAGAAAATGTCTTTGATATGTTTTCTGTCCCTGAATTCATTTTTAGCGACAATGGTGTGCAATTTTCCTCCAACGAATTTTCGAAATTTTTAGAAGAAAATGGGATACGTCACCATCGTACACCAAAATATTCACCCCAAGCTAATATGTCAGAAAGGGTAAATCGCACGATATTAGCTGCCGTTCGTTCGTATATTGGAGAAAACCATCGGGACTGGGATTTGCATATTAGCTCGATATCATTGGCAATTCGGAATACTGTGCATCAAAGCACTAACTGTTCACCTCACTTTATCGTTTATGGACAACATCATGTCGGGCATGGTTCTCAGTATGAACTAATACATTTATTAAGAAATTTGTCAGGAAACGATATTTGCGTCTCAAATGTAGATCATCAAACGCTTGCGCAGAGTAGTATCCTAAAACATCTTCGAGAGGCTTATCACAAAAATGTCAACACATATAATGTTCGTAGCAGTTATAGGAAATTCAGCATAGGGCAACGAGTATTCGCTAGGAATTATGTACATAGTGACGCTACCAAAAACTTTTCGGCTAAGCTCGCACCAAAATTTCAGAAAGCATTCATATTAAGACCAGTGGGAAATGTAGCTTATGAACTAGGTGATGAAAATGGTCAATCCTTAGGTATATATCACGTAAAAGATATTAAAAACTAGTCAACAATTCTGTATTGTATATGGTTATCTTCACTGACATAAATCGTGTTTAGAACATAATAGACTATTTAATCTTATTAATAGAAAATTTGCCCGGCTTTCAATGAGACATCTCTCAGATGGGTCGTCCCCACGATTGTAAGGCCTCTCTTTATTGCCCTTACAGTCAACATGTTGACAGAACGATATTAAGTGTTCTAGTACAACAATATTTGCTAGAGATGTTCTGTGATGGTGGGGGAACGTATTGTTGAGCGTGGGTATATAAAGCCAAACTCTTGACGGACAAGAAAAAAAGGAAAAAAATGATAATTTTGGATTTGATTGAAAACTCGGGTGATCACTTAACAAATGTGTTGTGAGTACAATGAATTTTTTTCAATGTGAAAAATAATAATTGAATTGTATAAAGTCTGTCCAAATTTACGTAGATAAGACAATTATATGTAAAAGTTTGATTTGGTCGAAAAAAAAAAAAATTTATGGACAAATTGTGATGTGCGGGAGTTCCGATAGTTTTGTGTGTTAGTGAAACCAAGAAAAAAAAATATAATCTGAACTGTGATAAAAGCTAAAATTTTATGCAATTATTGGCAGACATATAAATGGTTAAATTTCTAATCAAAAATGTAAAAATGAAAAAAAAATATACATGTAATTATTGTATGTGTTGTCGGACATATTTGGTATAGTTAATAAAAAAAAAAATACCTCCATTAATTTCGATCCGCAAATATACATTTATAAGTTAATTATGTTAGACAATGGTGTAACTAGTGATAGCATAAATGGTTGTACATATGTGTAATTATTATTAAGAAAAAAAAATATAAATTATAAAACAAAATTACAAACTTAAGTAATTGTTAATCATGGCGGTCAGATCGTTGTACAAAATAAAAACATTAAAGTGCAATGGTGGTTCATATTAAACAAAAAAAAAAATAAGATAATAACGACCGAAAACAAAATTAATTTATCTTTGTAAAAACAGTAATGTACAAGCAATTACATAATTAAATATTATAATTACAAACAAAAAAAAAATGTTAAACTATATTTAATTAAATATCATAATTTTCAAAGTAAATCTGAAATCTGATTTAAAATCTTTAATCGATACGTCATAAATTTGTCATCATTGATGTACGCTCAACAGTATTAGCCACGACCTTCATTAAACAATTTTTGGAATATCTTCGTAATTCTGCATCAACATCAACACCCTGGCGGCCATGGTTATTTTGTAAAAATTATTAATTTATGTAAGTGATTATTATTATTGTAATTTTTTTTTTGTATATATATTTAATATTTATATAGTAAATTTAAAAGTTAGCTAAATTAAATTCAATTAGCATATTAGTTTAAACCCAATGCGCATTAATAGTTATAGTTTTCAAAATACTAATTAAGTAGCTAATCAATTGAAATATCCATAGTCATGGACATATGTATATTTTGTGATTTTTATTCAAATTTATTGTTTATGTAAATACTAATTTTCTTTAATTTACTTTATTTTGTTAATAAATATGATTTTTGTAATTTATTCTGTAAATATTTGCGTTTCGTAAAGTTAATTTAAAAAAATGTGGTAATTGAGAATCCGTATGTAGGAGCTGAAACTGAAGTGAGTATGTGAGTAAGTGGTTGCAATTGGTCCTTTCTTCCTCGTTTATTATTATTATTATTATTATTTTTGCGGTCAGATTCATACTGATTCCAAATTCCCTAAATTAAGACCCCGCCCAGGCTGAGCAGCTGGCAAAAAGACCGCGATACAGGAAATTCTGGAATTGGTTCATTTCTGCTAACAGCGGGTATCCAAGATGGAGGCCTGTTTGTTACAATAGCCTCTTTATTTTATTGACTGACAAGTCGCAATAATGGGAATGCTATTAATTTTGTGTATAAATAGCCGAAAAAATCATATTAATTGATAATACAGACAAATCTCAAACTTCTAAATGAAAAACGACGTATAAAATAAGCATTCATATTGTGAAATTTATTCAAATGTTAAAATTGCCGCCAAAAAAAAACGGCACTTCCAATTATTTTAATTTCAACTGTTCCGAGCTCAGTATACTCCCTTCAATAAGGTTCACTATGATTTTCTTTAGTGACAGAATTTTCATTAAAATTGGTTTCCAGCACACCGTGGATATTGATGCGGCGGCCGAAAATTTAAAAGGCGTCATGGCATTATCAGCTGAAAAGGCTACACCTGTCATAAGTAGTTCTGAAAAAGTTAATAAACTGCCACATAATATACGGGAACTAATCCAGGAAAAACGGAAAATTCGTCGGCTATGGCAGCAAACAAAATCACCGTTATTGAAATGGAAATTAAATCGAGCTATCAAGGCCTTAAGATTTGCTTTGCGGGAAGAAGAAAACCAAAGCGTCCAGTATTATTTAAGTGATCTCTCGATTAGACTACCGACTGGAAATTGGGCGAGAAGCGATGAAGAAAAAGCCAATGCTTTTGCTGATCATCTAACAACAGTATTCACACCACACGAAGAAGATAATAATTTCGTGCTACCCCAGCAAATGGATGATGGTTTATCCTACAAACCTATAAAGTAAAATTGGAAAAAAGTTAAGAATACAATTAAAAATTGTATAAACCCGAAAAAGGCACCAGGGCATGATCTTATTACTAGAAAAATGATAAGGGAAATGCCAGACAAATGCATACAACTAATAACATTCATATTCAACGCGATCATGCGAACCAGTTATACTCCTCAAAAATGGAAAATATCTTTGATCACAATGATACATAAGCCTGGAAAAAATGAAACGCAGATCTCATCATATCGTCCAATAAGCATGCTGCCCACAATATCAAAGCTATTTGAAAAAATGTTACTAACAAAATTGAAACCAATATTAGAAGAACGGCGCGTTATACCGACCATCAATTTGGGTTCCGAAATCAACATGATACCACAGAGCAAATTCACAGAATTGTAAACGGAATCAAAATCACTTTCGAGGAAAAGAAATATTGTTCTACTGCTTTCTTGGATATAGCTCAAGCATTTGATAAAGTTTGGCACGATGGGCTAATATACAAAATTAAAGAGCTTCTACCGAAGAAATTTCACTCAATTTTGGGAAACTACCTTATTCAAAGGCAATACATGGTCAAACAAAATGGCGCAACTACTTGCTTAAATGATATTAATGCAGGTGTCCCGCAAGGCAGCGTTCTAGGGCCAATATTATACTTGTTGTTCACAGCCGATTTACCTGTAACCAATAAAGTAACAATATCACCATTTGCCGATGATACGGCCATCCTGGTGTCACACAATAATCCCGAAATTGGCTTAAAGGAGTTACAGATCATTTAAACAAGATCGCGGACTGGCTAAAGACATGGCGAATAAAAGTGAACGAAAACAAATCAACTCACATCACATTCACGCTGAACAAACGCACCTGCCCACCAGTGAAATTAAACAATACAAATATTCCTCAACAAACTAAGGTCTACTACTTAGGTTTGCACCTGGATAGAAGGTTAACGTGGAAAAACCATATTGAAACTAAGCGCAACCAAATAAAAATGACATTTTCCAAAATGTATTGGCTGATGGGAAGGAAATCTCAGTTGTCATTAGCCAATAAAGTTTTACTGTACAAAGCTATAATCAAACCCATATGGATATACGGTATTCAGTTATGGGGATCCACCAGCGCTTCAAACAGAGAGCTCCAGCAAACGAACTCAAGCGAAAATACTTCGAAGTATTACTAATGCTCCGTGGTACATTCGAAATAGTAATATACATGACGACCTTGGGATTAAAACCATTAAAGAAACAATTAAAGAATTCAGCTCTAAATATTATTCAAAACTAGACGCGCATCCCAACGATTTAGGCGACTGATTTAGGCGACTGAAAAGAACAGATCCACTCGGACTGATGAACCTGTAAACCTGTACATTTATTAAATTAATTAAATTGTGAGCACTAACAATAAGTATTAACATTGGTTAAGACTTAAAATATGTAATAATTTTAGCTTAAGATTTGATTACTTCTTGTTAGTTTCTTATGTAGAAAGATTCAAGAATAAAGCCATTGGCAGCATTTAAAAAAAAAAAAAAAAAAAATTGATAGTAAATAAAAAATAACATGTACCAGGTTCATCATTATATTTCTAATAACAATTTATCAAAACAAATAAACGAATCATCATCATTGAAGTTATGGGAGCCGCAACGATGTCCGATGAAGCAATTTACGCAGCAAGAAAATCGTTTTTTTATTTTATTTAAACTAACAAGAAGTATTCAAATCTTAAAAATTGTTTTTGTTCACAATTTATTTAATTTAGATAATATTTACATACGTGTATCCTAAACATTTAATAAATATTCGCTTGGGTTCATTGAAGAAGTTCTTAGTCATGACAGCTGCAATATGCTTACCATCAGCCAATACATTTTGGGAAACATCATTTTTATTTGGTTGCGCTTTGATTCAATATGTTTTTTTCATGTCAGTCTTCTATCCAGGTACCAACCTAAGTATTTGACCTTGGTTTGTTGATGAATGTTTATATCGTTTAGTACCACTGGTGGGCGTTTGTTCAGTGTGAATGTGACGTGTGTTGATTTATTATCATTCACTTTAATTCAGCCAGTCCTCGATTTTTTTCAAATGATTCTGTAATTCCTTTGATGCAGTTTCGGGAATACTGTGCGATGCCAGAATGGCTGTTTCATCGGCAAATGTTGATATACTTTGTTGGTTACAGGGCAATCGGCTGTATACATCAAGTATAATATTGGTCCTAGGACACTGCCTTGAGGGACAAGAAAATTGTTAGCGCAAAATTTTTTATTTTTGCCGTTTACTAGATTCTCAGTCTTGTTCACCCTCTTTCAGGTAGTTCGGTGTTGAATAAGGCAGGCGAAAGCACGATTAATGTCACCATGAAAGA
Source organism: Tipula helvola (assembly GCA_963556165.1). Taxonomy (NCBI): domain Eukaryota; kingdom Metazoa; phylum Arthropoda; class Insecta; order Diptera; family Tipulidae; genus Tipula; species Tipula helvola. The sequence goes on along the minus strand of OY744481.1, from coordinate 111,449,991 downwards.
ATTGAATGACATGATTGAATCGATGGAACAGCAAATCAGTGACCCGCGTCTAGTAGTGTATAGTGAGACTCGACTAAAATACACACGCAGAAGTGTTGAAGTAATGGCTTTACACATCGAATCCTTTTGTATGGTTCGAGATTTTGGAACAACAGTCCTATTATGGCATTACGCAAGAAGCCACAAAATATTCTGACACAGTCAGTGCACTTGATGCATGGTTATATGACCAATTTGCAGGTCTCATTACGAGCAAAAAGGGAAGTTATCGTTATACTACGTTTAAGAAGGAACTTGTTAAAGCACAAGGGGAAATTCGATAACGTTTCAATACGTTAGCTTTGGATGCAGTGCCATCCACCGCAAGGTCAGTTGGTTTTACCACCTTTGGAAAACGACTTGGCATTAATAGTGCTCGCTGAAAGAGCAGAAAATCTCATCGAGATATTACTCGTCAGCAGCTTTATTCGAGTTAGTTTCCGTAGGGTCGAGGGACTCAGTAAATTCCTCTAACTTTGAGAAAAAGTGGGAAGATTTCGAACCACGTATTCTCGAAGAGGTTCAAAAATGATCGGTAAATATCAGGATGTATATTGCCTTATCGTAGCAATTACAGGGATCGGAGAAACACGAATAATGGTGTTGCAAGTACGATCGATCGTTTGCTGGTAATTCTGGATAATCAGTCGTGCCAAAAAAATAATTGCTCAGCCACGTTTGACGGCGTGTTTGGTTGGGGCAGAGACTTGTCGTCTTATTATTAGGGGAAGAAACACTAATCGGGGTTTTTTAATTGATACAGGGGATGACATATCAGTGATACCATCAAATCCCCAAAACAAGTCGGGGTTGAAGTAGTGTTTAATATATACGCTGCTAACGGTACACCCATTAAAGTAATGGGCATGCATATGCCTAATATTAATATCGGTTTGAGACAATGCTCTTTATGCAAAGTAGGCGTTTCGCTCCGAAAGCTCATTTCAAATCCATGGTGGCTCAAGGCGTTTTTCGGCCCAGGAAGGATCCCCTAGTGAAGTCCATTGCACTTGGTGCAATAAAATAATTCTAAATGGCGGCCTTTTGGTGACTATAGAGCCTTAAACAGCGTTACAATACCTGATTGCTACATCATACCGCACTTGCAGGACTTTTTCTTCCAACTAGAAGGATGCTCTATTTTTTCTAAGTTAGATTTGATTCGCCATCGACATACCTAAAACCGCTATAGAAACTCCTTTCGGACTATACCAATTCTGCAGTATGACTTTTGGGCTGCGTAATACCGCCCAGTCATTTAGATCTTATGAATTCTGTTCTAAGAGCGTTTCCGTTTTGTTTCAATTAGGATTGCGGTAGGATTCCTAGGTCATACGGTGACCGCTTAGGGTACTTTACCTTGGCCATAGCGATTTATGGGTATTTGTTATGGGTATTTCTCAGTACGAACGCCCAGTAACACAGCAGAAGTTACAACGATTTTTGGGAATGTTTAATTTTTATCGTAGGTTCACCCCGGCTGCAGCGCAGGATTTAGCGATATTATTAGTTGGTTATTGGTCAGAGCAAGCAAGCAAAGCATTCGAAACCTGTAAGGCTAAGGTTTCAGAGTTCATAACGCCGGCACATCGCAAGTACAGCGCTTTCGATCTTCAGCTGTTGGCAACCTATTTAGGCTGTTAAAGGGACGAACATTTGTTTTGTACATAGATCATAAACCAGGAAACCCCCTATATAGGCAATAAGGACACACACTAACATGTATCAGGTACAAATGATGTGGTTGTGGATGCACTTTCTCGGTAAGGACAGATCAACATTTCCGAGTCCGTAGATTACTCGTTGATCGCGGATTTACAAAACACTGGTAAAGAATTGGCTGAGTTGATTGTCAATGGTAATTCCGCATTAGAATTTCGTAAATTTCTGAATCATTTTAAATTTTTAAATCCGATAAGACTTTGTAATACGCCCAGTCTATTTACTCCTGTTACTTATTCAGAAGTTAAAAGTTTCGCACAGTCATGCGTTTCTCTCATGTCAGAGAGTTAAAGTCACACGATATACTAAATCTGCAATGGGTTCTTTCGGAAATATGTTAGACCGCTTCAGGGAGGTTCACATGGGTATTATCGGACCATTGCCAGTTTTTGACGTGAATCGTTACTGCGTTACCATCACTGCATCCAGGGTAGCGTTCGTTTTGTTTTCCAATTCGGTCATCTTGGGGTTCCCGCATTCATAGTAGCAGACCAAGGCTCGCAGTTTGAATAGGAGCTATTTAAAGAAATATCAGGTTTGTTAGGTTTCATATGCAGACGACGGGGTATAATCCAAAGTGTAATGTCACGGTGGAATGTTGGCATAGGACGCAAAAGCAGCACTTTGCCATTAGTGCTGTTACGGTTGATACCTAAAACTCAATGCACAACGCAATTCCCAAATCAACACCGTCCGAAATTTACATGCGTAAATGAATTCAACTCAATCTAACCTCCAGCACAAACCCTAAATAAATCCCTTTCTGAAACCAGCGCCAACTCGATCTTTACTCAACCTAAATCTTAACCCTTAACAGAACCCAGAATTCAAAGCTCAAGTCATTCTGCAAATCTATAAGGTACGGAAACTGTGTGTGCCCAAAATAATTCAATTTTGAAACTTAAGCTCAAATAGTTCCCGGATTAACCCCATCTCAATCTAAATCAACGCCAACTCAACTTCAGCTCAACCCCAGTTTGAGCCAAATCTTAACTTTCTGCTCAATTTCAAACTCAACGGACAACTCAATTTCGAAACCAACTAACAGGAATCTTAAGTGTAGTGCTACACAATTAATTTTAAAATCCATTCGTTGCCTCAAAATATTCATCGGAGCGTTTACTTCCACTCAACTGCAACTCTCTCCGAACTCAACCCTGAACTCAACACTAACTCAACCCAAACACAACCTTCAACTTAACTTTCAACTCAACCCCAAATTCAACACTTAACTCAATTCCGAAATCAACACGTTTCTGAAACAATATGCACACATTTGCTTGATTTAATTAAGCCCCAACTCAACCCCACCCCACCCCACTCCACCACTAAAAAAATCCGCAACCAAATACTTCGGTCGCCTCAACTCAACACCCTACTAGACCACAACAACCCTCAACTCATCCATAATTGGAAACTATCAACTTACCTGAAATGAACCCTTCACTAAACCCCAACTCTACCTCAACTCATCACCAACTCAACTTTCAAAATAACTCTTAACTAAATTTAATGAAATCAACTGAAAAGAGCTTAATCTAATTTTCAGCTCAACTTTCAATCCAACTTCTAACAAATTTCCAGCTGAACCGCTAACTTAACTCTAACTCAACCGCCAATTAAATCCCCAAATCAACATGGTAGAAAAAACTACTTGCGTGCCCATCTCACCCAAATTTATTCCTAGTTCCAATATTTTCTTTGTTTGTTTAATTTTCGGAACACCGGATGCTGATTTCACCGAACCAGATACAGATTGCAACTCAAGTAGGTTATTTTTGGCTATCAAACCACTTATCCTTTGGATTGTCCTTCGTTTCCTAAAGCTGTTATCATCGGTACCGGAAGATGCAGGGGCATAAAATAACAAAATCAAAAGTTAAATAATAAAAAAAGAAAAATTAAATAAAATTATTTTTTAAATTTATTTATTTATTGTTTCTTGAAATCTTTGGTATTTTGTCTTTTTTATTGTTGTGCACCGTGGTCTAAACACGCCACTTTAGTTGCTTCATTTAGAAACATTTGCGATGAACAATTCCGGGTCCAGATTCATCGTATTCCGTTTTTGAGATCCACATCTGTTGGAAGGTGGATAGTGACGCCAAAATTGAACCACCAATCCATACAGAATATTTACGTTCTGGCGGTGCAATAATTTTAATTTTAATTGTTGATGGTGCAAGAGCCGTAATTTCTTTTTGCATACGATCCGCAATACCTGGATACATTGTGGTACCACCGGAGAGTACCGTATTCGCGTACAAATCTTTTCGAATATCAACGTCACATTTCATGATTGAATTATACACGGTCTCGTGAATACCGCACGATTCCATGCCCAAAAATGATGGTTGGAAAAGGGCTTCAGGGCAACGGAAACGTTCATTACCAATTGTAATGACTTGACCATCAGGTAATTCATATGATTTTTCGAGTGATGTTGAAGCGGCTGCGGTTGCCATTTCCTGTTCAAAATCCAATGCGACGTAACATAATTTTTCCTTGATGTCACGAACAATTTCACGTTCAGCTGTGGTTGTAAATGAGTAGCCACGTTCCGTTAAGATTTTCATCAGGTAATCGGTTAAATCACGACCAGCCAAATCCAATCGAAGGATGGCATGTGGTAAAGCATAACCTTCGTAAATTGGTACTGTATGTGATACACCATCACCAGAATCTAATACAATACCAGTGGTACGACCGGAGGCATACAGCGATAACACAGCTTGAATGGCAACATACATGGCGGGTGAATTAAATGTTTCGAACATGATTTGTGTCATCTTTTCGCGATTAGCTTTTGGATTCAATGGCGCTTCAGTCAATAGGACTGGATGTTCTTCGGGTGCAACCCGCAATTCATTGTAGAACGTGTGATGCCAAATTTTCTCCATATCATCCCAATTCGTAATGATACCATGTTCGATTGGATATTTCAACGTTAGTATACCACGTTTGCTTTGTGCCTCATCACCCACATACGAATCTTTTTGACCCATACCAACCATAACACCTTGATGGCGTGGTCGGCCGACAATCGATGGAAATACAGCACGTGGTGCATCATCCCCCGCAAATCCAGCTTTACACATTCCTGAACCATTGTCAACAACTAGAGCGGCTGCTTCTTCGTCACACATTTTGATTAAGCACTTTTTGATTCAGAACAGAATAGAAACACAACAAAACACAGACTCGTCGATTTTTTTTTTTTTTTTCAAAATACGTATACGGAGGTAAGTTTCACTTTTGAATAAACAAACTCGAGTGAAAATTTTAATTTTTATTACACGGTTTTTATATTTTTCGGAGCAAAAATCCCAAATAAACATGAAACATTTTTTTATTATTGTTGTTGTTGCTTTAATTACAACGCCACGATTTAACTATTATGCGAGTCTATAATTAGAGATGAGATTTGTTGTGTGTGTGCACTATATGAATGAAAATCTAACCATTTTTGGTGCGGTTTTCATGCGCGACACAAGATTTGTGCATTATTTTTAATTAGCTGTGCACGATTCTGCTGGTGGTAAAAAAAAATGTAAAAACAAAAAAAAAAATCAAAACAAATAGCTAATTGCGAAAAAATACAGAATTTCTTATTTAGGAACTGGAAGTGTATATAAAGATAGAATTTGATTTTTATTTTGTCACAGTGAGACATTGGATAATGATTCGTCATGCAATAATTGTAAACAAAGTAGTTTGGTTTTAGATTTATAATTTAGAGTAGGTACAGTTAATTATAACTAAGTAGATATGTTATCACATTATACAAAACGGAAAGTATCTATAGTTTTGGTGACATGTCGGAATTAAAATGTAATTGTTCTGATCGGAAAAATCGTTTAATAAAACTCCTTATGATTATGTTATGTGTATAACTATTCCTTTTATAAACAAAAATTTACGAAACCCCTTAAAATAAATTGAATCGAAACCGCAGTTAGCCGTAAAATGTATCACTTATGCCCTTGTTTAGGTACAAAATTAATTAAGTGAACAACAATCATTTTAAGTGTGACTGAGGGATATCTTTTAATTAATTATGTCTTGTTCACATAATATAGTGCATGTCACGTTGTACATAGTGGAATAAATCGACTGTAGCACGCCTTTTGGAGAAAGTTTACAACTTACTGACGAGGTGTGACTAGAGGGTTGTTCCCGGGAATTATCAGTACAAATTTCCCGGGAAAATAGGTACATTTATATAAACCCGCCTCCCGGAATTTTCATCATAAATCTCGGGAATTTCTAATTTGTATTTTTCTCAAAATTTATTCATTTTGTTCAGTTTCAAAATTGTTGTATTCTATTTGGTTAATTTTTTACAGAAATGAATAATTTTAATTTTTATGATGAACCTTGATCTGAGAATTCATCTTTGTCAAATTAAAAGCTACGTAAATTCAAAATGCATTATTTCGTTTTCTATCAAAGACGCAACAAGGAAGTTGTTTTGTACAAAACTTAAAGGCTACGGAGAAGATTTTGTGTGACTCACACAATTTCCAAATAAATCCGTAGAGGATACGGACTATATTTATAGGCTATCGAATAATTAACTCGGTAAGACCAACGCGTCTAGGTGCATCCAAACGGAGCGTTGGTGAGATTGGCGGATTGGCTACATTCTATAAGTGGTTGTTTCATTGCCCTTCTAATGGAAGAGCCAAGAAGTTGGAACTATATTTGCTGTTGGATGTTTTTCTAGAAAGAACAGTCCAACAATTTCCTTTCGAGCTGATTGATTATAATAGAAAACTGAGTGGCCGACAGGGAACATAGTTTCTTGTTTCTCTTATTGGCAAGTCATTGTGTCTATAGAAACGTGAACTCACAAGTGCATGAGATTAAACCGTTCTTCTCAGTATGCTCTTTCCTCTCAATTTTTTCAAACCAAGCCGTGAAATGCCTCGCTGATCAGCGGAATAAAACTATCGCCAGTAAACTATCAAGCCTTATATTCATTTTAAGGCCTTTTGACGATTTGGCGTCTGCTGGTGGGGGGATCAGCTGATTAGATCAGCTCCGTAACCTTCAGTAGGGTGCTCTTCACGTGAGCTGTTCTGGTCATGTTTCAGGCAGCTGGCGGGATGAGTACGATTGTGGTAGGGGTAACCTTGCCACAATTCGCAGGTGTACGTACTGCCTCCACGTGGCAATCGTCGGTAACTGATGTGGTCTATTACAGTTTTGTTCTAGTTGACTCAGGCCAAAGTACGGCGCTAAAGGAGAAAACCTTAACAAAAAACCCTAATCTAAGGTGGAACAGCATATGCCGATGGATGAATGACTGATAGGTTAATCAGTCCCAAATATGCGGACTCTGGATACCAGGCGCCCTCCAGTTTTATTTAGCCTTCCTGTGGTAGCTGGGTATCCCACAGGTGACCTTCATTTCCCAAATACTCGTGGGAATAAAATGCCTAAAAAAATAAAAAATAATGATAAGGATGGTAACGCTCCTAAAGCGTCACGAACCAGCGAGGATTCTGCGGTGGCTTTCGAGGGCTCAGGTCCTCTTTCCGCTGTGGAAGCCCCAATGGGTGGCACATCGGATGGGGAAATCCGTTCGGAGTTTGAGAACTTACTTCTCAATTCCGATATGGAAACCTCAGGAGATGAGGAACAGGCCCCCGTAAGTGGGGGATCTCCTCTGTGAAAACAGGGGAAAGTGCGGACGTCGGGGAGTGTCGGAAGGGAAAGGTTGACTTCAACAAACCTGCTGCGGCTCCTCATGTGAAAATGAGTGGGGCTGCGAAAAAGCGGTACAGGAAGCTTCTAGCTGAGGGCAAAGCGCCCGGTAGTGAAACAAGGCTTCTGGCGGTGCGGCCACGGAAGGAGACTTGCGCTCCTACGACGGCCCAACCGCCAAAGAGGGACCGCTCGGATGACGAGACTTCACCGGCACAAAAAAAGGCCAGGGGGGAAGAACATGTCCTGGTGGCCTCGGGTTCTGCGGTCCGGTCTGGAGTTACCTTCAGGCAGGCTGCGGAATCAGAGATCATTGGGATCTTACCCTCTGGCTTTCCTGAGGTTGCCCTCACTGGAGAGCAGCTTAAAGCTGTCCAGGAGGGAATCTTGGATAAGGTGCTGGAGCAGGAGGCCAAGGAGCTTAAACCCAAGTTCCTTGGCAGTCAGCTTCGGCTTGGTTGGCTGGTAGTGACCTGTGCCGACCGGGCCACTGTACAGTGGCTCAGGGAGACCATAGGCACTATTAAGCCATGGGATGGTGCAGAGCTGATTGTAGCCGAGGCGGGAAATCTGCCTCGAGCTAGAATCGTGTTTGGTACCTTCCCAAACAGTGCCGAATTGCCCACGGATAAGCTTCTGGGTTTTATCAGAAGCCAAAACGAGGGCATGCAGGCGATCAACTGGAGAGTGGTCAGGAGAGAGGCGAAAGGCACTTCAGCTTTTTGCACGTTCTCCATGGACCACTCATCGGTTGAGAAGCTCAAACAAATTGATTTCAAAGTCAATTTTAAGTTTGGGATTGTCCAACTGCACCCCAAGGGGGGCCAGGGTGGTGGAAAGTCAGGTTCCAGGGGCGGGCCCCAAGTGGTCAAGCCTGTGGAGGATATCGTGGCTGCACCTGTGAAGGCGATCGTGGCCGCACCTGTGGCGGCTATCGGGGCCGCACCTGTGGCGGCTATCGGGGCCACACCTGTGGTTAAAACCACTGGTGTGGCGGCCCTTTCCAGGAGACAGGCGAGGAGAAGGAGAGAAAGAGAGAGGAAGGCGTCAGCGGTTGTACGGAAAATGGCCCCGCGAGGGGTCACCTCGCGCAAACCACTGGTGAAGCCTGGTGGCTCTCAGTCAGCTGTGGACAGCAGCAGTAAGATGGAGGACACGGATTCGCCATCTGGCAATGGCAGTGCGAGCAAGGAGGCTAATCCAGGCCTTCAGCAGACGACGCTGCAGTGATGGCACACATAACCTGCCTACAGATAAACCTGCATCATGCAAAGGCGTCTTCGGACGTCCTTTGTCGTAGGTTTATCTGCCAGAAAATTGGCATGGCTCTAATACAGGAGCCATGGGTAATAGGTAACCAAATTAAAGGTATACCAAAACAAATGGGTAAGTTGATTTATTGTAACGGAACTGAGAGTCCAAGGGCGGCCATTTTGGCCAGCTCGCAAATTAATTTTATTCCCATTTCAGAGTTCATCTCCAGGGACTTAGTGGCGGTAATGGTGGAGGTTCTGGGTGAAAGAGGGAAACAGGAGGCTATAATGGCCTCCGCCTACTTTCCTGGAGACTCGGAAATGATACCTCCTCTCGAAGTTAGGCGGCTCATAGCTCATTGCCAGCACAATGGGCTGGCTTACCTAATAGGATGCGATGCAAATGCGCACCACACGGTGTGGGGCAGCACGAACATCAATAATAGGGGTGAGTACCTTTTTGAGTATATAATTACTAACAATGTAGATATTGTCAATAGGGGAAGGAAACCTACTTTCATAAATGCGATTAGGCAGGAGGTCCTAGATTTGACCCTCGCTAGTCCGCATTTTAGTCATTTTGTTAAAAATTGGCATGTGTCTGAAGAGGCCTCCTTATCGGATCACTTGCACATCAGATTCGATTTGGCGGCCGAGGCCATGCAGCGGCAGGAGATAAGAATTCCAAAACTGACCGATTGGGACTCCTATAGAGTTTCACTCGAATCAGAAATGCCCTCGGTAATGGGGAACATAGAGTCTCCAGAGGGCTTGGAATTCTGTTCAAACCAGCTGCATAATTCTATACACTCGGCTTACGAAAACAGCTGCCCAGTTAAGCGAAGAGAGTCCATTAAGTTGGTCCCTTGGTGGAACGGGGCGCTGAGTAAGCTGAGGAAAAAATCTAGAAGGTTATTCAATAAGGCTAAACGCACCGGGGAATGGGGCGAGTATAGGATGGCCTTAACGGAATATAATCTGGAATTAAGAAGATCCAAAAGGGCTACCTGGAGAAACTTCTGTGAGGGAATCATTGAATTACCCTCTGCAGCTCGTCTCCAGAAAGTCCTTGCTAGGGATCACTCAAATGGTTTGGGGCTTCTTCAGAAGCAAAACGGGATGTTCACTGAAAACCGGAAGGAAACCCTGGAGTTACTATTAGGTACCCACTTTCCGGACTCAATAGTGGTAGGTACCCAGGAGGACCCGCATGACCCTTCAAGTGAGGTAGACTATTCACCCCACAGTAGGATCTGGAGCCTCTCTGGAAAAATGTTCACACCCAGCAAGGTGAGATGGGCTATTGGCTCTTTCAAACCGTTCAAATCTGCTGGAGGGGATGGTATCTTTCCGGCTTTACTTCAAAAAGGTATTGAGGAAATACTCCCCAGCTTGGTCCAGTTGTTTCGGGCAAGTTATGCTTTTAACTATATTCCGAAACTATGGAGGAAAGTAAATGTGGTCTTTATACCAAAGGGAGGGGGTCGTCTGGACACCCAGCCCAAGGCTTATCGGCCAATTAGCCTGACATCGTTTCTATTGAAGGCGATGGAAAAAATCCTGGATAATCAAATAAGAAATGAAATCCTTGTAAATAACCCACTGCATCGGAACCAGTTTGCTTATCAAGCTGGCAAATCAACTGTGATGGCTCTTAGTGGTCTAGTCACGAAGATTGAAAGAGCGGTGGCTTTTAAGGAAATTGCCCTGTGTGCCTTTGTGGACATTGAGGGGGCATTTGACAATACCTCCTATGGTTCAATAGAGAGGGCAGCCATGGAAAAGGGGGTTCCGCCGTCTACAACTAGGTGGATCCGCTCCATGCTGAAATATCGTGATATTACAGCCACATTAGGTGGCGAGTCAGTAACCATCAGGGCCGTAAAGGGCTGTCCCCAAGGAGGTGTACTGTCTCCTCTTTTATGGTCATTGGTTATTGATAGACTACTGGTCCTCCTGAATAGCCATGGGTTTGATGTCCAGGGCTATGCGGATGACGTGGCTATCGTGATTAGAGGCAGGTTTGATGAGATCATCTCTGATCTCATGCAAAATGCACTCAACTTGATATGGCAGTGGTGTGACAAGGAAGGACTTAGTGTCAATCCAAACAAAACTGTCATTGTCCCTTTTACGAGGAGGAGAAAGCTCTCGCTTGTAGCTCCCTCGTTAAACGGTACTATTGTTGCCTTTTCCAAAGAGGTTAAATATCTAGGGGTTATCCTGGATCATAAACTGAACTGGGAACAACATATACAAAAAATTCAAAATAAGCCACAAAGGCTTTTTGGGCCTGTCAGAGACTCTATGGACGTACTTGGGGACTACAACCAAAAATGATCTACTGGTCATTTCTAACAATTATTAGGCCTATGATCACTTACGCATCGCTAGTGTGGTGGCCTAAAACTGAACAAAGGACAGCGCAAACTTTATTAAATAAGGTTCAGCGTATGGCCTGCATTGGGGTTACGGGCTCAATGAAAACATGTCCGACCGCAGCAATGGAGACACTTGTAAGGTTTTGGTTATATAAATAATAAAACCTTTCTCGATCTTTTTAAATTGTTTTTTATTTATAAATTCACTAAACAATTTTTTGTTAAATGTTATAATTATTTATTCTAAATTTTATAAACTTAAATTTTTAAACAAAGTTTTCATTTATAATTTGCACCAAATAAACCATTTGATATTACAATTTTTCCCAAAAAGAAACAAATAATTTTCAACAATTTCTTTGGGAATTATCACTAAAATTTATTTTTAAATATTCAAAAGTAACAAGATGCTACTGCCACTTGATCGAGAGAACTGATGATGTTTTTATTTCGTTCAAACAAAATATAATTTGTTTGTCCGTATACGTAACAACCCCTTATGTGCCAGAGTATATTATTCTGAAACACATAAATAAAATGCTAGTGGTATTGCATAACTTGGCAGACAATGTATTAATTACATCGAGAGTATTCATTGCATGTATATGCAAGTATTTCTCCTAATTCGTATTTTTCGCCATAGAAATTCGCATGTATAGAATTAGAGGAGAAATGCTAAATTATTTTTCATCTGCATACACATTGAAATGTGAATAAAATATTTTGCTGATGATGATTTGGATGATTGCTGATTATACTGCAAATCAATCATACGACCAAATAGAAAACCAAATAACCTTGATCATGAAAATAATTTTGTACATTTCGTATCAACTGAAATCATTTAATTAAGTAATAATAATGACGCATGAGCTCAGTAGTACATAAATGACGAATACTTTGTTTTATTTCAATTTTGAATTTTTCCGTTTTTTATTCATGTAGAGATTAATTTTCTCGTTAAGAAATATATTAATCCCCTACACACTCCTAGGACTAACTCCATTGCATCTGCATATAAAAAAGGATGCTGCTACTATGGCCCTTAAGATGCAGGCGGAGGGTAACATCAAACCAGGCAATATGGTGGGCCATCTGGAGATCCTTAAGGAGTTTCAGACAGATCCCACTATAGGAATGCCTTCCGACTGTATGCCAGCCAAACTGGATTTCCACAAACCCTTTTGTGTTAGATTACCTGACCGGGAGGAGTGGAGTACCGGGGGACCATCCTTTGAGCGAGGGTCATTGGTGTGGTTTACAGATGGATCAAAAACGGAAGATGGGGCGGGGGTAGGAATACATGGGAGTGGAGTATCACTCTCGAAGTCCTTGGGTACCAATGCAACCGTCTTTCAAGCAGAAGTGCATGCTATAGAACTTTGTGCTAGGATAGGCATATCTAAAGGCCTAAACGACGCAAAGGTTTATATCGTATCAGACAGCCAATCGGCCTTAAAGGCTCTTAGGTCTTTTACCATTGAGTCAAGGCTGGTATGGGATTGTCTGAAGGTTATTAAATTGCTGGCTAGCTCAAATAAGGTAAAACATGTTTGGGTGCCAGGTCACACTGGAATTGTGGGAAACGAGGCAGCTGATGTCCTCGCCCGCGAGGGATCTGCCTTTCCATTAATTGGACCAGAGCCCTTCTGCGGCGTCTCTAAGGGGCACCTTAGGGCAGCAGTTAAACGCTGGGAGGATGTGCAAAAGTCCTCTTACTGGCGCGGAATTCCAGGTTTGCGACAGGCGAAGGAATTTATTTCACCTTCGTCGGCCAGGGCCAAGGAATGTCTTGTACTTAGGAAACCTGAGTTGAGGCTGCTTACCGGCTTCCTCACAGGTCACATCCCATTAAGGTATCACCTAAAGAAAATGGGCCTAAGTTCGACGGATAGATGTCGCTTCTGTGACATGGAAGCGGAATCAGCGGAACATGTTCTGTGCCATTGCCCAGCCATTTTCTGCAAAAGGTTACAGCATCTAGGAGGGAGAGTAATGAGCCCGGATGGTATACATCATATACCGGCCGGCAGTATTGTCAGGTTCATTAAGAGCCTGAATATTGACTGGACGGCTCATTAAGTAGGGTCCATGCACAAAAGATCTTTTAGGTCGCAGTGCGGGGTGGCTTGAACGCCCACATGGCCCTCAACTAATAATAATAATAATAAGGCCTTTTTCATTCCTTCTGAAAATACATTTCTTGCGTCTTTTCTTTTTCTATGGATTGGCAATGTGAAAAGTTTACTCAAATTTCACACTTTCAATAATTTTGGCGCCATTGTACACTGCCCTCCAATGATCAAAACTTCAGATTATTTTGCCTAAGTAAAACTGTAATGAAGTGAAATAAATTTAAGTGACTACACCTAAAGGACAGCTTTAAGTGTTTGGGGCCATTCTGTAAAATACCAACTTCATCTCTATAGACTTTAAAAATTCTATCGAAATCAGAAAAAAAAAAAAAAAATGTTACGTCACTTTGAAACCGCTATTGTCGAGACTATTTCTACGACTCGAAATTTGAAGACGATTTGGAGGATTTAGATTCTGATCCAGAACATTGTCCGATCAGAAAACAAATTAAAGAGTAATTTGACATCGTGGGTAATTATAAACAATTAAAATCATTAGAAAACGAATTTTAATTTCCAAATGAAGGTAAACATTTATTAAAAAATGATGTTTCGATATATTTTATTGATTTCCAACATTTTTAGTTAATTTCTCGTGGTCCCAGGAAATTCAGGTTTATCGCTCCCGACTCCCGGGATTTTAAAAACAAGCAATTTCACCGATCCTAATCATATGATCATAATTCCATTTAAGCATCTCTTCCCTATCGGGATTCCAATGTACCGGGTTCTTGTCAGGATCCTAACTCGCAGCTTTAACCACTGTGCCATTATTTATATGGAACAAAAATTCAATTACAATTTCAGTTTAATTTTTTTTTTTTGGTGTTGCTGCATTTTGTAGTTTTTTGAATTTTTTTTTGAGTATTTTAAAATTATCAACAAACACAAATTCTACTGGAACACTTCGCTTTGTATAACATTATCAATCACAACTACCTCCGTCGATATTTTTCCTTGCCTTGGGGTTTCCGAAACTTCAAACTCGGAGTGCATCAGAATCAGTCACTCTGGAAAATGCTGTATATATGATAGTTGTCCATGAGTAAACCATGACTGAGGAAGAAATAAGCCAACGTTTTTGAAAGTTTGATGAGTAGGAAAGTTTGGTAGATATAAATCATTAGCTATGTTTAGTGAAATTCTTGTTAAAAAGTGAACAGTGCCGGAATGTGCCCCAGTAATAATTTTCACTTCTTAGGAGCATAACTTAATCTTTCTTTAAATTTAAAATGTATGTGGGGGGGGGGGGGGTGGGAGGTAAACCAGAAGGGTTAAAAGAATTTTGGTATTCAACTGGGAAATTTACTTGCAAACCAGAATCATATTATGTCCCGTCATCATTTTTTACTGTGTCAATGGATGAGCAGAATGTTTTTTCGAAAACCTCTTCATTGAGCTTTCGGACTTCACCAGTTTTTGGACACAATATAGCGTACAGCAATATTGAAGAAATATCATTGATTGTTAACGATTCCCCAAAAACATCAGCAAATAAATCCTGTGAGACGTATTTATTTAGAAATCTACAATTTGAGGTGCGATACCTGACTGATGACATCGGTGCTTCATCCTATATAAGACAGCCAATTGATGATAAGAATTGTCTGTTTTTATGGATAGTTGAGGATTGTTAACGATATCCATGGTACGCAGAAGCAAGAAAACTCAATGGCATGCCATTCCATCGGGGAGCAGATTCGCAGCAATCCCAGTCCAAGCTATACACATCACTTTTTTATTACTATTACCGGGTCCATCGAGGTAAAAATATTTTTGTGGAATAGATTCTAATACTGATGATAAAACTGCTGATGCTGCCGAAAGTTGATCAGTATTTAGAGCTTCCCAAAAATTATTTTCAGCAATATTATTAGGGGGTAAAATAATAGGAATATTCAAAATTTCAGGCCCGATTTTATGAACACGGATAAAAGATTAATCCTCGGATTAATCGTCGTTTGCATTTTATGAGCGACGATAAACAAGAAAATTAATCCTCGGATTTTTTTTATCCTCTGTTTTATCTTCCGTTTTTGGTGTCTAAATCAGAGGATAAAAAAGTTGTTGTTCATTTTGAAATTTTGACGTTTCAATTTTCAAAACTTTTGTCTGTGTTGTCGGCCAAATAATTTTTTGTTTGTTTCCTGTTTAAAAAACCAATTCAGTTTTCTGCAATTACAAAATCGATTCTAAAAGTAACTTGTAAAAAAATGGACCCCATATCAAATAATAAAAAAAAAATGAAACATGGAAATGCATTAAGGAAGAGTATAATTCTTTAAATATAAAAAGTAAAACAGAAACACAATTGAGAAATGTTTTTAAAAATAAATTGGGTGAACTTCGCAAAACATTATCAGAGGAAAACGCCGAAAAGTTCAAAGCTGGTGGTGGCCCATATAAACCCAGGCCAAGTGAGAATTATCCGCTTTATTCTTTCATGGAAGCCTCGGTTCGCCCTTTAAGCAATATTGATTCTTCTGACGCGTTATTTGAAGTAAGGAAATGTATTAATTTAAATTAAATATCATTATTTTAATATTTATTAAATTGTTAGAAGGATGATTGTGTTGAAGAATATCTCGACGAAGAAGACGATCTTATTATCAATGCCGCAAATGAGCAAAATTAGAGAAATTTGGACACAAATAACGAAACGGCGTCTTATTTCAACGCAGCATTCAACAGCACCAACTTAAGCATACCAATATCAGGCGGATCAGAATCTCGCTTTAAGGCGTTGGAGATGTGAATCCGACTTTTTGTGGCTATCGATGGAAAACGTCGTTTCCAAATCCCAATACACCTTTCCACCAAATATCTCGGCCTTTTATGCTTCCTATTATATATGTTTTCCATCTCGATGCGGGGGTTCCGTATTGGAGTCAACAGGTAATTTTTGTTGGCATATCCACTATCACCAAGCAAACATCGATCGGCAAACTCTCCGTTTTCTAATTTAATTTTCAACAACTAAAAATTAAAAAAGGTTTGGTCATGTCCTGAATCATGCCATCTAAAATGAAAATCAAAACAAATGTTAATGTTACGTAGCCATTCCAACGATTTGAACATAGCAGTCAAATCAAATATTTTAAAATCTGTGTCACACACGACCTGGCAGTTTATGGAAAACCACCCCTTTCTATTTCGAAAAAGTTCAGAGTTAGCTCCACCGGGTGAAACTATCGGAATATGTATTCCGTCTATCAGTCCCAAAACTCTTGGGATACCGTTAATGAAATAAAACTTTCTAGCAGTGTTTTGCTGCTCCTGTGCCGTTGGCATTTTTAACGAACTCGTGAAATTTACAGGCGAGAATGTGATTTACTTTTTTTGCGGTGTTACAAACGGTTGAAAACTATTGGTAGCGTATTACCAACAATGCCAACAATATAAAACAAAGTCCAGTGGACTGTTATATGCTTTATACATTTTGGGTCTGCGAATACCAAACAACAACGTCAGAACTCTCATTTCCATGATGTCAGAATCCGACGAAGAAGATGTTTCCATTTCTATCTTAAAATCCACCTTTTTAAATATTCGTAGATTGTAAAAATAATCTTTTAAATTTATCAAACACAAACAATTAAAGTTTTGATTTGAATCAAAATAAATAACAAAAATGTTAGTAAAAAACGTCAAACAAAAGTGTTTCCCCTCATCCAAAAATCTGCAGTAAAACTGCTATAAAACCGAGTATTAATTATTACTTATCGTCGTTCATAGAATCGACGAAAAAAAAAATCCTCGGTTGTATCATAGATTAATCTTTACTCTCGGATTTTTTCATCGTTCATAAAATCGGGCCTCAGATACGTTTGGTATTGTCACTATTTTTAGCGTTTACACTAATTTATACACGACACAATTACTTTATAATTTAAACCATTTTTTATTTACATTTAATTTATTTAAGTCTAATTTATTTTAACCACTGATAATTATGATTAATATATTTTATATAATAAATACATTTATACATTTATGTTAATTAATTTATAATTAATTTTATTTTATTATTTTACAATTTTACAGTTTAGTTTGGTTTGTAATGAAGCGAGTTGCTCGCGCTATTAATTTTTTTCAACTGCCTTTATTTTTTGCTTTTTGGAAAAAACAATATTTGAAAAATTATATAAAGCAATAAATATTGTTTAATCCGCCCACCAGGTTTTACAAAAAAATACTTGTTTCCATATTTTATTCCTAGTTCATTGATCAACATAAAATATGGGTAGAAAATAAATCATTCAATCGTTGCTGTATTCGTTTCGATAGAATATTGACATTTCGTACAAAAATAAGAAAATATGTACAACAGAAAGTTTGAAGCCACCACATATTGAAATAAAATCAAAACCTACTTTTTCACATTGAATTTTTAAGTCTAACAATTAGGCTGTTTTCGAAACCGATACATATTTGATACTTATTGACTTATTTGACGCCATCTTATGTAAGTATGAAAAACCGTTCGAATTGATTTCGCTTACTTATTTTGATAGCGGTGACAAAAACTTGTTTGCTGTCTAATTTTTTGAATAAAACATTGATATTCGCAATATAATGTAACTTCCTCTCTTAATAATTGAGGTTACTTGCACTAAAATGTGGTGTTAAGGTGGGTTAACACATCGATTTCCCACGAGGATGATTAATTTTCCGTTCAAATACTAGTAAAAAACCCGCAGCTACGTAATATATATTTAATATCAATCGTTTATTTTAAATTATAATAGTGTTTTTTTTATGTGTTTCCGTTTTTTCTTTTCAATGTTTTTGGTTCAAACCCGCGTCTCTTACTGTCTCTTTTTATTCTTTCTTTTTCTTTTTTTTTATAGCGGACAAGGTGCGTTCACAACACGCCAACGGATGCGTTCCAAAATAATCTGGTTTTGTTTTACATAAATACGGAGGGCGTTACAATCTCCCCCTTGAAATTTACTTTAAAATATACATTTCAAATTTAGATTTTATAAGTTAATTTCACATTACAAAATATTTAGTTTATAACAATATATAATATTTCATTACAAAATGGTATAATAATATGTATTTTAAATCTAATATTTCATGCTTGCTTGTATAGGTACAAAAGTCGGAAACCATGCAAACAAACATGACATTACTTCGCCACGGTGTTCCTAGTTATTACACAAAACTTCTAACCTTAATATTATACAAAACAAATTAAATTAAACAATTTCATTATTACTACTAATGGAAGGGGTTGGAGGAACTCACTGGAATCGAAGCGGTATTTTCACCTGTCTTGTTCGCGTACATTGGGGTACAGGTTCCGGTGGTAACTCGTCATTTTGCTCCCTAGTATATGTTTGCCGAGGGTATAATCCGGTTAGTGTTGTTTCTTGACTATTTATTTTGGTTGGGTTTGGAATTTCTGCACTCGTTGAGGGGCCAGGATTTGAAGTTATTCGCCTTCTCGGTTGAATTTCACGCACTGGTGAATGATCTCCTCCACCTCTGAAGGGTGTGAGCATGGAAGAATGGTATTTACCAACGTAGTGACCCGCTCGTGTTTCGATCTCATAGGTATTGGGCCAGCATTTCCGAATTTTATACGGATCGTCTCTCTTGGGCATAAATTTTGAACTAATTCCTTTGGTCGCATTGCTGAGAAAGTGGTTGGTCAGCAGCACTAGATCACCTTCTTCGAATTCCCGGTTGGGTCGTCGCTTCGCGTCTGCATGCTGTTTTCGTTGATCCTGTTGTTTTTCATTATGCTCCCTGGCTCTGGACATATATTCGGTGACCTTTAATAAATATGGGGTAATTTCGGGTATAAAATTGTCCGCTTGTACTATGGCACGAAAATCATGAGAAACATCTGTAAAATTACACAACTCACGTCCAAACGTTAAAAATGCAGATGTGTAGCTTGTTGAAGAACACTTTGTCGTGTTCATAGCGTAACGAATAGAACTTAAATGTTGATCCCAAGTACTGTGATCCTGTTCAACAAGTATGGATAATTGTGTTTTCAGGTCACGATTCCTTCTTTCTACTGGATTGGCCTCTGGATGATACACAGGTGTAAGCATTTGTTGAATGCCGAAACAATTTGTGACATATTGCATTATTTCACTCACGAATTGAGGTCCATTATCCGAGATTATGCCTTGTGGCGGTATCTTCTATAATAAAAATCCACTTGTTATGGGCTTCAGTGGGAACCAACGGTCCAACCAAGTCAATAGATAGAATCTCGAAGCGTTGTGCCATGATAGGAGTTCTTAACAGTCCGGCAGGTTTAAGGTTCGTTATTTTATATTTTTGACATGGGATGCAATCTCTAATGTACTTAGCAATGTCATTCTTCATTCCAACCCAATAGTATTTATGAGCTATTTTAGCATACGTTCTGTCAACGCCATAGTGTCCAGCAGTTGGCACGTCGTGAAATTTGTCCATAATATCACTACGACACTGGGTAGGAATAACGAGTTGCGGATCCTCTGAATCTGAGTCGGACAGATATCGATATAATAGTCCATGTGCCATGATGTAACCTCTCGAAGACCAATTGGCGACTTCTAAATTATTTATTTCCTCAAAACACTTGATTATTTTGTGCAGATTCGAGTCCTTTAGTTGTTCCTCTCGCATATCTAGAGCTGATCGATTGGGTAGATCGATGGTTATAGAACACAATTGTTCGGTTTCTTGTGAATCATCCTCCCCATTAGGACGGGAAAGTGTGTCAGCGATGACGTTATTCTTGCCTGGGGTATACTCAATCTTCAAATTGAATGATTGGAGCTTCAACGCCCATCGAGCCAATCTTCCGCTTGGTGATTGTAGGGTCATGAGCCATTTTAGTGGTCGATGGTCCGAGCAGACAGTCACCTCGCATCCATCAATATAGCCTCTGAACTTTTCCAATGCCCATACTACTGCTAAAGCCTCCCTCTCTATAGTGGGATAGTTTCTCTCGGCGTCTATTAGAAGTCGACTTGCGTACTCGACTGGAAGTTCCTGACCCTCCCAGGACTGCATCAAAACCGCCCCCAAACCATATTTGCTGGCATCGGTTCTAATCATGAACGGGTGTGTCTGATCCGCTTGTTTCAGGATTGGTGCGTTGACTAATGCTATTTTCAGTCGCTCAAAAGCTTCGAGTTCCTCGATACCCCACTTCCACCTAACATTTTTTTTTGTCAACTGACACAGTGGCTTTGCAATGGAAGAAAAATTGTTAATAAATTTCCGAAACCACGAAGCCGTTTGGATAAACGTTCGGACTTGTTTTACGTTAATAGGTGGTTTCATACCCGTAATAGCAGACACCTTTTCTGGATCTGTCTCTATACCTTTACTTGAAATAATATGACCGAGATATTTTACCGATTCTTTAAAAAAATGACTTTTGTTCCGGTTTGCTTTTAAATTAAAGATATTTAATCGATCAAATACTAACTTTAAATCGCGTTTGTGAGCTTCGAAAGAACTTGAAAAAATTAATATGTCGTCCAAATAAGCGACGAGATTGACATTCGGTATGCCATTTTTGAATTGATTGATCAGGCGTTGGAACGTTGCAGGGGCATTCTTTAAGCCAAAAGGCATTCTTCGAAAACGAAAGAGTCCGAAGGGTGTGATGAAAGATGTTTTATCACGATCGATCTCTGCTACACTGACCTGCCAATAGCCTGCCTTTAAATCAATTGTGGATAAGAATTCAATTTTGTTTGGTATGTGAATAATATCATTGATTCGGGGCATCGGATATGAATCTGTTATGGTTTGCGAATTTAATTTCCGATAGTCTACACGTAGACGAAATTCGTTGTTGTGTTTCGGAACCAAAACTACTGGCGCTGCCCATGGTGAATCACATTCCTCGATGACATTATTAGCTAGCATTTCGTCCAGTTGTTGCTTTAAAATTTCCTTCTTATTAGGTGGTATTCTGTAGGCAGGAACTGCAATCGGTATGTTATTTGATAAATTTATATGATGCTCCGCGTACGGAGTAGGAGAATCAGAGGATTGAAAAATTGATTCGTGCTCGGCCAAGAGCTGACTCAACTCGTCTCTTTGAAAAGAACCCAAGTTATTACCCTCATCGTCCCTCAAATCAAAAATGAATAATTCCAGCTCGTATTCAATAGTATCATTATTGTTATATATAAATGTATGAGCGATACTCTCATCAGAGAATCTCCATGTTTGACTAGTAAAGTCCAAGATTAATCCAGCACTTTGGATAAAATCGATGCCTAACAGCGTTCGACTATTAGCATTATTAGGAAATACGATAAATGTAGTTCTTATGACCCTTTCGTCCAACTTTACGTCTATGTAAGTCTTAAGAATGTTTTCGGACTTCGACGTCCCATCCGCTAGCATAATGCTTCTGACGGATTCCTCAAAGTGAACCCCATAATCTTTCAACATTTGATACAATTCATATCCGGCAACACTAGTTTTTGCCGCAGTATCAAGAAAAGCAGAGCCTATATTGTTAAATATGTCAATATAAACCGAAGGGCGCTGAGATTCCCCATGATGCTCAATTAACAGGCTTGCCATGGCTGTAGATTTAAGACTACAATTGGGACAATTACTTTTGATAAAACCGGGCTTATTACAACCGTAACATCTGAAGTCATTGGAACTCGTTGACGAAATATTCTTAGTCTGAGAATTGACCTTCTGTGCCTCCTCAGAGGGCTTATCATTGTTTTTTGTGCTTCTTTGTTTCGATCTACATTCCTCGAAATCATGACCATGGCGCCTGCAAAATTTGCAATATTTCTGATAACTATAATTTGGTTTGAGACTAGAAAGATTGTCTTTATTTGATACATTTCGATTGATATTCGACTTACCCAAATGTTTGGTGTTTATCACTTCGCTCATGAATTCCTCCATATCGCGACCCCTTTCCAATAAATCATCAAAAGAGGTAATGTCACTTCGTTTCATTTTGGATCGATATGTGGAATTAAGAAGACCGTATGTCATATCTAATTTGACTTTATCTGTGAAATCAGTAGAAGGCAACTGTGCGAACAATTGTCGGATATGAACTACAAAATTGTCGATACGCTCCCCCTCTTTCTGTGGTTTTGAGAAAATTCTCGTATACACTTTATACTCGGGCATCTTTCGACCAAACGTGGATCTCATGAGATCGAGAGCTTCTTTAAAGTTGCTCTGAGTGTGTTTGATGCCGACCCACCAGCTTGCAGCGTGTCCTTCCAAAAGTAACGGAAGACCCTTTAAGGCATTCTCGTCCGAGACACCGCCACAATCTTTGTAGGTTATAATAGCGTCGATAAATGCGGAAATATCCTCATTTACTTCCCCTCTAAATCTTGATGTACACTTTAAGAAAGAACCACCTGTATTCGGCAACAACATTTGTTGCTGTTTAGGGTCGGCTATCTTACCAATAGCCGCCAAAAGTGTACTAAATTGCTCATCCGTAAAGGAAACCATTTTAAAAAAACTATTTGTTTCAATTACCTCGTCACTATTTATAATTTTAGATTTTGCTCTCGTTAACATTTAATGTTATCACTCACCATTTCCGAAGAGCACCTTTCTGATCCCGCCAAATCGTCCTCCAGTGAAATTTTAATCGATGTGGCCACGATGTTGGGCGCCAAATGTAACTTCCTCTCTTAATAATTGAGGTTACTTGCACTAAAATGTGGTGTTAAGGTGGGTTAACACATCGATTTCCCACGAGGATGATTAATTTTCCGTTCAAATACTAGTAAAAAACCCGCAGCTACGTAATATATATTTAGTATCAATCGTTTATTTTAAATTATAATAGTGTTTTTTTTATGTGTTTCCGTTTTTTCTTTTCAATGTTTTTGGTTCAAACCCGCGTCTCTTACTGTCTCTTTTTATTCTTTCTTTTTCTTTTTTTTTTATAGCGGACAAGGTGCGTTCACAACACGCCAACGGATGCGTTCCAAAATAATCTGGTTTTGTTTTACATAAATACGGAGGGCGTTACAATAATAACCCAATTCGCTTTCACTTAGGTATATTTAGTAATAATAATGTGTCTAATGAATTTTGCTGACCTAAATTATATTTGAATGAAATATTAAAAATCTGAAGGAATACATTTGTGTACTTTATCCCAAAAGCAAATTTTCATTTTGTATATATCGCACTACCATAGACAAATTTTCATTCACCAATTCAAAAACTATTTAGATTTTTTTGTAAGAAAGAGGTAGAAAATAAGTCCCCTCGCCAGCATGTCTTATGGTGTTACTCCATGGGAAAATTTTACTGAATAGTAAAATACGCCAAAAAGAGAAAAAAAATCAAACACCATATAATAGACAAAGACAAGGTGTTTTTTTTATTTTTTTTTGTTATAGCAAAAATTTTAAGGGGAATTTTGACAGCAATTGTAACTTAACCTACAAAAAATCAAAATTATTTCTTGTTGAACAAGTGAATTTGCCAATGTAAGCTTGTATGTGCATTCGTGAATTGCGTCACCTTTGCTGTCGAGACCAGTGATGGGGGAAATTCGCCGAAAAGACTAAGCGAGAAATGAGTTCCACCAAGGCAAAAAGTTAAGACAAGTCATAAATTGGAAATTAAATAGATAAATTGAATTTATAAAATGTAAACGACCGATTTCAATTTAAAACCACATTTGAATTTATAATCGATAAAATTTATTATAGTTTTAATGATACAATTTAGAAATATGTAACAGATTTAATTTATTCCCTCTTCAAATTCATCAGATAAATTTCCCGATAGTGACTTTGGTTGCGACAACACATCGTCCGAATCGTACCCATACTCCAATGAAAAAATTGAATTACTTAACGTAATCGTAGTGTTTCGGTTAACATTTAATTGCATTTATTTATTTATTTATTTAATTAATTACATATAAATTTACTAAACTTCTGGCACACTCCATTTTGAGCATAAGCTCATTCTCAAGAGAGTATGACAAAAGAGATTGTTGGTTCAATTAAAAAGGTCGGCCATCCATTTATTTCTGTCCAGCAATTTCGGAACTTTACCTGGATTTTCATTCATCTGGATTTCCGTTTGTTTCACTCGATCATTATTGGTCGAACCATCACGGTTTATAATATTTCCCAAAAATATGTTTTCTGATGCCTTTTCATCTACTTTTGCTTGGGGAACTATTTTTTTAGATGACGTTTGATTGTGCAGCAGCATAGCCTTATGGCATTTGGTGCACAATTTACTTTTAAATTATTGTTGTTAAAAAATTAAAAATAATTTTTTTTTTATAAAAAAAACATTCAATTGAAGTGAAAGTCAAAGACGACTCCCTTTTCATCATTCGTTCATATTTCATCGTCGGCCTTCGAATCATGTGTCGTAATAGTCGTGTCTTGAGACACGTTATTATTCTCTGAATTCGATTTATCCAGTTAAAAGTGCAGGGTTTAGACTGGCAGATAGCATATCCTCTAGCTCGATTCGCCCCTCTTCCGCACGATTTTCCAATCGGTCGCTATTATGGGTTACAGACCAGAGTGGGGGTAAACATTGTGGTTTCATGGTTTGTAAGAAATGTTGGCGCCATTTTTTTTCAAATTCAGCTAGGCCCCTATTTTTAGTATTGAAATGCTCAACGACTTTTCTCCATGTTACGGACAGCTCGTCGTTAGGATAAATCTGCCTGATTACATCGTGTAGTTCCTCTTTTCGGTTTTCTGGAATATTATCTTTTGATTTAAGTAAAGGTCGCACCGCTGAATCAATTTTCTTCATATTTTGAAATCTCGATGTCCTTAAGTTGATTATCCTTAATGTGTAACGAACACTCAGATCGCTCATATTTCTGGTCTGATGGCACTGTATACACAACAGTAGAATTTTAAGAAGAACTGATTTGCTTGTGAGCCAAGCACGATTCACACTAGAATAAGAAGTCTCCATTTTTTTTTAAAGTTCGATAGCGACATGAGCATTTTTCGCGGAATGATTGATTTTCCGGTCGTGTGAGTACATGCCAATCTGAGCATCAAATATGCCAATTTATCCAGCTCAACATTTAATATACTCGAATTTAAATTGGCACCGTGTAACTTAACACCGTGTTTAAATCCAGTGAGCTGTGCAACATAACGCAAATCTAGCACGCTCCGTAATCTTTGGCCAAGCAAGCTGCATCATCATGACGTGCTACGCCCACCTTAATAATATTATTGTCTTCAAGCATTTCTCTTAATTTCTGTGGAATTATCTTCAAGTGGCACAATCGAGTTAAAGCACACAATCTTTCACGTGTAGCCAATTGAATTAGTGTTACTGGACTGTGTGAACCACCAACTGTCAACCATTCACAAGCGAATATAATTACATCCAATTACCCTGTACAATCGCTAGAAGTACAAAAAAATACGATAAATTCACTTGTTTCACTTGGATTTGTTGTTTAAATTCCATTTGTTGATGATTAAAAATTATCCCACATACAAATAAATTTGAATGCAAATTTGATGAAACAAACGTAAACGTCATGTGTTTTTTATTTTTATTGTTTTATAGCAAAAGTTTTAAGGGGAAATTTGACATTAAACAAAAACATAAACAATAATTGCTAAAAAAAATTAAGTATTTAGTAATTTAGTATTTATTCGATTATTTTTTCATCTCAAAATTATCTAATAAATTAATGATTATTAATGCTCACATCAGAATTTCATTTTTTCGAACAATTTCCGTCACAGAATAAAAAATTAAAAAAAAATCTCTACCATAAAATCGTCATCCTATTAAAATTATTCGTGTGTGCGAGAATTATTTTTCATCATATACAAATTTTGTGTATGTGCGTTAGTGACACTCCTATAAAAAGTTCTCGATTTGATACTTTTTAGAGGAGTGTCACAACTACAGACACAAATATTTTTTTACTGATTCGGTTTTTTGTTTCATTCCCCCATAAGCAAATTTATATTTTTTACTTCCTTTAATTTTACTATTCAGTAAAATATATCCATTGAATACCACCATTATTTGAATAAGTTAGGTTCCACAAATAAGTATCGGTTTCGAAAACAGCCATAGTACAAGTTGCCGCCCCGGTGCTCTGGAGGTCCTGGGTTCGAATCCCGGCGAGTGATGAAAAAATCAAGGCGTGTTAATGTTGAATCACTTATTATCCGTTAAAAAAATGATTACGGAACTTCATCATGAAGCGGCCAAATCCCTCAATGGGATGTAGTGCCAGCGAAAAATAAAATATATAGTACAACTACTAAAAGATGTACTATGGTTCATGCCTTGAATAAAATCTTCCATCATAACATTTCAATTCATTAAAAAGTTTTAACGGATGCAGAATTGCAATGCGTCAGGATAGTCACACATAAGGATCTCAAAGTATTTAGGTAACATATGCTCGCGAGCCTCAGATAAACAGTCCCATTCATGTTTTCATTAATTAATCCTCTTGTTCTTGCTGATTCTTTATAGGTTAAGTATATTGCATTATTAAAGGTTTTCAGTGATTAAAATGATGTAGATTGAAGAATTAGTCGAAGATGGTTTGGTAACCCTGTTATTGAAACTGCTAAATGTTAAGTCTGCCAATAGTTTTTCCACCAAAATGAGAATTTATAAATCGCTTTTCCCATTTCGAGTTCTTGAGTATACATATTGATTCGGGATGTCGCTAGATTAAGTTCAAAAAATGCCGTCAAAGTGCACACAGCAGATTGTCGTCACACAGAACTATTTTTTACTGTTTTCTTGAAAGTAAACCTACTGTCCATCTTTTAGGTGAACAGATAACATTTCAGTATTGTGAGATTGGCCATGAATGGGTAATTCTTGTAGATTCCAAGCTGCTTCTTGTTTATAGCGACAGTTTATATTGCTATATTTCATCATGTTGAACCCAATTTGAGTTATTATTTGATAAGCTGATTTGAATCCCAACTCTTGCACAATCATGCCCTTTAGGTATATATTTTTGGATACATTTAATTGCTTTGACAGTAGAGCATAGTTCGACGTTTATATGTACGTTATATTTCAAGCTTAAATATGCATTGTATGGAACTATAAAGCGGTTATAATCAGGAATATTTCATTGCGTTCGGGGAAAATATTCTGGTGAATTAGAAGGAAGAAGCCCCCTATATTTGGGATAACTTTCCATACATATATCTGTTTCAAAACAAAATTTTTTAGAAAATTGTATTGAACATTTACTGTCAACAAAACAAACAGAATTTCGATTAAATTCTACACATGTACCATGTACAACGTGTTTAAGAATCACCTCGTGAAGTTTACCGTTATCATTTAAATTAGGAATTTGTCTTTCATAGCGAGTGAAAATAAACAGTGTGCATGATGTTTCTGATGCTCAACGACCCGAACACACGACATGCCATACAATTTAATGTAATTGCTGAGATTAATAAATGAAAATGAGAGTTTTCACAAGAATAAATCCATAATTCCGATAAAATCAATAATCATCTTCAACTTGAGCGTAAGCAAACACCAAATAATTATGTTGGAACTTATACCATGAATATCTCTACTATTACTGGATTTTAAACCATTAATTATACCAACAATTTCAGTAACATGCACAGGATTAATAAACTTGTTTTCTGAGATAATAACTTCGGTATGATTTTGACATGACATATTATTAAACAAACAATTGGTTGTTCTTAAATGAGACACAATATTAGAAAAATAAAAACCAAAATCATTTGCTATAGATTTACAATTCGTAACGTATGATCTAAAATTTGATTAACAACCGACCATGTCTTTTTATTATCTTTACCACTATGTTGAAGTTTATTGTGGTAGTATGTGAATTTTTCAGAAGGTGTTTTATCATCAACTTTATGGTTTAGTTTAACAAAATATTTCTGAACCCCTTTATTTTGCTAATATTCTTTTTCTTATCCATTAAATTTATCAAATGGAACGATATCCAAGGTTTCAGTTTAATTTTAGAATTCTGATGGATGATATTAGAAATACATGAATAAGGACTACATTGATTAAATTGATGATCCAAAAACAGCAAATTATGTAATGACGTAGGAACCCTTTAAAAATAATCAGTACGGGCAAAACAATGATCATACATGTCAAATGCAAAAATTATTTTATTTAAACCTACTAAAAGAAATTTTATTTAGATTGATTTGTTCAAACGATTCGAACGAGCGAGTAGGTCACCACGATCAGCGGATGGAATGGTAGATGGAATTAACCGTTAAAAAAAACAAGAAATCTTTCGAGTACTTCGAGAAGTACTTTGCAAATTATAATGAATAATTTACCTAGAACTGTTTTAAGCAAACTCTAATAAACTTCTTGAAGGTTAATCCTAAAACTTGTGGTTCCTTAATTCTACTAAAATAACACCTACATATAAATTCTAATAATTCATTTGTTTTAAATGTCTACCTTCTTACATCTAAATATTAATTAAATTTTCAATTTTTCAACCAAATTAATATTTCTTTTTTGTTAAATTTGGAGGTGATCGAAAATCAAATTTATTTTCCAAATTCGATTTGAAGTTTCACAATTAAAATTTACAAATTTTGAATTTCTGTAATGGATTAGTTTTGAATTTGTAATATTAAATTTTGAAATATCGATGATCTTTCAAATTTTCGAAATAATCGATCCAAGTTGTGTTTCTTGTTTATTTCGAATCGTTATGTTTTATGCTTTATGACCTTCATGTTGAATTTTAACTAGAATTTTACAATTCTGAATTTTGAAATTTTGCATCAAATTTAGGATATCCGGATATCTAATGATATTCTTGGTATTTTTATATTTTTATTGTTTATTTATTCCTTTATTTCAACTATCAGCTTAATAATAATACAAACAAACTATGAACTAATTAAAATATTAGTTGAACAAAGTAAAGCTCCGTTAAGATTACAAATTTGTGTTTTAGCAAATAAACAATTTAGGTAAGCTATTACAATCTTTGGTCACTATATGCAGTGAGTTAATGTTAGTTTAGAAGAATCTTTCAATATTTTCTAAGCAGATCAGTCAAGTTCGAACATCCCTCTCAAATTTATATTTACGTTCAATCTTTAGAGTTTTTATAACTGTATAGGTATAAGATGTGAAAAAATACGGTGATAAAAGATAAAATCTTCTAAACTTCTCACAAGTGCAGCGGAAATCAGCAGTATAGTAATTTGGATTTCTTAAATTATACACCCGTGTAATCCGATTCTGAAAACTACCACTACGAATAAAAATCATTTTCAAGACTTTATGTATATTTGTAAAAATATTTAAGTGGGTAGCAAATTTGGGGAAGATATGGTATATTAATTTAATAATCCTTTTCTGGGCAATATATAGACCCTCAATGTTACTAAAATAAGTGTCACCACAACTGGATATTCCATACATTATTACTGATTCCACTAGGGCGTGACAAAGTTTTCTCAGAGTAATAATTGGGCATAATTTCCTAAGATTATATAATTTATGTACTGCACCGAGTACGTTTTGCCCTAGGTATAGTGTTATTGATATGAGACTTCTAAACTGATCAACAAACTGAAGTGTAAAACACTGAGACGAGCAAATATTAGTATCGCACAGGGGTGAGCATATGGTATTTCACAGGGTAATCCGGAGATGATGATAAAACCATTTACTTAGGTTGTTTAAGTTCACAGTACACATATATAAGGTAATATATTGCGCAGGATGTCAAAAAATTACAACAACAACAATGGCGGAGATCGTGACTGAAAGTTTATGAAATATTTAATCAATGATACCTTGTTAATTATTTTGAATTAAAGTCAGTAGAATTTTCCACAAAATTTTAATTATATTCACTCAACACACAAAATTATTACGCAAAACTAACAAACACGATTTGTTTGGTACTATGTCCGCCATATTACATTTTTTTTTTATATAGATGCGCAAGAAAGAACGAAAATGAAACATCGGAGTATATTACCTTATTATGTGTACTGTGGTTTAAGTTGGTTTTAAGCATTGATTTAGCATATTCATCGCTATTCGTATCATAGCTCAAAGCCAAATCATCAGAAAAAGCTGTGGTGTGTCCTATTAGATCAATATCAAAGATCGAGTTAAAATAGATCAAAAACAATAAAGGTCCCAGATCTGATCTTTGGGGAACGCCACAACTTAATACACCTTCGCAGCTAATTGTTTGACCTATTACAATGACCTGATGAATATTTTCCACATAACTTGCAAACCAATCAAAATGTCACCTCTAATACCAATTTTGGCCAACTTCAATGAAAGCACTCCATGGCCAACAGTGTCAAACGCCTTGGGGATGTTGACAAATAAAGCTAAGGGTTTCCGAGAATCATTGGGCTTCCTCAGTTGATTTACTGGCAGTAAACCCAAATTGATTAACATTTAAAAATTCAATCTTATCCAAATAACAAATTAGCCGATGCTTAACTAGTTTTTCAAGAATCTTGGGTAAAAGTGCTTAAAAGCGAAATCGGCCTGTAATTATTTGGTTGTAATTCATCATCCTTTTTAAAAATCGGAATCACCACAGCTATTTTTAAAGCATCTGGAAATTCACCGCTGTCCAAGCTAAGATTATAATAAGTACTGCAGAACATTCACCAAATACCACGAACATTTATTAACTTTTATATTATCAATGACGTTAAAACCCTTGGACTCTTTCTTATTTAACTGTTTTATCTCAGATAGAATTTCTGAAGAAGAAATAGGCTCAAAGAAACCAGATGCACTGCAGTTTCTATCAGCTTCATAAATATACTTATTAAATTCGATTGAAGTAATATCATTAGTAAATACATTAAATTTGGAGAATGAATCTTGTGAAACGTTTACGAAATATTTATAGAGTTCATCAGAGATCGATTTTGGAGCCGTGAGAATGCTATTAGTATCGGCTGATAAATTTGTCGAATCTATTTATACGTTCGATTACGTCCTAAAACTTTATCAATTATTTTCCATGTGTCCTTTGAGTTGTTTACTCGCCCATTCAAATTTCCTTTTGTAAAAGTTATTTTTGATCATCTTTACATCCGCTTTAAAATTTCCCGAAAGTTTTTGTTTTTTACAAATTTTGCTAATTTAATATTATTTGGATGGCATCTTAATTTTCGAGAATTTTTTTTCAATTTGTTAATTTTAAATAGATTGGCCTTATCCATGGATTTAACTTATTTATTTTAGGATAAGCAATATGTGACTTTAGTATAACCAAAAAAAAATCCAAAAGCTTAACTGCAAATCCTTTCGCTATAAACTGAATTCCAAAATTCAAACTTCAGAAAATTATTGGGTTTATCGTAACAAATTTTTCATAGACTCGAAGTATTAACAGAAAATGGTTGTCTGATGGATGAGGAAGCAATATTAACTTTGATCAAATTGTGGTAATATCAAATTTGAATAAAATCATTTTTAAACTAAAACGTGGTCCAAACATGTCTTCAACCTTGTCGGCTCATTCACAAGACTGACAAATCCGTAGGAAGTAAGAATTGTCTGGTAGTTGAAGGATTCACTAGTATTCAAAAGGTTGAATTAAATTTGAAAATGAATGCACATATGATTACGCAAAAATTACAGAAATGGTGCGCTGAAATAAGCTCTAAAATAATACCCGAAAACTGCTTGACTATAAACACAAGCGAAAATACAAAAAATTGAAAACAAATTGAAAGAAGAAATTCATATTGGTCGAACTAATGAAAATATCCAAAAAAATTTAAATTATTGACGATTGTAAAAGTAGAGAAAGCGTCTCTCGAGGAAAAAAAATTAAAATGCTGCTACTGACAAAATGGCACTTGTCACAAAATGCGACGAAAGAGAATTTAGCAATTCGGTTATTAAAAATTGTCTTTATAATCCAAAATTGGAATTATTTACAACTATTAGCTATCTGGTAAGTAAAAATTGTGTTTACAGTTCAAAATTGGAATTCTTTACAACAATTTCGAGCGTCAAATTATCAGCTAGCTAAGTTTAAAAATTTTCCAATAGGTGGAATCCGAGATGCTCCATTCGTCAATACAGCATGTTTATGTTGATGATAGACTTCATAAATATCTTTACCCCTATCAATATATTACGTATATGTATAGCGAAAGATAATTAATAAAAATAAAAATTGAATGAAAAAGGTAAGAAAACTATTTTAATAAACCTGCTATATCGTTTTAGAGCCCTAATCATCATCTGAGCCAGATGCGTTATCCTCGTCTAGACCCTCAAGTTGTTTGAGCCGAAAAATATCACGTTGGTAAATTTGTCAATTTTTGCACCATAAATATCTACATATACTTATATTTTATTTTGGCAATTTTAGCTTCACGATACAGTTTGGATTGGAAAGCTGTCGTTGTTAATTTTTTGTACTTAACATTTTGTGTCAAGATGTTATTTTTAATATCTATGGTACTAAGTTTAACAATAAAGAATTCTGTGTTTTATTTGACGGTGATGTGCTTTTGGTGGTTGCTTTTTGAATAGCTTTAATTGAGACAATGTCATCTGTTTGAATTGCTATTCCAATTTTACTAAACGTAGCAATAATCATGCTACGAGTATCATTATGTTTTAATGGTAAGCCTCTGATGACAATATTGGTTTAGTTACGCAGTTGATTTGGCTTATCAATGCTGGCTTCAAATTGATGCAGTTTAGTGTTGTTACAACAACCGCGAAGTTTTGTTTAAACTGGTCAAAAGCAGATAATTTGCTATCCATTCATTTGAGCTGCAATATTATATGGGATAAATTGATGTTTTCGTTGGATTCAATAATGTCATCATCAACCTCTACAATGGATTTGTTGGCAGTTGCACGGCAGTCTTCGCAAAGCCAGCTCGGTGAACGTTTTCTCATTTAAAAGATGTTTAGAAAGTTGTGCACAGCTTACATGGAAACGATTTTGCATAAACCTCCACATGTAACGCCAGGAAACGTTCATTGGTGATTTTGTTGGTACAAAGATGGCAGATGGAAAACATGATATGACGAAGAGTTAATATAAGACAAATCAATTTTACTAAATTTGAATCCAACAATTACTTTGATTAGAGCACCGAGATATTAAGCAAAATTAGACGATTTGAATTATTTTATTTTTTAATACAGACGATAAGTTAGACACCAATAAGAAATTAATTTTTTTTTATTTATTTTATAATACACATAAAATGTAAGAAATATTTGGTAATCAAGTAAATTAAATTAATTCAATTTTCAACCAATATGTTACACTTTTAGTTGGTATTAAATAATTTATTTATTACAATAATTCTATTTTTGTCACTATTCCTAATTTTTGTTTTATTTGACAACTTAACTCAATGGGGATCAAAGAGAGAATGAATCTCTGAAGAGATCATAAGCTGATTCTAAATTATTCTTAATTAAATAAAAAATAATAATTTATAACTAAACGCCATATTGAACTGTGTTAAATTTGTTTTTAATGAATAAGTTTATTTGAGAATTCAGTCAACGGGAAAATTTTGGAACAAATTAAAAAAATAAATTGCCACCGCCATTGGTTTGGTTTCCCTAATGACAATTAAAATTTTCATCTTACCTGCAGATTAATTAATTTTGATAATTAGTCGGTAGGTAGAATTAATTTTTACTTACAAACTTCCAGTGGTACTTTCGAAAGTCTTTACACAACAAAGGATACAAGGGTGTTAAAATTTGAGGGTAAGTTTTAATACTCATAAATTATTTGGTAAGTTTCTAAATTTTTATTTTAAATGATAGTACAAAGGTTCCGGTTTAGTAATGAAAAATAATGTTTTGTTAGCTGACCTCCTGCTGCTGTACAAGCTGCTGCAAGCTACTTTTCTTTTACCAAAATTTACCAAAAATAACTGCGGTTCAATTTCTTGAATACAATTAATAATATTCTTCTTTAGGTCATAAATTCTTTGTGGATCGTTGGTATAGACTTTTGCCTTCAAATAGCTCCATTCAACAAATCTAGGGGTGTTAGGGCCAATTAATGTATGCCATCGCCATGTGCTATCGTCCTGGTGGAACCACATATTCTGGATATCCATATACCTTCTAACTCATGAAACAAAAAATTCGTAATCAAATTCCGATATCGCGGTCCATTAACAGTAACAGCAATCCCAGCTTTGTTTCCTAAAAATACGGTCCGATTGCTCCACCGCCCCAAAAATCTCATCAGATAATCACTTTCTGTGAATGCATCGGTTTTTCCACTATTTCTCGTAGATTTTCTTCACCCAAATTCGACAATTTTATTTGTTGCAAATCCACTTCAAAGTATGTAGTTCAAAATATTTGACTTTGTTGAAAAAATTCGCATTTTCAAATTTTTTTTTTGTTTGGCCCAATTAGCGAATTGATGACGTAATCCAAAGTCTAATGGCTTTATTTTTATCTGAATTTTGGAAGCCTTCAAATGAAGATCTATTTGCAAAATTCTGAATAAAGTGGTTGGAGGAATGTGTAATTGCTGTGAGCATGGACAATTTGATGATTGAGGAGCAATATTTTCTTCTGAACGATGGTAATATTTTGCTTTTATTTTATCATCCTTTACCGAAACAGTTTCCACAAATTTTTCAACAATTTTTACCCTGTTAAAGTTAGCCGAAAGTTTCCAGCCGAAAGTAAAAAGTCGATAATGCAGAATACCTTATTAACATTCCCGCCGAAAATAAAATTGTTTGTGGTTATCAGCTGAAAGTAAATAGGATACGCTTGTAATAAACAATTTTGTAAATAATCTTACGTGGAAAACTTCGTTTAATCTAATCGCGGAAAACATTTGAAAATCAGAAGAATTCACAAAATTTATATAAAATCAGCCTCTAGAGTGTTATGACTGGAGATGTATTTTATTGATGTGACTTGTCAATAGCTATCGCTGGAAAAAAATTCAGTTCAAGTTTCCCGTGGAAAATTTCGGAAAATTTGAAAAACGTTCCAGCCGAAAGTAAAAAATACATGTCAGCCTCTAGAGTGTTATGTCTGGAGATGTATTTTATTGATGTGACTTGTCAATAGCTATCACAGGGAAAAAATTCAGTTGAAGTTTCCCGTCAGAAATCGCGGAAAATTCGATTTTCCAAAAATCATTAGAAAATATATATAAAATCAGCCTCTAGAGTGTTATGTCTGGAGATGAATTTTATTGATGTGACTTGTCAATAGCTATCATAGGGAAAAGTTCAGTTCAAGTTTCCCGTCAGAAATCGCGGAAAATTCGATTTTCCAAAAATCATTAGAATTTTACGCGATTTCTGACGGGAAACTTGAACTGAATTTTTTTCCAGCGATAGCTATTGACAAGTCACATCAATAAAATACATCTCCATACATAACACTCTTCTCGAGTTTTCCACAATTTTTCACGAGGAGCTGCAGCCAGGTTTTGCCATATAGGAATATTAAGAAAGGTATTCAATGATAATCATGCATCCTTTCATTCCTTAGTAGTTTTTAGGTTAAGCACTACCGATTGATATCGACTTCATTTTTTATTTTCGGCTGGGATAACACAATCTGCAATACCGATTTTTTTTACTTTCGGCTGGGATACCGCAATCTGCATTGCCGGTTTTTACTTTCGGCTGGAATAATACAATCTACATTATCGACTTTTTACTTTCGGCTCGCAACTTTCGGCTAACTTTAACAGTATCAATTTTTTGAATAGCCATAATTGACAGACAATTTTCTCTTCTATATTCTGTACAAAATTTTTTTACAACAAATTTTCTGCATAATTTTCACCAAATTTAAAATAACTTTAACAATAAGTACACGTTGTTCAATCGTATATTTCTCCAAATAACATCTCCAGTAAAATAAAAAAAAATAAAACGCGACAAATTTAAAAATTAACCTCAAATTGGAACATTCTTTACATAATAATGAAATTAAAATACTTTGATTTTCTTATTTAACACAAAAAACTTTGTTTTGGTTCCATCCAGGATCGAACTGGAGACCTTCTGCGTGTAAAGCAGACGTGATAACCGCTACACTATGGAACCCTTCTTCAAATATTGAAATCAGGTGGCAATATATACCGAATTTGGAAGTTAGTTTACGTGTTTTTGGATTTCCGTTGAATTACTATACACTTGGATTTATTGAAAATATCTCAGTCGGTATCAACAAAGCATAGGTGTGTATGATTGGTAGGAGAGATGCTTGTAATTCTTTGGGAATACAAGCTAATTAACAAATGTGAATAATACGATTGGTTTTTATAGTGTTTTAAGTGGGACTAAAGTAACGTTAGTAAGTGGTAAATACGCAAATGAGAATATTGTTTAATATGTCAGATTCATTTAGCTGTGACTTTGGATCAGTACAAATTTAAATAATACATAATAAAATCAACTCGAAATTCCTCATTTCCTCAATATAGCCTTCGGTAGCTCAGTTGGTAGAGCGGTGGACTGTAGAATATTCAGCAGTGAAGACTGTGGAAATCCATAGGTCGCTGGTTCAAATCCGGCTCGAAGGATTGATTTTTTTACCATAGCAGTATTTAATCCTTAAATATAACCACCGCCAATTTTTTGTCGAAATTATTAAGATAATTGCGGTTCAACCCATATATGTTCGTTACCCGACTATATACATCTTCAATAAAGAAAAAAATAATTTACTGATACCATCTACTCTACATAATTAAAAACAAATCCAACACAATTTAATTAAATTATAATTAAAAATTTAGCATTTTTTTGTTTAATCTAATCCCAATCATTGTACACTACTCACGTTGCCATATTTGGTAACACCAACCTTATTTTACCCCTCACATACTGACTTCACACACATTTATCATTCAAAAAGTGTTCGCCGATATAAATCTTTTCTCTAAATTCGACTGTCATTTTTTGCCTTATTAACTATGTGTATAACAGCAACAACAATTACATATTCAGACATTGAAATGGGGAAATGTTGAGCAAAACAATTTTTTTTTTTAATTTAATTTAGTTTTTCTTTTTTTTTTTTTATTAACACGAATAACAAAATTAAAATGAAAATTGCAATAAATCTTGTTTTAATTTTCTATCTTATTCTCAAAATGAGATGCATAAGAAAAGTCTATTCAATTTGCATAGAACATACATACATATTCTGCTTTGTACAAAATTGGCAATTGTTCTAAAAGATTTGCAGATTAGTAAAAATAAAAAAAAAAATTTTTTTTTGTGAATATGCAAAAGTGTTTGCTACAGTGTTGAGAACAGAATCATAAACACCTCAGTTCTAGTTTAACGTTCAAAATAAAAAAAATAAAATAAAATCGCTTAAATCCAGTTAAGTATGTATTGTATTTGTATACATAACCAAATTTAATAAAATCAAAATACAATAGAAATAATTTCCCGGACTGATTGAAAATTAATTGGTTTTCGAAAAAAAATTGGATCTAAAGCTTTTTTATTCGCGCTGATACTGAATGAATAGAAATGAATAGAAATTATACCAATCAAGTGAATTGTATTGTGTTTTTGTGTTTGGCAAATGTAATCGATTGTATATTGGTGTGCGTGTTAAAAAAATAAAATTGTTGTACGTACACCAATGGAAATAATGATACATGTTTCAATATTGATTCAATATTATTGCTTTTTAACAGTAGACGGAATTTTGTATGTGTCTGATAATTTTTTTTTTGGTTTTCAAAATTCATTTGGCATCAATTCTAAAACTTTAAATTTTTAAAAACCAAATTACTTAAAAAAAAATTCTTACATTTAAATTTATTCAAATTTAAAATTCATTTGTGTAGGTGCGACGGCTGAACTTTGAAAAATTTTGAAATTTCGTATTATTTTCAGTTTTTGAATTGATTTATTATTATTATTAAAATTGGTTGGAGCTCTGTTGTATATTTAATAAAAACAATATTATGTATGTAATAATAATTTACACTTTTTATAGATAGGTTACAAAAAACATGTGTTTTCTTCTTGACATTTAGGTATTGGATAACTCCCAAACATGAAAAATGTTGATAGGGTTACAAACATAACACATTAATAATGCGCATTATATTCTCTTACGCTTATTGAATCACGCATCTATTATTCCATTTGGTAGTCAGCTAAATATGTTGGAAGACGCCTATATCTAATGGAACGTCTGACTGCAACGTTTACATGATCTGGAATGACTTCTCGCTCTGGAGTATATACTGGTGCATTGCTATCGTCGACTGTTTCTTGATATGGAGGAACATCTTCTTTGCCGCTTCCATTTGTCTGAACTTGTTTCCATTTATTTTGAAGATTGTATGGACGAACTGGATTTCTTACTGGAGCTGGTAACTTGAAAGTTACTTTTGGTTGTTGTCTTGAACTAATCGGAATCTCCGTGTTTTTCAATTGATTATGTGTCTTTTCAACTATGGTAACCTGTATTAAGCTTTATTAAATTATGAAGACTTCCGAATTTGTGCATTACAATACCAGGAAGCCATTTCTCCTCACCGATGTAATTACGAGAGAGTATTCTGTCTCCCACGCTTAATTGACGTTTGACTTTGATGTTTTCGATGCTGAATTGCATCGAGTTTGATTCTTAGTTTCCGCTGGAACAAATTCTCTGCTGGACTTTTGCCATCATTCAAAGTTGTGGCACGATACCTAAATAGAATTTAAATTTGATGAATTTTTGACTTTTGAAAACGGTTGCGTTGTCTGAAACGATCACCTTTGGGATACCCATGGTAGGCAAAAATTGATTTTAACTTTTCAATTGTCATTTCCGTTGTTGGCCTGGAGTTTATGATTGCTATTTCCGGCCATTTTGATTTAGCATCAACACTATTAGAAAAAATTGTCTCTTGTACGGACCCGCATAGTCAAGATGAATACGCTCGAAGTTTTCTTCGGGTTCTTCCCAGTGATGTGTTTCTTCTTTTCTGGGCTCTGTTTGCTTTTTAGCACACGCATTGCAACTTTTAACGAACGATGTTATGTCCATATCTATATTTCCCCAATACATATACCGTCGAGCCAGACTTTTCATTTTACAAATACAAAGATACGTATGATATAGTTTTTGTAGAACTTCGTTTCGAAGGCTTTCTGGAGTTACCACTCTACATCCTCGAAAAATTGTGCCTAGATGTAGATGGTATTTATCATCATTTGTTTCGCCATTGGATGTGATCGAAGGCAGAGTGTTGTCAGATTTAAAAATGTGTGTCAATGGTTTATTATCGGTTAACAGCTTGAATTTTTGTCCGTATAAGTACATATAAAACCTTTTGACAGTCCAATATACAGCCAGCGCTTCTCGATCCAATTGGTTGTAGTTTTGTTTTGCGATAGAAAGGGAACGAGAAATGAATGCAACTGGTTTCTCTTTTCCATGGGTGACATGTGATAATACTCCGGCATCCGGCTATTCCCACTGGGCTTGCATCACATGCAACAGTTATGGGCAATGCTGGATTAAATGGCACTAGAACTTGAATCAGTTGCTATTTTTTCAGTAATAGAAGGCAAAGTGGGTGTGTAAGTTTTGATGCATTTTTGATAAATTTCGAATAGTATGTGATTAACCCCAATAATTATTGTACTTCATGAGGGTTTTTAAGACGTGGTGCATCTAACACAGCTTTTACTTTTTCTGGTGCTTTTGAAATTTTATTTTGTTCAATCTGGTATCCAAGATAATTAATTCTTGTCTGGAAAAATTTGCATTTCTTGTCATTAACGTGAAGATTGTATTTCTTCAACCGTTCAAAACAAGCAATTAGCCATTGGTAGCACTCATTGTAGTTTGAACCTTGAATTACTATGTCGTCAAAATAGGTTGTCACTCCTTCAAGTCCTTGGAGCACCTGATCGAGTATTCGATGAAATTCGCTTGGAGCCGTTTTAATACCAAATACGAGCCTGTTAAATTGGTACGTTCCTTTGTGAGTGGTTATCGTTTGGATTTTTGCACTTTCCTCATCCATCTGAACGTGATGATATGCTTTGTATAAATCCAGCTTGCAAAAATACTTTGAATCTCTTAGATTGTTGAGAATTTCCTCAATCCGGGGAATCGGGTAGTGAGCATCTTCGAGTCGTTTATTTACGCCTACTTTATAATCGACACATAATCGAACGCTCTTATCCGGTTTTGGAATGCAAACCAATGGGGAACCCCAGCCGGAGGTATCCACTTTTGTAATGATGCCCTCTTCTTCTAAAGCAATTATTTCTTTTTCGACTTGATCTCTACGTGAGAATGGTACTTTGCGTGCTTTATGGAATACTGGCTTGGCATCAATTCGCGATTTTAGTGAGCACTGAAGATTTGGAATTTTTTCAATTTTTTGTTCGAAGATTTCTCTATACTTTGATTTAATGTTGCTGATGTCTTTTTCGATAATTTCTCTCGATAAAATTTGATTGGTTGAATCACTCGAATTTTTCCTATCTAAATCTTGCAAATTTACCTACGTTGAATTTCCTAATCCACGTTCTACCCAACAGATCTTGTCGGTCGTTATCTACAATGTACATTTCTTCCGTAATCGATTTATTTTTGTATGTTGCCTTGACAGTGACTACTCCCTGGGGTGAAAAGATTTCCTTGAGATATGAACGAAATTTCATATTAGTCTGACGTATAGGATTCGAAATATTAAGATTCTCAAATGCATTCCTTGGAATTAGTATGACCCCTTCTTCCGAGTCAACTTCGAATTGCTGGAACTTCCCATCTATTTTGATATTTGTGTAAAATTTTTCCGTTTGATTACTGGAAACTGGCTTATTTGCGTATGTCATGCAAGTTTTGAATGTAATTTCCCTCTACTGGAGTTATTGCGTTTATTGATTTGCGATTATTTATTAGAGTCATACAAACTTTTTCAATAATATGTCCCCTTTTCTTGCATTTTTTACAGTAGATTTTATCTTTGTTACCTTTGCAATTCCCGGGGCACGCTGCAGCTATCGGGGGGGTCACAGGTGGTGGATAGTGGACGGCCTATCGATAAATAGGTCAGCGGTGAATTAAATAAGCCGCCCCAACCGCAGCCCTGCTGGGAGGAGAGTCTCAGGAAACTGGGGAGTGGTTAACCTCAGTTTAATAAATTCTGAGTGCCTATGATACCCGGTATGGAATGGCGAACTGATGGCGCCATAAAACCCATCAACTAATAACCACAGGCAAACTGAGCGTCACATTTCCGGGGTCTCCAGGTAGTGAGTGAGGGGCCCCTTTAAACGGGTTACCCCCTTGAATGGAATGGGTCCTATTGGTTTGGGATATCCATATGGATGGGTGAATGGTTGAGTGAAATATGAATAGGGGCGGGGGTGCTGGGATGTGATGCTTGGTGAGCCAATGGGCTGGATTAAGGTGTTATGCGACCCGTGCTGATGATCAGCTAGGCTGGGGCCCATTTAACAAAGCCCAGTCGTTAACGGAGCCCTCTGGATACCTGGCTACCTCCAGTTGTATTTAGCCTTACCTGCGTATACGGATCTCTGCGCAGGTGGACCAGTATTTCTCCGACACTCGTGGGAATACTATGAATGATTTGAAAAATAACAATAAGGGAGCCGGTACCCTTGAAAAACCGGAAACAATGAAGGAAGAAAGTGGCTCTTTCCTTAAAGGTGGAGCTACCTCATCAGTGGCAGGGGTAAGTAGCACCATGGCACCAAAGCCAGGAGTCAGCGATACCAATGCCAGGCAAGAGAGCGGGGGATCGGGAAGGATCCCTCCTGCAAAGCGACGATACAGGGAGAAACGGTCGGCGCATAAAATTCTGGATAAACTGGCT
This sequence comes from Tipula helvola, assembly GCA_963556165.1. Lineage (NCBI taxonomy): Eukaryota > Metazoa > Arthropoda > Insecta > Diptera > Tipulidae > Tipula > Tipula helvola. The sequence continues at coordinate 111,407,909 of OY744481.1, read as the reverse complement.
GCAACCCCTGAGGGGCAGCTTACAGTAGAACAGAAGCAATCTGTGGCTTGGGCGAGGGAGATTGTCGGCCGCGACAGCTCGGATAGGGTCCTTGTGCCTAAAAGGCAGAGGTCCCAGGATGAGCTCGAAGTGGGTAACAGCAAACGAGCCAAGACCGTCACTGGAGCGGTATCGGGAGATCCAAAGGAAAAACCGAAATTGTTCAGTGAAATAGTAAAGGAGAACGTACTGGTGCTAGCGATAATTGACAGAAGTCAAGAAGATGGGAGCATCACGGCAGGAAAGTGGAGGGAAGTGTATAATGCACTAAACTCCATTTTCATCAAGGTCCTGAGAGAAAATCCAGGACCCCCTCCGTTCTGTAGAGATGCGGGATGGCATCAAGGGCGCGTAAAGTTAACTGCGTGCTCGGATCAAAGATCGGTGGATCTTTATAAAAAGGCAATATCCGAAGTAGGTGAGGTATGGGAAGGCGCGAGGCTTGAGGCAGTTCGAAAGGAAGAAATTCCGAGTAGACCAAGGGCCCGCGTCTAGTTACCAACCAAACCAGAAAAGCCAGAAGAGATCCTTGAGATTATTCAGGCAAGTAATCCGAATCTCCCAACGAAAGATTGGAAGATTGTCAAACAGGAGGAGGCTAAAGGGGGCTTCAGAATGGCAATCATGCTGCTCAATAAGGAGTCCCTTACTCCCCTGGCAGAGACAAAGGGGGTGATCAGCTACGGTTTCGGGTCGATCACTCTCAACGTTTTTAAAAAAGATGAGGTAGGCATGCGCTCGGAGGACGGGCCGGAGGTGGACGTCGGACGGACCCAGCGGCAGACAGTCGAGCAAGCGCATGGGGTTATAACAGACGATGACGTGGAGCTGCTATTGGAGAGAGGCGGCCTTCTCTCGCTTGGATCCGATGGGGACACCCTGTCGGAATCTGAACGAAGAGAGGCTGGGGATTCTCAATGCAGCGAAGCATTAATTATGGGGGGCGACACGGCGGATACTAGCGGCCCCCCGGAGGAAGGTAGCATTAGCCTGAAACAGGGAATGCATGAAGAGGTAAGTGAGATAATGCATGATGATTAATATTGTGCAGATTAATCTTCACCATACGAAGGCTGCTTCGGCGGCTCTCGTTCTCAGACTGACTAGATCAGGAGAGGAGCTAGCGTTAATCCAGGAACCTTGGATTAACAAAAACAGGATCTGTGGCCTTAAGGTGAAAGGGTATACAACTTTGTACTCAAGTAACTCTGAGAAGATAAGATCTTGCATTTTAGTGAAAAATACTTTAAAAATTTTTCTACTTTCTCAATACAGTAGTGGTGACGTTACTGCGATCAGTATGGAGGTTGGCAGAGACAAGTTTTGGCTAGTCTCTGCTTATATGGATCGGGAGAAGGAGATCCCGCCGGATAACCTGGAGGACCTGATCCGAGAAGCAAGGAGAAATAGGATTGGTGTGATACTCGGATGTGATGCAAACGCGCATCACACAATTTGGGGGAGCACTGATATTAATGAGAGGGGTGAGTTATTTTTTGATTACTTATTAAATACTAACCTTTCAGTCTGCAATGTTGGGCAGGAACCGACATTTATCGTTAGTAATCGGCAGGAGGTTCTAGATGTGACCTTCGCCTCGGATACTATTTTTCAGTTGATTAGGGGATGGAGAGTGGCGAAAGAGCACTCATTCTCTGATCATCAATATATAACTTATAACCTTAAACATACACCCGGGTACCCAGAAGCCGTTCAGGAATCCTAGAAGGACAAACTGGGAGAAATATGGGGAGGTGTTGGAGGAACTATTGCCGGAGGTCCCCGGACTTCCGGAGACAGTGGAAGAATTGAATTGCATTGTGGATGTTGTTACAAAAGCATGCAATCTTTCCTTTAATGCTTCTTGCCCCCTGATAAAGCCAAGGGGCAGGCAAAAACCGACATGGTGGTCCATGGAGTTGGAGACCTTTCGGAAGACGTGGAGGACAGCCTTTAATAAGGCAAAGAACACGAGGCATGTACGGGACTGGGACTCCTATAAGGAGGACCTAAGAAAGTACAAAAAAGAATTGAGGAAGGCGCAGAGGGGATCTTGGAGACTCTTCTGTGGTAGAATGGAAGAAGTCTCTGAGACTTCCCACCTTAGGAAGATTCTATCTACTAACCCAACTAGTCCTAGTTACTTAATTAGACCAGACGGGTCATGGACAGCTTCAAGTGCGGAATCGTTGGAGCTTCTCATCGATACCCACTTTCCGGGAAGCTTTGATGACTCGATGGAGCCTGGAGCTCATCGAGGAACACCTCCAATAGTTATGGAGGGCATATTGGATAGAGAGCGGATCAGGTGGGTGCTGCAGGGTTTTAAACCTTATAAATCGGCGGGCCCGGATCGGATTATACCAGCAGAGATTCAAAAGAACTCGGCAGCCATCATCTCCTGGCTAGAGGTTATCTTCAGGGGATGTTTGAAACTAGTCTATATTCCTAGGAATTGGACAGAGGTCAAAGTAGTCTTTATCCCGAAATCGGGAAAGAGCTCACATGCTTGTCCAAAGGACTTGAGGCCTATAACTCTATCATCCTTTCTGCTGAAAACCCTGGAAAGGTTGATAGATGTGTTTATTCGATCAAGAATTGAACCCAGGAATTGGGCAATGTAGCAGCATGCGTACTGTAAGGGAAAGTCGGTGGACACAGCTCTGCACGATCTAGTACGCACAATTGAGAAATCAATTTACTTGCAAGAGTTTTGCATGGTAGCATTTCTCGATATTGAGGGTGCTTTTAATAATGTAAAAACGGAGGCGATCATGGAAGGATTGTCTTTTTTGAAGGTGGACTGTTCTATAAGTAGGTTAATAAATCAGATGCTGGTAAGCAGGACTATTACCTCGGAGCTGGGAGAGTCCAAGATTAGAAGACGGGTGGTTAGAGGAACCCCACAAGGAGGTGTAATGTCCCCCATTCTCTGGAGTGCAGTGATTAATGAATTGCTGCTGGAACTAGAGAGAGAGAGGGGATAGGGGTTGTAGCATATGCTGATGATGTAGCGATAGCTATCTCAGGCAAATATCTAGATACGATTAGGGATGTTATGCAGAATGCACTCCTGATTGTTACGAAATGGGCCAGCAAGTGTGGATTGGGGATTAACCCTTCCAAAACAGAGCTGGTACTATTTACTAGGAAATATAAAATTCCGGTGGTTAGCCCTCCTATCATAAACGGCAGCGGACTAGTTTTTGCTGACCGAGCGAGATTTCTGGGCATAATCTTTGATAGTAAGCTCAGCTGGAAGCCTAACACTTTGGAAAGGGTGAATAAGGCTATTGTAGCCTTATACTCGTGTAGGAACGCTATAGGTAAGAGATGGGGCTTGAAACCGGAGCTGGTATACTGGCTCTATACCGCCGTGGTAAGACCTGTGCTAATGTACGGGGTGGGCGTTTGGTGGCCAGCTCTAGATAAGGTAATATATAGAGGTATGATGGAGAAGGTGCAAAGAACGGCCTGTATGCTTATAAGCGGGGCGCTTAGGACAACACCTACACGCGCTTTAGAGGTTATGTTCCACCTTATTCCAATCGACCTTTATGGTAAACAGATGGCAGCCAACGTGGCTACGAGACTCTTGGCTGTCTCTCAGTGGAAGTGTCTTCAGGTGGGACACTCGACGATAGGTAGATTCGCTGGCGAAGAACTGGCGAATCTGGATTATATTACACCAACGTTGTGCTTCGATAAGGGTTTCCGTACCATCTTTCCCTCAAGGGAATACTGGAGTAACGGATCAATCTTGGAAAACGAGGCAGTGCAATTTTTCACGGACGGCTCGAGACTAGACGATCAGGTAGGAGCCGGAGTCTTCTGTGATAAACTTAATGTTAATATTTCTGTTCGTCTCCCTGACTACTGCAGCGTGTACCAGGCTGAAGTGGTGGCGATCGGGCAAGTCATGACATGGTTGAAGCATAATGTGGTATCCGGGAGGGATATCGCAATTTATGTGGACAGTCAGGCAGCGATCAAGTCACTTGGGGCAGTTTGTCTGAAGTCGCGGGTGGCGCTGGATTGCCGATCATCTCTTAACGAGATGAGCGAGTATTTCAGCATCCAGATAATCTGGGTCCCGGGTCACTCGGACGTCACGGGGAACTGCAGGGCGGACGAACTAGCTAGGTACGGTACGACTCTCCAGATGCAGCCGGAAATGGTAGGTCTGGGGAGGCCTATGGCAGTGCTAAAATGGGCGCTCAGTAAAAAGGCAATCGCCTTGACAAATGAGAGGTGGATCAACACTCTCACGTGTAGGGTAGCAAAGCAGGTTTGGCCAAAACTGGACTTGCGGCGCTCCAAGGTACTAATATCCCTGGGAAGACAAGAAATAGGATGGGTCGTAGGGATAATGACAGGTCACTGCCTTTTTGGGGAGCATGCGAGAAGGCTGGGGATACAGACGAATGACTTTTGTAGAAGTTGCATGGACGAAGAGGAGGAGGAGACTTTGGAACACTTCCTATGCTCATGTCCGGCGCTATCATACAGAAGGCATAAGTATTTGGGTGTGTACGGTATGGACAGAGATTTATTAAGCTATATAAATAGCTCTGGTTGGTTTCAACGGGAGTAATGGGGAGATGGGATCCTGTGGTATCACAACGGGCCATTGCTGGCCTAAGTGTGCGATAGCAGCCACTTCAACCTAACCTAACCTAACCTACCTTTGCAATTGCGAGGGTCGTGATTGTTGCGTGCACAGCGCAACACAGAAAATACCTGTCAGTCCCAATGCTTGATAGTCGATTCGACCACGAGATCTTGACTGATTTCTGTAACTGGAACTACGAGCATTATTGCTTCGCTGCTGGAAACGACTTCTTGGTTCTCGACTATTTGTAATTTTGCTCACGTCACTGGAATGATTCGATTGTTCTGGTTTTTGACTTGACATTTCTTTGCTGTCCATCTGGGAAGCTTTGAATGCGAGTGCCAAATCAACACTTTCTTTAAATTCCAATTTCCCTGATTGTAGCAACTCTGTCCTTATTGCATTATCACTATAATCCCTCTTATGAACTGTGAGAGTAAAAATATACCTGCAATTGACGCGGAACACCCTTTACAATTAAATTTGCATGTTGACAAATAACCTCGAATTGCGGCTGCATAATTCGCAATCGATTCGTTTGGCTTTTGTTCCCTGCAGTAACTTAACCAATTGAGGGTTATTTTCCACCATTGTAACGTGCCATACACACTATAGCGGTAGCTTCGGCAGACAACTGTATAAAAAAACACTAATTGGGCGCCAGTCTGCCGGCACGTAATATTTCCCGGCTAAAACTCAATGAGCAATTTGACTCGGGAGGTTACTTGCGCTGTGGAAAGAAGCTACCACCGCATTTGATCACAATTCATTGTGGTTGAGGACACAGGAAAAAAATGAACTGTACATGCAAATAGCTTTAGCAAAGAGAAAATGAGGACAAAATGAAAGAAAGGATGACTCACCGTTTTTCCGTTAGGGCCGTTCCTATATTTTTTTTTAGATGAAGACCGCAATTAACTCTCTCGAACCAGCAACTGCAATAGGCAAACTGCTTGCTGCCTCTTCTCAAACTTTCTTGCACTGCACTTGCACCAACGTTATTAAGCTTTATTACTTTTTTTTTTTTTTTTATTTTTGCAATGGAGGAAAGCGTACCTCGCCCACTTTGTTAAAGTTATTTTTGTACACAGAATTACAACTACACGGCACCTTATTTTTGCATTGTTGGCCAGTCTTGTAGAGTTTTTATTTTACTGACGTTCAATTTTACCGCCAACCACAAAAATGAATAAAACACAACTTTTACAGTCAAAAAAAAAACACAACTTGTTTTTATTTGTTTGATGAGTTTAAACAAAAAAAAGAAAAGTCAATACAACTCATTGATAAATTACATATTTTTACTATTGTAATTTTTATTTTTTCTATTTTTATACACAAACTGATACTGTTTTATTTACGAAATATACAAACTCGTAATTTATATTTATTTCTTTACATTCCGTTTATTAATTTACACAAAAAAAAACAAATTTACAAATTAAATTACTAAGTTAGGCCAAACTTAACGCCATAACTTTTTGTTTGGTTTTTAATGACAAAAAAAAAAATATTTTTTTATTTTGCTCTTCACTTTATGAAATCCAAACGTTAATCGATCTCTTCGCTGCTGCTGCAATCACCACGTCACCAAAATTGCCCATCATAAAATGAAAATAACTTGTCCACAGCTGCCATCTCCCAAATCGATGCGGTGAATGTATTTAAGCTGCGCGCTGCTACCTAGTGGCTAATAGCAGGTTACTCATTTATTCAGCAAACGCATACATGAAATCAAAGTACAAAAATTGTGTTAGTTTTGTTGTATGGACTGCTGTATATTTGTATTGTTTCCAAAAAAAACAATTATTAATGGTGTCGAATGAAACGATGAGTCTTAAGGGAGGAGTTTGTTGCTACAGCAAAAATGGTGTACCAAAATGGAGTAGGCTTAGGAAAAGCATAGAATGGACTGATTTATACAATCAGAATAAAAATTTTCCCAATCACAATTGAATATGCCTCACCATGGTTGGTAGTCTCTCTCCGCGCTAATCTATCGCTGATGTTTTCTGCCCTACCGTATGGAACGCTACACCATGGGTAGTTTCGGTGCAAGCAAATTCGATAAAACACTATAAAATTCTGGACCAATACAGTTCAATAATATCTTTTTGCATTTATCTACATAGTTTTTGATATTTTGAAGGTCGAAATAAATTTTTAGTCGCTTGATATATTGTTGAAACAATTCTTTTTTATCATCGAAATTTTCGAACGAATAATTAGATCCGCCCTCTTCTGTTTTTTTTTTTCTTTTATGTGTTCTGGAGGTATTTCGTTCTTTGTAAGTATAGCCTGGATTAATTTTTGCTGTTGTAACGCTTGCGCAGCAACGAATTCTTTTCTCCTCGTCGCTAATTATTATTGTATATTTAATAAAAACGGGACGGGGCAGCCGGTGAAATACATTAATTCCAGCTGTTGTATAGGAAAAGAGGTATCTGCATGTTAGTAGGGTCCATCCCTCGGTGCAACAGGAAGCAATACAAAATTACATTTGCTCGAAACTACTGAATTGTAAATCATTGCTGGCTAAGGATTTTGCTACAGGTAGCTCTCTGATCTTTGTTTCTTTAAAATCGGTTTGACTCAGGAGCATTACAATAAATTAAATAATTCAGACATGTGGCCTTTAGGTATTCTAATTCGACCTTTTATGAATCATCCGCGTAGATCAAAAACCGAGATTGGATAGCCGTTAGATATTACTATCTTATCATCATCACATCCAGTTAATACATGCCCTCGAGGCTCAGCTCTAAATATTTATTATCATAACGCGAGCAGTATAACTACGCTTTAAATGGAGGAATCTATATTTATCTTTATTTGAGGAAGAATATGAAGTTGTCTGTATATCGGAGGTATGGCTAACATCTAATTTTAAGATTGAAGACTATTTTCCGACATCATACATTGTCCATCGTCGAGACAGGCATCTTCAGGAAGACACATATGAGACAGGTGAAGGTGTGCTAATTGCTGTTGCGGGTAAATTGTTATCTGTATCTTTATCGTTGAAGGATTGCGATTTTGGCAAAAAAGCAATACGAATCAGATATCACTCGTTTTCACTAATTGTTTGTCTTACGTATATTCCATGCGATTCAATAGCATCCATTTCGCAACCAGAGGATCGTTTATGTATATTTGGTGATTTTAATTTACCAAATGTTAATTGGCTTCGAGTTGATGATTTTTTAACTCCGTTGAACTTGAATGCAAATTATGATAACTTCATGACCGGATTATTTTCTATGGATCTCAAATAGTGTGTGGACGTTATGAACAATTGTGGGAATGTTTTGGAACTGGATCAAGAATTTTTGCCGTTGGATCAAGAAGTTATTGTCGATACGTATGATGATTTAGCAGGTTCCCCCATCATATTCCAGTTTCCATTAAAAGTGTCACTGCCTTTTATGGTATGTGAACTTGTCAAAGATGAGTTAGTTGTTGAAAATTTTATTTTTAAAATTGGGGACTACGATTCCTTTAATGATTTCCTTGACAAATACATATAATTGGAGTGCATTTGAAGGTAACGATCATTTAGATTAAGCGTTGAATGAATTTAAATTCTCATATATGCTGTTGCTGCCGATATTAAAATGTTTAAAATGAATTCGAATATTCGTGATGTAGAGAGTTTACAATCTGATTTATCGGATTTTACAAATTGGTGTACTTATCATAATTTATTATTGAATACTAAAAAGTGTAAAACAATGCGATGTTCCCGTAGAAGGAATGATTTAAACTTTAAGTACGAATTTCTTCTTAAAGACTATATAGTTGAGAAAGTGGATGCACTTTCAAAGATTTGGGTATCACATTCGCTTCTAATTTATCCTTCCACTTTCATATACAGGGCATTGTTTCTAAGGCGTATTCCATCTTAGGGTTTGTTAAAAGATTCTCTAAAGACTTCTGGAATCCTTATGCGTTTAGAATCTTTTATTTTACGTTAGTGCGCTCGCGATTAGATTATGGCGTAGTTACTTGGGACCCATTTTATCAAGAATCTTCGGGTCTTATCGAAAGGGTACAAAAACAGTTTTTAAAATATGCCTTGCGTAGATTACCGAGGGACAATTATCTTCCCAATTATATTTTTCCTCCTTATAGGGGAAGATGTAAACTATTAAGATTGGAATCTCTCTCTATTCGAAAAATTGCGACGTGTGCCACTTTTGTTCGTGATCTCATCGTTTGTAGGATTGATTGTTGTGTGATTCTCGATTTGTTTTGAAGCGGGGATTTTGTTCTTAAATTACCAATACGGAGGAGTAATTTAGCTATAGGTAGGAATGAACCTGTTTATATTGTCTCGGTTGCTTTTAATAAAGTACGATCGATTATTGATTTTAATTTGCCAAGAGAATCGTTTAAGGTTATGATGTCTGATTTTCTTTCTGATTTTTGGAAAACTGTTTAATTTTTGTATTTTCGACTTGCAATGTAATTCAGAATATTTTAAATTGTAACCAGATTTTTTTTTTAAAGTCTCGTAATGTGCCAACTAGAAATGGTAGGCGTATTCTGTTTTAATTTACCTATGCGGATTGCATGGCAATGTGATTGTTGAAATGTTGTTTTTTCCATCGGTAGATTTTTGATGCCAACATGTTGGGAGACCTGAATGCCTCCATTGTAACAATAAAGTCAATATTGTCACATCAAAAGCATTCTCAAACTACATTGCAACGACAACCATATGCTTTTTGTAGCTCAAAAACTTTTTTGTGTATTTTCTTTTTTCTTATAAATGTCATTTTAAACCATACTTCATAATGCTTTTCTAGCTGCCACAAACAAGAGATATAAAATAAATAAAGAAATTATTTATAATAATAATGACACCGTTGCCTGTGTCTCTTATCTTTCACTTTGACAGTATAACTGTCTATAAGATCTGGATTTTTACTTTTGAATAACTCTGCATTTTTTTAAGGATTTTAAATTCGTTGCTTAATTTCCAGACCTTTTGGGAAACGCAACATTCTTTGAATTTTTTTTTCTTTTCGACCATTCTCTATGAAAATAATAAAAAAAGATAATTTAGAAGCTTGCTTACAGGTAGGAGGATATTTCATATATCCTTTACAAATTTAGAAATTTATGAAACTATCATAATAAAACATAAAATTGTATGGTTTTACAAAATTATTTTGAATACTGAAATGAAACAGAACAGTGAGAATTTGTGGAACAACAATGAAATAGGTATGTATGAAATTTTAAATTTTTTTTAATTTTAAAAAAACATTCTCTTTTATAATCAATTTATTTATTACATCTTTGAATTAACTTTCCTATACCTTCGTCTTTGTCTGCAAAATCTTTGTTCATTTACCTGCTGCTTGGAGTGATTCATCAAAATCAAAATGGTTTCCACGAAGCTGTTTTATAAATTTGGGAAGAGGAATAGAAAAGTTCCTCCCTTTTTGCACTTGATCTGCTTGTTTAAGCGACGTAATATATCAGCGTAGTATGCTTCGGTTATAGAGGTGTCTTTACTTTCATAATTAATAAGAAGAATTCTTGGACTCATGCTTAGATTCTGAAACATAATGATGTATCCAAATTTCGGCTCCAGTAATAATATTGTTGAATACATCGACACAGTTCTAAAACTCCTTACAACAATGAGTACAAAATTTGTTTTGATCCAGTGGGAGCATTCTTGGTGTACATCTTGCATTGCCTTTTACATTACCGAGATGATGGCAAGTCAGTGAAGTTAGCCCGAAATTTCAGCCCGAAATTTAGGTTCGTTTCTTGACTAAAATGTAGCTATCAAGAAAAAGTGTAAATGTCGTATAAAATGTAGCACCATCCCGAAAAAAATGTAAATATAAAATTTAACCGATTCTAGAAAAAATTATGTAGAAAAAATGTTATTTGCAACTTTTTTTATGGTCAAACTAATTTTGTTACATAATTGCAGGTATAGGAACAAATCAATTATTTTATATTACACATTAAAGATATGAAGTTTTATTTTAATATTCCTCTCAGAAAATTCCATGTTTAATGTTGAAGCTTTAACCTATAAGGAGGGTATACTAGAGATAAAGCTAAGTAGTGGCATATACGGCCAGAGGTAGGCTATACTAGTACCAAGATACCCTGAGCACCCCCATTTTCATATCATGGGGATAAAATACTTTTTTTGAAATTTCTCTCCAGACAGTTTCATTCATGTATGTAAATATTGTATGTTTATGGTGAAGTTTGGAATTGTATAGGGCTACTACCAGAGATAAAGCTAAGTAGTGGCATATACAACCAGATAGGTCATACTAGTACCAAGATACCCTGAGCACCCCCATTTTCATATCATGGGGATAAAATACTTTTTTTGAAATTTCTCTCCAGGCAGATTCATTCATGTATGTAAATACGTGTTATGGTGAAGTTTGGAATTTTATAGGGCTACTACCAGAGATAAAGCTAAGTAGTGGCATATACAGCCAGATAGGCCATACTAGTACCAAGATACCCTGAGCATCCCCATTTTCATATCATGGGGATAAAATAATTTTTTTGAAATTTCTTTCCAGACAGTTTCATTCATGTATGTAAACATGTCTAATGGTGAAGTTTGGAATTGTATAGGGCTACTACCAGAGCTAAAGCTAAGTAGTGGTATATACAGCCAGATAGGCCATACTAGTACCAAGATACCCTAATCACCCCATTTTCATAACATGGGGATAAATACTTTTTTTGGAATTTCTCTCCAGACAGTTTCATTCATGTATGTAAATATGTGTTTATGGCGAAGTTTGGAATTGTATAGGCTACTACCAGAGATAAAGCTAAGTAGTGGCATATACAACCAGATAGGTCATACTAGTACCAAGATACCCTGAGCACCCCCATTTTCATATCATGGGGATAAAATACTTTTTTTGAAATTCCTCTCCAGGCAGATTCATCCATGTATGTAAATATGTGTTTATGGTGAAGTTTGGAATTGTATAGGGGGTACTACCAGAGATAAAGCGAAGTAGTGGCATATACAGCCAGATAGGCCATACTAGTACCAAGATACCCTAATCACCCCATTTTCATAACATGGGGATAAAATACTTTTTTTGAAATTCCTCTCCAGACAGTTTCATTCATGTATGTAAATATGTGTTTATGGTGAAATTTGGAATTGTATAGGGCTACTACCAGAGATAAAGCTAAGTAGTGGCATATACAACCAGATAGGCCATACTAGTACCAAGATACCCTGAGCACCCCCATTTTCATATCATGGGGATAAAATACTTTGTTTGAAATTTCTCTCCAGACAGTTTCATTCATGTATGTAAATATGTGTTATGGTGAAGTTTGGAATTGTATAGGGCTACTACCAGAGATAAAGCTAAGTAGTGGCATATACAACCAGATAGGTCATACTAGTACCAAGATACCCTGAGCACCCCCATTTTCATATCATGGGGATAAAATACTTTGTTTGAAATTTCTCTCCAGACAGTTTCATTCATGTATGTAAATACGTGTTATGGTGATGTTAAGAATTTTATAGGGCTAATACTAGAGCTAAAGCGAAGTAGTGGCATATACAGCCAGATAGGTCATACTAGTACCAAGATACCCTGAGCATCCCCATTTTCATATCATGGGGATAAAATAATTTTTTTGTAATTTCTCTCCAGACAGTTTCATTCATGTATGTAAATACGTGTTATGGTGAAGTTTGGAATTTTATAGGGGTAATACTAGAGATAAAGCTAAGTAGTGGCATATACAGCCAGATAGGCCATACTAGTACCGAGATACCCTGAGCGTCCCCATTTTCATATCATGGGGATAAAATAATTTTTTTGAAATTTCTCCCCATACAGTTTCATTCATGTATGTAAATACGTGTTATGGTGATGTTAAGAATTTTATAGGGCTAATACTAGAGATAAAGCGAAGTAGTGGCATATACAGCCAGATAGGCCATACTAGTACCAAGATACCCTGAGCACCCCATTTTCATATCATGGGGATAAAATACTTTGTTTGAAATTTCTCTCCAGATAGTTTCATTCATGTATGTAAATACGTGTTATGGTGAAGTTTGGAATTTTATAGGGCTACTACCAGAGATAAAGCTAAGTAGTGGCATATACAGCCAGATAGGTCATACTAGTACCAAGATACCCTGAGCATCCCCATTTTCATATCATGGGGATAAAATAATTTTTTTGAAATTTCTCTCCAGACAGTTTCATTCATGTATGTAAATACGTGTTATGGTGAAGTTTGGAATTTTATAGGGCTACTACCAGAGATAAAGCTAAGTAGTGGCATATACAACCAGATAGGTCATACTAGTACCAAGATACCCTGAGCACCCCCATTTTCATATCATGGGGATAAAATAATTTTTTTGTAATTTCTCTCCAGACAGTTTCATTCATGTATGTAAATACGTGTTATGGTGAAGTTTGGAATTTTATAGGGGTAATACTAGAGATAAAGCTAAGTAGTGGCATATACAGCCAGATAGGCCATACTAGTACCGAGATACCCTGAGCGTCCCCATTTTCATATCATGGGGATAAAATAATTTTTTTGAAATTTCTCTCCAGACAGTTTCATTCATGTATGTAAATACGTGTTATGGTGATGTTAAGAATTTTATAGGGCTAATACCAGAGATAAAGCTAAGTAGTGGCATATACAGCCAGATAGGCCATACTAGTACCAATATACCCTGAGCACCCCATTTTCATATCATGGGGATAAAATACTTTGTTTGAAATTTCTCTCCAGACAGTTTCATTCATGTATGTAAATATGTGTTTATGGTGAAGTTTGGAATATTGTATAGGGCTACTACCAGTGATAAAGCTAAGTAGTGGCATATACAGCCAGATAGGCCATACTAGTACCAAGATACCCTAATCATCCCATTTTCATAACATGGGGATAAAATACTTTTTTTGAAATTTCTCTCCAGACAGTTTCATTCATGTATGTAAATACGTGTTATGGTGAAGTTTGGAATTTTATAGGGCTACTACCAGAGATAAAGCTAAGTAGTGGCATATACAGCCAGATAGGTCATACTAGTACCAAGATACCCTGAGCATCCCCATTTTCATATCATGGGGATAAAATAATTTTTTTGAAATTTCTCTCCAGACAGTTTCATTCATGTATGTAAATACGTGTTATGGTGAAGTTTGGAATTTTATAGGGCTACTACCAGAGATAAAGCTAAGTAGTGGCATATACAACCAGATAGGCCATACTAGTACCAAGATACCCTGAGCACCCCCATTTTCATATCATGGGGATAAAATACTTTGTTTGAAATTTCTCTCCAGACAGTTTCATTCATGTATGTAAATATGTGTTTATGGTGAAGTTTGGAATTGTATAGGGCTACTACCAGAGATAAAGCTAAGTAGTGGCATATACAGCCAGATAGGCCATACTAGTACCAAGATACCCTAATCATCCCATTTTCATAACATGGGGATAAAATACTTTTTTTGAAATTTCTCTCCAGACAGTTTCATTCATGTATGTAAATACGTGTTATGGTGAAGTTTGGAATTTTATAGGGCTACTACCAGAGATAAAGCTAAGTAGTGGCATATACAGCCAGATAGGTCATACTAGTACCAAGATACCCTGAGCATCCCCATTTTCATATCATGGGGATAAAATAATTTTTTTGAAATTTCTCTCCAGACAGTTTCATTCATGTATGTAAATACGTGTTATGGTGAAGTTTGGAATTTTATAGGGCTACTACCAGAGATAAAGCTAAGTAGTGGCATATACAACCAGATAGGTCATACTAGTACCAAGATACCCTGAGCACCCCCATTTTCATATCATGGGGATAAAATACTTTGTTTGAAATTTCTCTCCAGACAGTTTCATTCATGTATGTAAATATGTGTTTATGGTGAAGTTTGGAATTGTATAGGGCTACTACCAGAGATAAAGCTAAGTAGTGGCATATACAGCCAGATAGGCCATACTAGTACCAAGATACCCTGAGCACCCCCATTTTCATATCATGGGGATAAAATACTTTTTTTGAAATTTCTCTCCAAACAGATTCATTCATGTAGGTAAATACGTGTTATGGTGAAGTTTGGAATTTTATAGGGCTAATACCAGAGGTAAAGCTAAGTAGTGGCATATACAGCCAGATAGGCCATACTAGTACCGAGATACCCTGAGCGTCCCCATTTTCATATCATGGGGATAAAATAATTTTTTTGAAATTTCTCTCCAGACAGTTTCATTCATGTATGTAAATACGTGTTATGGTGATGTTAAGAATTTTATAGGGCTAATACCAGAGATAAAGCTAAGTAGTGGCATATACAGCCAGATAGGCCATACTAGTACCAATATACCCTGAGAACCCCATTTTCATATCATGGGGATAAAATACTTTGTTTGAAATTTCTCTCCAGACAGTTTCATTCATGTATGTAAATACGTATCATGGTGAAGTTTGGAATTTTATAGGGCTAATACCAGAGATAAAGCTAAGTAGTGGCATATACAGCCAGATAGGCCATACTAGTACCGAGATACCCTGAGCATCCCCATTTTCATATCATGGGGATAAAATACTTTTTTTGAAATTTCTCTCCAGACAGTTTCATTCATGTTTGTAAATACGTGTTATGGTGATGTTAAGAATTTTATAGGGCTAATACCAGAGATAAAGCTAAGTAGTGGCATATACAGCCAGATAGGCCATACTAGTACCAATATACCCTGAGAACCCCATTTTCATATCATGGGGATAAAATACTTTGTTTGAAATTTCTCTCCAGACAGTTTCATTCATGTATGTAAATACGTATCATGGTGAAGTTTGGAATTTTATAGGGCTAATACCAGAGATAAAGCTAAGTAGTGGCATATACAGCCAGATAGGCCATACTAGTACCAATATACCCTGAGAACCCCATTTTCATATCATGGGGATAAAATACTTTGTTTGAAATTTCTCTCCAGACAGTTTCATTCATGTATGTAAATACGTATCATGGTGAAGTTTGGAATTTTATAGGGCTAATACCAGAGATAAAGCTAAGTAGTGGCATATACAGCCAGATAGGCCATACTAGTACCAAGATACCCTGAGCACCCCCATTTTCATATCATGGAGATAAAATACTTTGTTTGAAATTTCTCTCCAGACAGTTTCATTCATGTATGTAAATACTATGGTGAAGTTTGGAATTTTATAGGGCTACTACCAGAGATAAAGCTAAGTAGTGGCATATACAGCCAGATAGGTCATACTAGTACCGAGATACCCTGAGCATCCCCATTTTCATATCATGGGGATAAAATACTTTTTTTGTAATTTCTCTCCAGACAGTTTCATTCATGTATGTAAATACGTGTTATGGTGATGTTAAGAATTTTATAGGGCTAATACCAGAGATAAAGCTAAGTAGTGGCATATACAGCCAGATAGGCCATACTAGTACCGAGATACCCTGAGCATCCCCATTTTCATATCATGGGGATAAAATACTTTTTTTGTAATTTCTCTCCAGACAGTTTCATTCATGTATGTAAATACGTGTTATGGTGATGTTAAGAATTTTATAGGGCTAATACCAGAGATAAAGCTAAGTAGTGGCATATACAGCCAGATAGGCCATACTAGTACCAATATACCCTGAGCACCCCATTTTCATATCATGGGGATAAAATACTTTGTTTGAAATTTCTCTCCAGGCAGATTCATTCATGTATGTAAATACTATGGTGAAGTTTGGAATTTTATAGGGCTACTACCAGAGATAAAGCTAAGTAGTGGCATATACAGCCAGATAGGTCATACTAGTACCGAGATACCCTGAGCATCCCCATTTTCATATCATGGGGATAAAATACTTTTTTTGTAATTTCTCTCCAGACAGTTTCATTCATGTATGTAAATATGTGTTATGGTGATGTTAAAAATTTTATAGGGCTAATACCAGAGATAAAGCTAAGTAGTGGCATATACAGCCAGATAGGCCATACTAGTACCAATATACCCTGAGCATCCCCATTTTCATATCATGGGGATAAAATACTTTGTTTGAAATTTCTCTCCAGACAGTTTCATTCATGTATGTAAATACGTATCATGGTGAAGTTTGGAATTTTATAGGGCTAATACCAGAGATAAAGCTAAGTAGTGGCATATACATCCAGATAGGCCATACTAGTACCAAGATACCCTAAACACTCCATTTTCATATCATGGGGATAAAATACTTTGTTTGAAATTTCTCTCCAGACAGTTTCATTCATGTATGTAAATACTATGGTGAAGTTTGGAATTTTATAGGGCTACTACCAGAGATAAAGCTAAGTAGTGGCATATACAGCCAGATAGGTCATACTAGTACCGAGATACCCTGAGCATCCCCATTTTCATATCATGGGGATAAAATACTTTTTTTGTAATTTCTCTCCAGACAGTTTCATTCATGTATGTAAATATGTGTTATGGTGATGTTAAAAATTTTATAGGGCTAATACCAGAGATAAAGCTAAGTAGTGGCATATACAGCCAGATAGGCCATACTAGTACCAATATACCCTGAGCATCCCCATTTTCATATCATGGGGATAAAATACTTTGTTTGAAATTTCTCTCCAGACAGTTTCATTCATGTATGTAAATACGTATCATGGTGAAGTTTGGAATTTTATAGGGCTAATACCAGAGATAAAGCTAAGTAGTGGCATATACATCCAGATAGGCCATACTAGTACCAAGATACCCTAAACACTCCATTTTCATATCATGGGGATAAAATACTTTGTTTGAAATTTCTCTCCAGACAGTTTCATTCATGTATGTAAATACTATGGTGAAGTTTGGAATTTTATAGGGCTACTACCAGAGATAAAGCTAAGTAGTGGCATATACAGCCAGATAGGTCATACTAGTACCGAGATACCCTGAGCATCCCCATTTTCATATCATGGGGATAAAATACTTTTTTTGTAATTTCTCTCCAGACAGTTTCATTCATGTATGTAAATACGTGTTATGGTGATGTTAAGAATTTTATAGGGCTAATACCAGAGATAAAGCTAAGTAGTGGCATATACAGCCAGATAGGCCATACTAGTACCGAGATACCCTGAGCATCCCCATTTTCATATCATGGGGATAAAATACTTTTTTTGTAATTTCTCTCCAGACAGTTTCATTCATGTATGTAAATACGTGTTATGGTGATGTTAAGAATTTTATAGGGCTAATACCAGAGATAAAGCTAAGTAGTGGCATATACAGCCAGATAGGCCATACTAGTACCAATATACCCTGAGCACCCCATTTTCATATCATGGGGATAAAATACTTTGTTTGAAATTTCTCTCCAGGCAGATTCATTCATGTATGTAAATACTATGGTGAAGTTTGGAATTTTATAGGGCTACTACCAGAGATAAAGCTAAGTAGTGGCATATACAGCCAGATAGGTCATACTAGTACCGAGATACCCTGAGCATCCCCATTTTCATATCATGGGGATAAAATACTTTTTTTGTAATTTCTCTCCAGACAGTTTCATTCATGTATGTAAATACGTGTTATGGTGATGTTAAGAATTTTATAGGGCTAATACCAGAGATAAAGCTAAGTAGTGGCATATACAGCCAGATAGGCCATACTAGTACCAATATACCCTGAGCACCCCATTTTCATATCATGGGGATAAAATACTTTGTTTGAAATTTCTCTCCAGACAGTTTCATTCATGTATGTAAATACTATGGTGAAGTTTGGAATTTTATAGGGCTACTACCAGAGATAAAGCTAAGTAGTGGCATATACAGCCAGATAGGTCATACTAGTACCGAGATACCCTGAGCATCCCCATTTTCATATCATGGGGATAAAATACTTTTTTTGTAATTTCTCTCCAGACAGTTTCATTCATGTATGTAAATACGTGTTATGGTGATGTTAAGAATTTTATAGGGCTAATACCAGAGATAAAGCTAAGTAGTGGCATATACAGCCAGATAGGCCATACTAGTACCAATATACCCTGAGCATCCCCATTTTCATATCATGGGGATAAAATACTTTGTTTGAAATTTCTCTCCAGACAGTTTCATTCATGTATGTAAATACTATGGTGAAGTTTGGAATTTTATAGGGCTACTACCAGAGATAAAGCTAAGTAGTGGCATATACAGCCAGATAGGTCATACTAGTACCGAGATACCCTGAGCATCCCCATTTTCATATCATGGGGATAAAATACTTTTTTTGTAATTTCTCTCCAGACAGTTTCATTCATGTATGTAAATACGTGTTATGGTGATGTTAAGAATTTTATAGGGCTAATACCAGAGATAAAGCTAAGTAGTGGCATATACAGCCAGATAGGCCATACTAGTACCGAGATACCCTGAGCATCCCCATTTTCATATCATGGGGATAAAATACTTTTTTTGTAATTTCTCTCCAGACAGTTTCATTCATGTATGTAAATACGTGTTATGGTGATGTTAAGAATTTTATAGGGCTAATACCAGAGATAAAGCTAAGTAGTGGCATATACAGCCAGATAGGCCATACTAGTACCAATATACCCTGAGCACCCCATTTTCATATCATGGGGATAAAATACTTTGTTTGAAATTTCTCTCCAGGCAGATTCATTCATGTATGTAAATACTATGGTGAAGTTTGGAATTTTATAGGGCTACTACCAGAGATAAAGCTAAGTAGTGGCATATACAGCCAGATAGGTCATACTAGTACCGAGATACCCTGAGCATCCCCATTTTCATATCATGGGGATAAAATACTTTTTTTGTAATTTCTCTCCAGACAGTTTCATTCATGTATGTAAATACGTGTTATGGTGATGTTAAGAATTTTATAGGGCTAATACCAGAGATAAAGCTAAGTAGTGGCATATACAGCCAGATAGGCCATACTAGTACCAATATACCCTGAGCACCCCATTTTCATATCATGGGGATAAAATACTTTGTTTGAAATTTCTCTCCAGGCAGATTCATTCATGTATGTAAATACTATGGTGAAGTTTGGAATTTTATAGGGCTACTACCAGAGATAAAGCTAAGTAGTGGCATATACAGCCAGATAGGTCATACTAGTACCGAGATACCCTGAGCATCCCCATTTTCATATCATGGGGATAAAATACTTTTTTTGTAATTTCTCTCCAGACAGTTTCATTCATGTATGTAAATACGTGTTATGGTGATGTTAAGAATTTTATAGGGCTAATACCAGAGATAAAGCTAAGTAGTGGCATATACAGCCAGATAGGCCATACTAGTACCAATATACCCTGAGCACCCCATTTTCATATCATGGGGATAAAATACTTTGTTTGAAATTTCTCTCCAGGCAGATTCATTCATGTATGTAAATACTATGGTGAAGTTTGGAATTTTATAGGGCTAATACCAGAGATAAAGCTAAGTAGTGGCATATACAGCCAGATAGGTCATACTAGTACCGAGATACCCTGAGCATCCCCATTTTCATATCATGGGGATAAAATACTTTTTTTGTAATTTCTCTCCAGACAGTTTCATTCATGTATGTAAATACGTGTTATGGTGATGTTAAGAATTTTATAGGGCTAATACCAGAGATAAAGCTAAGTAGTGGCATATACAGCCAGATAGGCCATACTAGTACCAATATACCCTGAGCACCCCATTTTCATATCATGGGGATAAAATACTTTGTTTGAAATTTCTCTCCAGGCAGATTCATTCATGTATGTAAATACTATGGTGAAGTTTGGAATTTTATAGGGCTACTACCAGAGATAAAGCTAAGTAGTGGCATATACAGCCAGATAGGTCATACTAGTACCGAGATACCCTGAGCATCCCCATTTTCATATCATGGGGATAAAATACTTTTTTTGTAATTTCTCTCCAGACAGTTTCATTCATGTATGTAAATACGTGTTATGGTGATGTTAAGAATTTTATAGGGCTAATACCAGAGATAAAGCTAAGTAGTGGCATATACAGCCAGATAGGCCATACTAGTACCAATATACCCTGAGCACCCCATTTTCATATCATGGGGATAAAATACTTTGTTTGAAATTTCTCTCCAGGCAGATTCATTCATGTATGTAAATACTATGGTGAAGTTTGGAATTTTATAGGGCTACTACCAGAGATAAAGCTAAGTAGTGGCATATACAGCCAGATAGGTCATACTAGTACCGAGATACCCTGAGCATCCCCATTTTCATATCATGGGGATAAAATACTTTTTTTGTAATTTCTCTCCAGACAGTTTCATTCATGTATGTAAATACGTGTTATGGTGATGTTAAGAATTTTATAGGGCTACTACCAGAGATAAAGCTAAGTAGTGGCATATACAGCCAGATAGGCCATACTAGTACCAAGATACCCTGAGCATCCCCATTTTCATATCATGGGGATAATATACTTTGTTTGAAATTTCTCTCCAGATAGTTTCATTCATGTATGTAAATACGTGTTATGGTGAAGTTTGGAATTTTATAGGGCTAATACTAGAGATAAAGCTAAGTAGTGGCATATACAGCTAGATAGGTCATACTAGTACCAAGATACCCTGAGCATCCCCATTTTCATATCATGGGGATAAAATAATTTTTTTGAAATTTCTCTCCAGACAGTTTCATTCATGTATGTAAATACGTGTTATGGTGATGTTAAGAATTTTATAGGGCTAATACCACAGATAAAGCTAAGTAGTGGCATATACAGCCAGATAGGCCATACTAGTACCAATATACCCTGAGCACCCCATTTTCATATCATGGGGATAAAATACTTTGTTTGAAATTTCTCTCCAGGCAGATTCATTCATGTATGTAAATACTATGGTGAAGTTTGGAATTTTATAGGGCTACTACCAGAGATAAAGCTAAGTAGTGGCATATACAGCCAGATAGGTCATACTAGTACCGAGATACCCTGAGCATCCCCATTTTCATATCATGGGGATAAAATACTTTTTTTGTAATTTCTCTCCAGACAGTTTCATTCATGTATGTAAATACGTGTTATGGTGATGTTAAGAATTTTATAGGGCTAATACCAGAGATAAAGCTAAGTAGTGGCATATACAGCCAGATAGGCCATACTAGTACCAATATACCCTGAGCACCCCATTTTCATATCATGGGGATAAAATACTTTGTTTGAAATTTCTCTCCAGGCAGATTCATTCATGTATGTAAATACTATGGTGAAGTTTGGAATTTTATAGGGCTACTACCAGAGATAAAGCTAAGTAGTGGCATATACAGCCAGATAGGTCATACTAGTACCGAGATACCCTGAGCATCCCCATTTTCATATCATGGGGATAAAATACTTTTTTTGTAATTTCTCTCCAGACAGTTTCATTCATGTATGTAAATACGTGTTATGGTGATGTTAAGAATTTTATAGGGCTAATACCAGAGATAAAGCTAAGTAGTGGCATATACAGCCAGATAGGCCATACTAGTACCAATATACCCTGAGCACCCCATTTTCATATCATGGGGATAAAATACTTTGTTTGAAATTTCTCTCCAGGCAGATTCATTCATGTATGTAAATACTATGGTGAAGTTTGGAATTTTATAGGGCTACTACCAGAGATAAAGCTAAGTAGTGGCATATACAGCCAGATAGGTCATACTAGTACCGAGATACCCTGAGCATCCCCATTTTCATATCATGGGGATAAAATACTTTTTTTGTAATTTCTCTCCAGACAGTTTCATTCATGTATGTAAATACGTGTTATGGTGATGTTAAGAATTTTATAGGGCTACTACCAGAGATAAAGCTAAGTAGTGGCATATACAGCCAGATAGGCCATACTAGTACCAAGATACCCTGAGCATCCCCATTTTCATATCATGGGGATAATATACTTTGTTTGAAATTTCTCTCCAGATAGTTTCATTCATGTATGTAAATACGTGTTATGGTGAAGTTTGGAATTTTATAGGGCTAATACTAGAGATAAAGCTAAGTAGTGGCATATACAGCTAGATAGGTCATACTAGTACCAAGATACCCTGAGCATCCCCATTTTCATATCATGGGGATAAAATAATTTTTTTGAAATTTCTCTCCAGACAGTTTCATTCATGTATGTAAATACGTGTTATGGTGATGTTAAGAATTTTATAGGGCTAATACCAGAGATAAAGCTAAGTAGTGGCATATACAGCCAGATAGGCCATACTAGTACCAAGATACCCTGATCACCCCATTTTCATATCATGGGGATAAAATACTTTGTTTGAAATTTCTCTCCAGGCAGATTCATTCATGTATGTAAATACGTGTTATGGTGAAGTTTGGAATTTTATAGGGCTACTACCAGAGATAAAGCTAAGTAGTGGCATATACAGCCAGATAGGCCATACTAGTACCGAGATACCCTGAGCATCCCCATTTTCATATCATGGGGATAAAATACTTTTTTTGTAATTTCTCTCCAGACAGTTTCATTCATGTATGTAAATACGTGTTATGGTGATGTTAAGAATTTTATAGGGCTAATACCAGAGATAAAGCTAAGTAGTGGCATATACAGCCAGATAGGCCATACTAGTACCGAGATACCCTGAGCATCCCCATTTTCATATCATGGGGATAAAATACTTTTTTTGTAATTTCTCTCCAGACAGTTTCATTCATGTATGTAAATACGTGTTATGGTGATGTTAAGAACTTTATAGGGCTAATACCAGAGATAAAGCTAAGTAGTGGCATATACAGCCAGATAGGCCATACTAGTACCGAGATACCCTGAGCATCCCCATTTTCATATCATGGGGATAAAATACTTTTTTTGAAATTTCTCTCCAGGCAGATTCATTCATGTATGTAAATACGTGTTAAGGTGAAGTTTGGAATTTTATAGGGCTACTACCAGAGATAAAGCTAAGTAGTGGCATATACAGCCAGATAGGCCATACTAGTACCGAGATACCCTGAGCATCCCCATTTTCATATCATGGGGATAAAATACTTTTTTTGTAATTTCTCTCCAGACAGTTTCATTCATGTATGTAAATACGTGTTATGGTGAAGTTTGGAATTTTATAGGGCTACTACCAGAGATAAAGCTAAGTAGTGGCATATACAGCCAGATAGGCCATACTAGTACCGAGATACCCTGAGCATCCCCATTTTCATATCATGGGGATAAAATACTTTTTTTGTAATTTCTCTCCAGACAGTTTCATTCATGTATGTAAATACGTGTTATGGTGATGTTAAGAATTTTATAGGGCTAATACCAGAGATAAAGCTAAGTAGTGGCATATACAGCCAGATAGGCCATACTAGTACCGAGATACCCTGAGCATCCCCATTTTCATATCATGGGGATAAAATACTTTTTTTGTAATTTCTCTCCAGACAGTTTCATTCATGTATGTAAATACGTGTTATGGTGATGTTAAGAATTTTATAGGGCTAATACCAGAGATAAAGCTAAGTAGTGGCATATACAGCCAGATAGGCCATACTAGTACCGAGATACCCTGAGCATCCCCATTTTCATATCATGGGGATAAAATACTTTTTTTGAAATTTCTCTCCAGGCAGATTCATTCATGTATGTAAATACGTGTTATGGTGAAGTTTGGAATTTTATAGGGCTACTACCAGAGATAAAGCTAAGTAGTGGCATATACAGCCAGATAGGCCATACTAGTACCGAGATACCCTGAGCATCCCCATTTTCATATCATGGGGATAAAATACTTTTTTTGTAATTTCTCTCCAGACAGTTTCATTCATGTATGTAAATACGTGTTATGGTGATGTTAAGAATTTTATAGGGCTAATACCAGAGATAAAGCTAAGTAGTGGCATATACAGCCAGATAGGCCATACTAGTACCGAGATACCCTGAGCATCCCCATTTTCATATCATGGGGATAAAATACTTTTTTTGTAATTTCTCTCCAGACAGTTTCATTCATGTATGTAAATACGTGTTATGGTGATGTTAAGAATTTTATAGGGCTAATACCAGAGATAAAGCTAAGTAGTGGCATATACAGCCAGATAGGCCATACTAGTACCGAGATACCCTAAACATCCCCATTTTCATATCATGGGGATAAAATACTTTTTTTGAAATTTCTCTCCAGGCAGATTCATTCATGTATGTTAATACGTGTTATGGTGAAGTTTGGAATTTTATAGGGCTACTACCAGAGATAAAGCTAAGTAGTGGCATATACAGCCAGATAGGTCATACTAGTACCAAGATACCCTGAGCATCCCCATTTTCATATCATGGGGATAAAATACTTTTTTTGAAATTTCTCTCCAGGCAGATTCATTCATGTATGTAAATACTATGGTGAAGTTTGGAATTTTATAGGGCTACTACCAGAGATAAAGCTAAGTAGTGGCATATACAGCCAGATAGGTCATACTAGTACCAAGATACCCTGAGCATCTCCATTTTCATATCATGGGGATAAAATTTTTTTTTGAAATTTCTCTCCAGACAGTTTCATTCATGTATGTAAATACGTGTTATGGTGAAGTTTGGAATTTTATAGGGCTAATACTAGAGATAAAGCTAAGTAGTGGCATATAGAACCAGATAGGTCATACTAGTACCAAGATACCCTGAGCACCCCCATTTTCATATCATGGGGATAAAATACTTTTTTTGAAATTTCTCTCCAGGCAGATTCATTCATGTATGTAAATACGTGTTATGGTGAAGTTTGGAATTTTATAGGGCTACTACCAGAGATAAAGCTAAGTAGTGGCATATACAGCCAGATAGGGCATACTAGTACCAAGATACCCTGAGCATCCCCATTTTCATATCATGGGGATAAAATAATTTTTTTGAAATTTCTCTCCAGACAGTTTCATTCATGTATGTAAATACGTGTTATGGTGAAGTTTGGAATTTTATAGGGCTAATACTAGAGATAAAGCTAAGTAGTGGCATATACAACCAGATAGGTCATACTAGTACCAAGATACCCTGAGCACCCCCATTTTCATATCATGGGGATAAAATCCTTTTTTTGAAATTTCTCTCCAGGCAGATTCATTCATGTATGTAAATACGTGTTATGGTGAAGTTTGGAATTTTATAGGGCTACTACCAGAGATAAAGCTAAGTAGTGGCATATACAGCCAGATAGGTCATACTAGTACCGAGATACCCTGAGCATCCCCATTTTCATATCATGGGGATAAAATACTTTGTTTGAAATTTCTCTCCAGACAGTTTCATTCATGTATGTAAATACGTGTAATGGTGAAGTTTGGAAATGTATAGGTCTACTACCAGAGATAAAGCTAAGTAGTGGCATATACAGCCAGATAGGTCATACTAGTACCAAGATATCCTGATCACCCCATTTTCATATCATGGGGATAAAATACTTTGTTTGAAATTTCTCTCCCGACAGTTTCATTCATGTATGTAAATACGTGTTATGGTGATGTTAAGAATTTTATAGGGCTAATACCAGAGATAAAGCTAAGTAGTGGCATATACAGCCAGATAGGTCATACTAGTACCAAGATACCCTGAGCATCCCCATTTTCATATCATGGGGATAAAATAATTTTTTTGAAATTTCTCTCCAGACAGTTTCATTCATGTATGTAAATACGTGTTATGGTGAAGTTTGGAATTTTATAGGGCTACTACCAGAGATAAAGCTAAGTAGTGGCATATACAGCCAGATAGGTCATACTAGTACCAAGATACCCTGAGCATCCCCATTTTCATATCATGGGGATAAAATAATTTTTTTGAAATTTCTCTAAAGACAGTTTCATTCATGTATGTAAATAGTGTTATGGTGAAGTTTGGAATTTTATAGGGCTAATACCAGAGATAAAGCTAAGTAGTGGCATATACAGCCAGATAGGCCATACTAGTACCAAGATACCCTGAGCACCCCATTTTCATATCATGGGGATAAAATACTTTTTTTGAAATTTCTCTCCAGACAGTTTCATTCATGTATGTAAATACGTGTTATGGTGATGTTAAGAATTTTATAGGGCTAATACTAGAGATAAAGCTAAGTAGTGGCATATACAGCCAGATAGGCCATACTAGTACCAATATACCCTGAGAACCCCATTTTCATATCATGGGGATAAAATACTTTGTTTGAAATTTCTCTCCAGACAGTTTCATTCATGTATGTAAATACGTGTTATGGTGAAGTTTGGAATTTTATAGGGGTAATACTAGAGATAAAGCTAAGTAGTGGCATATACAGCCAGATAGGTCATACTAGTACCAAGATACCCTGAGCATCCCCATTTTCATATCATGGGGATAAAATACTTTTTTTGAAATTTCTCTCCAGACAGTTTCATTCATGTATGTAAATACGTGTTATGGTGCAGTTTAGAATTTTATAGGTCTACTACCAGAGATAAAGCTAAGTAGTGGCATATACCGCCAGATAGGTCATACTAGTACCAAGATGCCCTGAGCATCCCCATTTTCATATCATTATTTGATAATTTGTGTAGCTACACTTTTGAAATCTGTGGAAATTTTGGGAAGACATATAGTCTTCCCAAAATTTCCGCAGATTTCAAAAGTATAGCTACACAAATTATCAAATAATGATATGAAAATGGGGATGCTCAGGGCATCTTGGTACTAGTATGACCTATCTGGCGGTATATGCCACTACTTAGCTTTATCTCTAGTATACGCTCCTTTTAGGTTAACGCTTCAACATTAAACATGGCATTTTCTTAGAGGAATTTTAAATTAAAACTTCATATTTTAAATGTGTAATTAAAATAATTGATTTGTTCCTATACCTGCAATTATGTAACAAAATTAGTTTGACCATAAAAAAAGTTGCAAATAACATTTTTCCTACATAATTTTTTCTAGAATCGGTTAAATTTTATATTTACATTTTTTTCGGGATGGTGCTACATTTTATGCGACATTTACACTTATTCTCGATAGCTTCATTTTAGTAAAGAAACGAACCTAATTTTCGGGCTGAAATTTCGGGCTAACTTCACCGACTTGATGATGGCGTATTATCAATCTGGCTGTTAGCTCGGACAAATTGAACATTGTGGATTTTTATTTTTATTTTTATTCAAGTAATTTCCCTGACGGTACCATCAACTTTTATTTCCATTTCATGAGTCGTGACGTCACTTATCGTTGCCACTTATATATCATTATTTTTTCAGGGTAACTGATACCTACTATATACCTACTTCTCTTATTTTAAATAAAAATTGTTTAACACGTTTCCTTGTTTTGTGAGGAATTTAATAACTGCACAAAATTTAATATTCGACATTTTGAAAATGACTCTTAATCCGATTTGTTCTTTCTTCTTTTGCAAGAGAATGACTCAACATACAAGTATGCAAATTTTTGTTTGTGTCTAAAAACGAAAAGCGTAAAAAATAATGAACAAAAATATATCCGTCTCTTTCTGTCTCATTCTGCGAGTTTAAAATTCTTCCTTTATATACTCATAATAAGAATTTTGTCCGTCAACTGTGGTAAATAAATAATTTAATTATGAACATTTTTATGGAATTTCGATCATTTGCACGTATGCTTATGTATACCATACTTTGTTGACAATCTTAATTTATTAAGGTTTTAAAGTCTCAACTATTGATTTTTGAACCAAACGGTCGCGACTATCACCAATTTAACCCCAAGTAAACTCTTAAATCAACCCTTAACCAAGCCTCAGACTCAACGCAAAACTCAATTCACGAATCAACCATCAAACCATCAAACCTCAAACCGAACCCCTCACTCAACTCCAACGCAAGCTAACTTAACCCAATCTTAATTTCAACTCAACTTAACTTGAAACATACCTCAATCATCTACACAACTCCATAGGCACATCTCAATGGTCAATTTAATCCTTAAATAAACTCGATTTAAAAGCTACATGCGTGTATGGACTCAACTTAAATTAACTCAATCTAACCTCCCACTTAATCCTCATTTCGACCCCAAATTAATTTCCAAACTAACTCCTCATTCAAATCCTACTCAATCTGTTTTCAATCCTAACTCGAACTCAACTCCACTCTTAACTCAACCATAACTCAACGCCAAATCTAGCTTCAACTCAACTCTGGCTAGTTAATTCAACACAAAACCTACTTGCATACTAAAAACATCTAAATAAATACTCAACTGAACTCCATTGCTCAACCCCAACTCAACACTCGACTCGCCAACAACTCGGAAACAACTTGGCAATCAAAACAAGCCTCAACTAATTCAAGCTAACTTCAATTAAAATCTCTAAACTTTCGCTCTCGACTCAATCCCAAACTCAACACCTTACTCTATTTCCGAGTCAACTGGACCGAAAAAATACTTGTGAACTTGAACTCGATGCAGGACACATATCTTCCAACTCCACCCACAACTCTTTCCAAATATAATCGCAAATGAATCCCTCACTAAACCTCAACTCGATCTTGCTAAACTCCCAACTCAACCCCAAACACAATCCCTAAACTCATCTTAACTCAATCTCAAACTCAACCTCAGACACAACTCTTAACTTAGCTCCAAACTCAAATCAACGGGCTCGAAAAACTAAATTCTTATATGAACTCAACTCAAAAAAACTCAAGCTAACTTCCTACTCAACTCACAACAACTAAAGCTGACTTCCAACTCAACGTTCAATACAACCCCAAATAAATTTCCAAGTTAACCGCTGACTGCTGCTCAACTCGATCCCAACTCAGCCGTAGTGGAATTCCAACTCAACTTGTAACCCAGCCCTTAAACGTTAAATCAAACACAAACTCACGCCCAACTCAACTCCCAAATCAATATGGCCTTAAAAACTACATGCGTACAAAACTCAACTCAAGCTAATTCTAATCCATCACTCAATTCAACACACAAATAAACCCCCAGCTGAACTGCTCACTAAACGCTAACCCAATCCCATCTCAACTCCAATTTAATCCTCTAGCCAGCGTATATACAAAATTGCTTAACTGCTCACTAAATCCTAATCCAACCCCAACTCAATTCCATCTCAACCATAATTCAACCGGCATATATAACATACCCGATCCTCTTGACGTACAGTTTCCAAAAGCTTTTTAATATTAAGCTTTGACCAAAGAAACTGATTGTCGAGAAAATATGCGAAATTGGACTAGCCGTTCTCGAGATACCATGGGTAAGATACCAAGCATCCAGACAGATATATGGACATTTTATTTTTTTTTTTGATTTTTCGTCCTTATGAACTTTCAAAATGTCGATAAATGTGATTTTGGACCAACCAAATGTTTCTGTCATTTTTGACAGGATTTCAATAGCTTTGGTCCTTTTGGCCAGAAGGTAACTAAGCTATTTATTTATTTAGATCAACAACAAGTTTTCAACCGAGTTCAACAGAAGTGTTGATTTCTGATTCTTCCCATAATTTGTACTTTCATTAGGTAGCTATGAAAGCAGATGTATTTACTCAAGTTATGGAACACATTCAATGTGCTCCAGAATCACGTCACACGCAAACATATAGTAATCGCCGAGCCCCTACGAGAACATTCAAGAGCTAATAACTGGCATCTCCCATTGTAAGGTGACAAGACATGAAGCGCATATTTTAGAAAACGCTTTCGAATGCTTTTGTACCTATTCGAATAATTATGATAAAAATTCGACTAACTGACGATAGTATACTCAATTAAGAATCTAACAAATACCATATATAAAGTGCATAGTGTGTATGGATCTCTAAATACTCAGCATTGTCTTTTCAAAAGGCCTAACATAGACATTGTCAATATGAAAATTAAAAGACAAGTTTGGAAACCCGCTCGAATACCCCATCGATTAAACAATCGGTTAAGATCACATTCCTACTTTTTCTAACTGTCATAGTTTTGCATTTGAAAATGTTAAGCCAACAGGAGTTTATTCTGTAACGAAAACCTTTTGGGAATCCTGTATCACTAAATATAAAATCGACTGCACTGAGCAGCAGATGAAAATCGAATTGATTAATTAATGACTAAACAGTTTGTTGGTCCAAAACCACTTTTCATGACATTTTGAAAGTCCCTAAATCCGATAACCAAAAAAGATGTTCATACATCCATCGGGATCGATTTGGATTTTTTTTTCACAAATCCGGTTCTATAGTAAAGGCGGAGAATTGAAAAGTTGAAAAGCGTTTGGAAGCTGCATGTCAAAGTATTGGGGTTGGGTTTGTTTGCGGGTTGAATTGGGATTGAGTTGTAGTTAATATATAACAGGTCATTGTTATCTTTCTTGTTCGAATTATAAATAATTGTATGATGTGTGAAGTTCAGTGAAAGCCCCCCTTCTTCTCTATTTCACTGATTGCTTTAACGTGCAGTACTGGCTCGGCCATGACCATGTCCGTCAGGTGAAGTCGACTGCTATCTCTGGTTCAATTTGCCTTGAAGAAGCAAATTAATTCTGTGATACATACGAAAATTTAAACTCAAATTTCAGTTGTCTTTTTCTTATCATTTAACTTATTAAAGGATTTATTATAAATCCCACGTGCCAACTGCTTTCTTGTATGTAACAATATATGCTAATCAAATTCTGTGTTTATACTTTTAAATTTTATCTTGCAGATAAAAACACCCGTTTCAAAATCAATTAAAATTAACAAATATCAATTTTGTATTATTCACTTACCGTACATCTGTCTCTCCCAAATTACTAAAATGAAAAATCAATTAAATTTATTTCCAAACCACAAATGGAAATATCTGGTAAATAGTGAAAATACTACTCATTAAAATTTAAAACCCTATATAATTCTGTACCGTCATCTTGTTTCATTAATATTATTATTATTTGCCTGATAAACCACGATACTCACTACAAATACCTGTTATTCTTATACCACCTCTGTTTTTTGTTACAAAACCATCGCACCTTCAACTATACTAAATATGTATACCTCTAAATCAACAATAATATAAATTCTCAACTATGTTCTCCGAACAATATAAATATCTATAAATAATTTATTTAATTTTTGGGAATTTTTAAAATTAGGAAAAGTATGTTCGAATGTACGAGTATACATTTTTTTAGAATTGGTTGTGGGGAAACCCCAAAACAACGATTTTCCATCAATTTTTTTTTGTTCTAGTATATAAATCGAAATAAAAATTCAGCATTAAATAATTTAAATTTGTGCATATTTAATTTAGTACACGTTTAGTAGTGTGTGTGTACATTGGTAGAGAAAAATTCGAATTTAAACAGAAAATTTTGGTGACGAACAATAGACATAATGTAAATGTACCACTAGTTATTATAGGGAAAAATCACAGTGCAGAAAACTATATTATATTTCACAGGCAAAAACCATGTTAATCCAAACGTGATAATTTAAATTACCTGCATACGATGTGATAAAAAAAATTCCCAAGCTGATATTAACTAAAATCCCCTTAATACTACATAGGTACCTAAAACATAAAAAATTGAAATAAAAAATCTAGCAACAAAAAAAATTTTTGAGCATTTTCAATTCGAACTATAGTATTTAATTGCTTGTGGGTTCAAATTTGGCAAGGTTTTGTTCATTTTCGATAAATTTCTTTGATATTTTTTTTAGTTAGTGTTTAACCTTTGTTATTATTTATCATCATGAAAATAGGAAATAGACAAAAAACATGCTGAACGAAAAAAAACATTTTTTTTGCGGGTGGTCACAACAAAAACACATTATTATTATGCGGCTAACAAAACCGGCGAATAAATTTCACAGACAATCAACTTTATGCGCTTTTAGTTGGTGAAAGGTACAATGTATACATATTTGTACGAGAACCCGAATATACATACAAAAAAAAAATAATAACCCAGAGAAAATAAATTGGTTTTGTATGAAAAGTATTAAACGAGTCTATATACATAGGTAGTTGTCGTACACCTAACAAACAAAAAAACTAACATTTAAAATTCTGCATAATCTTTCAATTTGGTGTCAATATTGTTTGGCAATGCTTTTATGATATTACATTTTTTTAGAATAATCGAAATTGAATGCAAATTAAGCTATTAACACAACGTATTTGCATGTAAATGATTTTTAATCGAAGTTTATTTTTAAGACTATTAAAATTTTTATTTTGAATTTCAAAAACAAATAACTGTGCTAGATACACAGAAATAATTTCTAACCACTTTGAGAGTACAATAACTATGAACAATACTCAATTATAGGGAGAAATACATTCGTCCCATCTTGATTTGGGGATTGAGTTGGGCGTTGAATTTGGGGTAGAGTTGGGATCAATTTGTGTTAGAGTAGGGGTTGATAAGGGTTGGGCTGGGATTGAGTTGAGGTTCACAGCTGAGATTTGTTTTGGAACTTAGCTTGACTTCTTTTGAGTTAAGTTCACGTGCGCATGTAGTTTTTTGTTGTCGCTATCGCTCAGACTGCAAATTTCACTTTCGTATTGCAATGACTCGTTTTCTTCACTTGTTATACAATATACTATTTTCGTTCATTTAGTTTTTTAAACGAGAAATAATAGAATATGACTTATATCATAACGATACATCCCTTCAAATAAATCGTGCATCAAGTCTAATCAAAAATTTTGAGTAACATGAAAAGAATGAATTTCATTAAATTATTTCTTTTGAAATTCCACAATTTTCAAAAATTTTTGATTCTAAATCAATATGATAGTTTTCTAGGTTACATAAATATGTCTCTAACAACAAGCACATATTTTGCGTTAAAGCTTTAGGAAGACCGCAAAATCTACAAAAAAGTTAGCAGAAAACGATTTGGACTAACATTAACTAAACCACTGAGAGCTCGAATATTGACTTCCTCTTCTTCCAATGACTTTAACTGTAATATATAAGCTGTTTTAAACTTAAATGTATACCAAATTGCTTCATATCAGATGTTTTTAAAAAACCTTCACAAAAAATATAGGCCATCTGAGAACATTTTCCATCTAGAAACCCATAATAGATTTCGATTATTATTTCTGTATGAGACCCCAGAGGGTTATTTATTTCGAAATCATCGAAGTATAAAAATAAGGGATACATGTTTTATTATTCAATAATTCTAGACGTCTTTTCCAAAATTTGCCCTCAAAAAAATTCGATATGGAATTTATATTTTGAGACAGATTATGAGCAATAAATTTATTTAGATTAAACTTTCCCATTTCAAATGCCTTCCGTACTTGAAATTTTATAGGAAATATGTATAACCAGAACCATCTTGATGTGAATAGAGCCGGCATGTGAAAAATGAACTTAAAATAAGTGATATAGAAACACTAAAAATTCATTTATTTTCATAGTGTTTGTATGAAAAACGCGATTCAGATTGAAGATAAAACATGAATTAAAAGTTAAACCCAGTTAAATATTTTTTTATGAAATCGCTAACAAACAACTCAATGTCTTACTCATTTGAAACACAGATTCTCAAATTTCCCTATTTTCCAGCAATAATCAAAAGAAAATAAAGGAAATTAAATTAAAAACCATTCTACAACAACAACCAATGTGTATTAAAAAGAAGCAATTCTGTTTAATAACGTCATCATATGTCCACATCTAAAACCAATGGTAAGAAAAAAGACAACACGTCTCCGCTCAACAATTAAAATAAAATAATAATAATTATTCACATATTTATTTATTTATTGTACTTTAACAATAATTTAGTATTAAAAGGAAAAGCACAGATGGAAACAGAGTAAACGGAACAAAAGAACAAAAATAAAATGATGAAGCTGCTTCCATTAGGCAGAAAAACCTTTTAAATTTTTTCAAACAATTTCCATCTCATGCATACACATTCTATTTTGAGCAATAGCTCATTTACAATAAAATGTACAGCAAGAGGTGAAATAATATTAAAATTTAACAATAATAATAATATTAAAAATAAATTTAAAAAAACTACGTATTGCCCATCAATCACGCCACTCCAAAAATTTTGACTTAAATAATTTGGCCGATCCTAAACTCTTAATTTCCAATGGAATTGAATTCCAAAGAGAAACTCCCCTAACGTAAAAGGATTTGTTTAGCGACCTACAACTATTTTTGGCCGGAATCAGGCGGAAGTTTGAGGAATGAGACCTGCTAAAAAGTAACTTCCTATAAAGATAATAAGGCTTCTTAGCTTTGAGAAGTTTAAAAATAAAAAGACAAACGCGAAATTCGTAAAAGGTAGATAAACTACATCCTAAAACAAGGCTAGAGTAGGCAGAAATATGATCAAATTTCCTAATACCAAAAATAAACCTAGTACATGCATTGAAACATCTTTGGAGAACGTTCATATTTTCCTGAAGCATACCGAATAAAACTACGTCACCATAAATAAAATGAGGAAGAAGATAAGACAAAAACATTTTTTTCCTAAACTGACTATCAGAAAATCCTACTACTTTATACAAACAACTAAGCATACCAAAGACCCTCTTACTAATACTAACTAAATGGTCACCCCCAAGAAAGAGTTTTATTAATAACTAAGCCTAAATCTCTAACAGTATTTGAATACCTAATTAGCGAACCCTGCAGAAAAATACCAGGAAAGGACGAGGTGTCTAACGATTTTTTATAAATTATGATCGACTGAGATTTATTCGCATTTAAAACGAGCCTATTAGAGACCGACCAACTAGCGATATTACTTAAGTCTTCATTTATCAGAGAAATATTTCTATCAATAGAACCCTGATCTAAACGACTATTTTTATAAATTTGGACGTCATCAGCGAAAATGTGAAATG
This sequence comes from Tipula helvola, assembly GCA_963556165.1. Classification (NCBI taxonomy): domain Eukaryota; kingdom Metazoa; phylum Arthropoda; class Insecta; order Diptera; family Tipulidae; genus Tipula; species Tipula helvola. Next base: position 111,372,415 of record OY744481.1, on the reverse strand, counting down.
AACAATGGTGAATAGAGGATTCTATGTCATTAATGTACATAGAAAACAATAGAGGACCCAGCACTGAACCCTGAGGAACGCCGGAAATTACAGGAAGGAAATCAGACAAAGAATTGTCGAAAAAAACTGCCTGAGAACGATTAGAAAGATAGTTAAAAATTAGTCTGGCAGCGGAAACCGAAAATCTAAACTGAGATAAGAGTTTGTTAAAAAGAATTATGTGATTAATAGAATCAAAGGCCTTAGAAAAATCTAACAAAGTTAAAGAAGTCAATTCCCTATTATTCATATTACGCCTAATATCATCACATACATTTAATAACGCAGTAGAAGTGCTATGAAATTTTCTAAACCCAGATTGGAAGAAACTAATTAAACTATTGCTATTTAGATGCGATTGAATTTGAGTTTTAACAACTATCTCGAAAGATTTAGACAGAGAACTTAAAATGCTAATTGGCCTCAAATGGGATAGCTCTGAAGGATTACTAATCTTTGGGATGGGTATGATTTTACTTAACTTCCACTGATCTGGATAGGAAGAGGATGTGAGAATAAAATTAAAAATATGTAACAAATATTTTGAGACAAAAGGGAAAACTCGTTAAAGTACAATAAATAAATAAATAAATAAATATGTGAATAATTATTACAAAAAAAAAAAAATAAATCAGAAAGAGCAAACAGAAAAAACCAAATCAATACAATGAGTGCGAAGAAAACAAAAAATCAAAACAATCTAGCATGCTTTGCAAATTCAAAATAACTATAGAAACATATTCGAATTCAAATTTGAATGGAGGCATAGAAAGAGATGATTAGTGTACTTGTTATGATGTTATGTTGATGACGTATATTACAAAAACAATCATATTTAAAATTTCAAAAATACCTTATTTTGCATGGCGATTTTCACTAAGAAATAAACATTTTCTAGACTCGATTTTTCAATCAAATAATATGACATGTTTTATGAACATTTTCTTTTAAAATCAAAACAAAAGCTCACATTTCTAATAAACTAAATCTGTAAATGAAAATAACCGTTTTCCCATATAGTTTCATAGTAAAGAAAAAATTGTTTGTACCTTATTTTAAGCTTAATAAAAAATACAGTCGATACTGGAGGCTCTTATTTATACAGTAGGCTCTGGTATAACTCAACCATTTTTACTGAATTGCTTATAGAAAACACAAAGAACAGCTCTGTGTAGCTTTTGGAAAAGCTTGTATGGCGCAACACAACTTTCAAACGGATTAGATATAATTTCTAGCATTTCAGAAATTTCTTGTTTCAATGACACATCGTCAACTAAATGCAATAATTTTGTCGACATACTAATTTTAATTGCATTTAATATTTTCTCGCTTACTAAGTTTTGAATCATCTGAATATTTTTAATGTAAAACGGTTTGAATTATGTAGAAAAACACTATGCCCATAATTTTGAACAAGGAAAGATTTTTTGAAAAATCCCTGGATAAAAAAATCCAAAGATTTATCATTGGTTTATAATGGAAAGTTTAAACGAGTATTAATCGGCGATGTTTTTTCGAACATAGCAAACATTGTTACCAACTAATATTTGAAAAATAACAAAAATTACTAAATGTGTTATTTTATTTTGACATAAATTTATTTTGTTTCTTATTATTTAGTTGTTAAAAAAATCAAAAGTGAAATATTATATTGTATTATAATTATGTAAGATAAAAAATAATTTACATTGTTGACTAAAAATGAATACCTACAAAAGAAATTTTATCGATGTTTTTTTAGGGAATGGAAGAAATTACCGAACATTTGGATATAAATTTGGCCCAGTACGAGGATTTAGATTTGAGCACAACACAGGCCAATTTACAGACGCAACCAGAGTCTTCTCACAGCTCATCCACGTAGCCGAAGATCAGCGCTAGAAGCACTTTAAGAAGAAACATTAAACTCAAAATTGAGCTAAATAAGGCTAAAACCGAATCATATAAATAAAAATTTAAAAAACTATAAGTGCATGTACAAAATACATTTATTAAAATGAATTTATGTTATAAATAAATGACAGTAATCCCCCCTATAACGCTGTACTTGTTGAAGCAGAATACATCGCAATCTTCACCTAAAAGCAAACACAACATTAGAATTATATATTTAATATTTTAGAATTAATTTTAAGAAACTTAGCTTATTTTTTTGAATTATTGTTCTAATCACAACACAACACCACTGTTTATTATTTACATTTTTTCATTTGACAGAAGAATCATTTTCAAAATGAATTTATATAGCAGTTTGCTCAATTTATAAAATTATCTTGTACACATATGAATGCTAACGAAAAAACTTAGTTTAGCTAGACAATAATAGATGTCACTTATTATTTGATTAAATTAAAGAAATTATGTAATTAGTTAACATGTTTAAACTAAGATGTCAATATGTAAAAACCATCAAAATTTTTTGGCGGTTTTAATTAAGCTGAAAAATAAAATAAAGAAAATTCTCTCTATTCGAAGCGAGATTTCATCAAGTTAACAACAAGCGAAAATAAAATATCAAGTGTATTTAAAATTAAATAAAGATTTTGTTCAAGCGGTTTACAATTTATTTTATTAAATATTAAATCGATACAAAAATCAACAAATTCACAATAAAATTGGAGTGTGATAATCTTAGCGGATTATCAAGCAGCATCATCCCGGATTCACGAGGATTATCAACCTCCATAGCAACAGTACTCTTATAACGTGTTTTCATATTACGCGATTTGATATCCCTCGTATAACATGTGTTTTCCCCCATATAACGCGGGGATTTCCCACATTGATTTTAATAAAACGCACATATTTCGTTCATAACATAGTTTGTCCTTAATATTCGATTTAAACCCCCTCCCAACAAACAACGCGCACGGAAAGCCGTACGTTTTCAGTTCCAAAATCGCACGGCGTACTTGGAAACGCACGCTCTCGGTGCAAGGAATTCCTTGTACTTGACCGAAGAAAACTGTCACTTTTTTCCATATGTTTCCCCTTTAAATGGGAATTTTTTTAGTGTAATTGTAGTAGTGCGTACGAATTTTCCGTACGCTTTGTTTCCTCTTTCAAAATCAATTTTATACCATATTCTGAACGAATTCAGTACCCAAAATCGTGCATTTCCATCGCGATACTGGCAACTAAGACCATGCGCTTTCCGTATAAATTGTATACACTTCTGTAAAATTAATATTTAAATGAAATTAAAAGACTTTTAAATAATAAATATTTTATTTCATTTAAATCACAATTTATCACATAAACTTTTGGTAAATTCGGATGGAGTTTCCTTAGAATGATTAACAAAACATATGCAGATTCATATGTAATTTTGTATTTCACCATTCAGCCAAATCATTTTCCAAATTATCCTCCGATTCATTAGGAACTTCGAAATTATCGATACTAGGTTCCGATGAAAATACATCACTAATATCACTAATATCAATATTATCTTCAGGCAAACTTTCTAAATATTCATCAGCCGTTTTACTTTCGTCAAGAATATTTACATTACCATTTTCGTTACTCAAATTCACAATTCTATTTGTTGTTGATTGTGTTTCTTTAGATTAAAGTCCGTACGACAGCAAAATACATATATTCTTCCTCTTTAATTTTTCGCAAATTATTTCTGTTCGACATTTTTATAACAATTGTTTTTATTAAACAATCACAAAACACAATAAAAATTAAACCCATAATAGATTTTATTTGCCTGTTTATTTTAAAAAAATGTGGCGTCTGCAAACAAATGATTAAAAACTGAAAATGAAATATGTACGCCATATGGTTTGACACATGCGGAACTGAAACCTCCCAACTTACTGTGCGTACGGGAAGCAGTCCTTTTTTAGTTCTCAAATTCATCGCGCTGTGCGCAAACTTCAAAATGGTTATTCGCACACACTCGCTTTTTTTTGTAATATAAATGTAGCAAAATGGGTATGGAAACCGTGTGTAAATTGCACTGCGCTGGGTACGTACCCAAAAATGTTTGATGGGCTTTAACGAGAAAAGTTAAACGTGAATCATTTGTACATAACGCGTTATACGGGGTCATACGAGCGCGTTGTACGAACATTCTCGTATAACGCGTTTTCCTATAACACGGAACGAATCTACCGTGTTATAGGGGGGATTACTGTAATATGTTTTATTCAAAATTTTTTATTCGCGACCTCAGAATAACAAGGTTCTATGAGACATTTTTAAAAAAATTGAGTTATACATGTATAACCACTAATTTGGGGTCAGTCTTTCAGATGGTACTGTCAGATTTACAAAAAAAAAACTAACAACAACCGAGATAGCTGTATAACAAAGTACTAAGTGAAGGATGTTTTACTTGTTAGATACAACATTTTTTCTCGAACGTTAATCCATTTTGCTTTTGATAGAACTTTGTTTAATTTTTCATTCGGATGCATCTTTGTTATTCCAATGAAACGAAAAACAAATTTCGATATGTCAAAATTACGTGCCTTTTTCATTACAGTTCGTGTTGTGTATTCCAAATCATGTGATTTGAGTTGTGATTTTTAATTGTTTAATCTATTTTAAATTTATTTAAATATTTCGAAAGAAAGTTTAGGAACATTATAGTTATATATTATATTGTACACATGAGATATTTACGTATCCATGTAACAATAGTTTTGCATACGATTGCTGTATGCAGTGAAGTCGGCTGTCATTGGTGTGACGGGCCATTTATGGGTATGTTGGACAACCCTGTTTTAATAAAATTTTTATTAGTTTTTGTTTTAAAAACAAAAGAGAAGAGTAGTCCGGCAGAGTGGTTGGTGAGAATTTGTTTTTTGTAAAATCGAATACGAATAAAAAAATAAAAAAAAATAACTGTAATTAGTTTGTTAATAACGTTACATCCATACAAATATTTTAAAATTATTTTTGTCGTGTTACGCATAGTTTCAAAATAAAATATTGGAAAAAATGTCTGCATCTCTGATAGTAGAAATTGAAATACCTGAAATTTCCGAAGGATATTTAATAATTGGCGATCCAGAAATTGTATCCTTGTTGGGAACACATCAAGATGAGCCGATTATATTCTCAAATATCGAAGAAAATAATGATCCTTCCAATATTGAGTCCGAAGAACCTTTTATAGAAGTTGAAGATGAATCTTTCACCTCCAGTTTTAATGAACAGGTAAGAATGTAAATTATAGTTTGGCTTGTTATTATAGTTTGTAATACGTACGTATTTGTGATTTATTAGGCCAATTCACGGAAACGATTGATAAAATCATTGAATTGGAAAATCACCCAACGGAAACAAAAATATCAGGCCGGATTAGAGTTTGTCAATCACAGGGGTGCCAATCGTCCAAAAAAGGAAATTGAAAACTTAAAAAATTGCTTGACGGCATGCAAATTTCAGTGTGCGAATCACATCAGTGATGCTGAACGTGCAGACATTTTCAAAAACTATTACTCGTTGGATCAAGCTAGAAAATATAGTTTCATTTCATCGACTACTGAGCGGACAGAGACAAGACGTAAATCAAAAACCGACCGTATTTCGCGGAGAGGCTACACCTTTTTCTATTATTTCAATATCTATAGAAATCGGATGCCGGTATGTAAACAATTTTATCTAGGCACACTTGCTATTTCACAAAAGCCTATATATACAGTGCATACAAAAATGAATTTTTTGACCGGCATAGTGACGAATAGCGAGAGAGGCAGTAAAACCTCAAGAAAAATAGCGAAGGAGAGACGTGATTTCGTTTTAAGCCACATCGGGAGCTTTCCGTGCATTGAGTCACACTACTGTAGAGAGAAAACAAAAAAAAATATTTGGATTCAATTTTAAACATACTGAAAATATATGATTTGTATTATGACTAACTGCAATGAGTTAGAAGTAGACCCAGTAAAGGAGAGTTTATCTAGATTTTTTTTATTTTTTATTTTTCACGGTTTTATCTAGATTTTTTTAAGCCTAAATCAGATCGCTGCAGTGTATGTGAGATTTTTAAAATTGCATGTCCCAGAAGTAACATAGATTCATCTTACTATCTTTCAAAATTAAATATATATAATTTAACCACACATTTGTCCACAACCAAAACGGTGTACTGTGCATTGTGGACCGAAGCAACAATGGGACGAACGGGTAACGATATTGCTTCAGCTCTATATACAATTTTAGAGCGCGTGTTCAACGATAACGACATTACGCAACTTATTACTTGGAGCGACTCTTGTGCTCCGCAAAACAAGAACTCTTATATATCATATGCTGTAACGCATTCTTTGTTACAAGTTTAACATCCCTGCGTCTACATTGTTGAATGATGATCAAAAGGTTTCCCCTTATTTGGTTTGGTGTGAGAGTCAAATTTTTTTTTGCAATGTTGACCGGTGGTAAATGAAGAAGAAAAGTTAGTTGATCTTGGGCTGTGAAATAAATCGGGCGAGGTAATTATCGTTTATTTTGAGATATTTTTGTCCCGAATTTTACTTAAAATTAAATCAGTTTTTTTTTTAAATTACGTGTCGTGAAATTTTGTGAAATAAATAGAATATTTTAGAACATTCTACATACATATATGACTAAAATTCTATTTAATATTCCGATACATGAAATACCGTTCTCAAGTTTTTATACCAAGTGCTTTTGAGTAATTTCTTATATGGTCGAGAACTGATTTCTTAAATAGACAATTTGTGATAAACTACAATATATTATGCTCAGAAATCAAATAAGTGGTTCCAGTTTAGACTTTGTAATTGGTGTAATGTTCTGAGATAATTATAGTTTTTAAGTTTCTAAGTGTATCTATTAAATTCATACCGTATAAACTACATTTTGCCTTGCTGAATTATATTAGTGATAGTAATAATTTTATTTGTATTGTGTGAAGATTATGATGGTCATATCTCATGTGCAAGGACGTTTTAAGTTATATTACACCGTTTCCGAATTAATTTAATAAGTTCATTACTAATAATTCATATTATAAATTCAAAGTTAATAAATGTTAATAAGACTAAAAGTGAATCTCCAATAAATTATCCGAACTATATAAAAATTTAATTTGTTCAAAATAATAATTATCATTATAATAACCGACAATTTTTAATAAGGTAAACCTAATAAAAGTCGTATTTTCTGGAAGCCTAGTTGGCCTTAAAACATGAGTATACCAGAAACAGTTACACGTAATTATTGTGACATCGATATAAATTATGAATGAGTGAGTCATTATCAACCATAAAATTATATTTTTATGCAATCATCAATGATGATAATACAAATATCCATGAACGAGAAAATGCCATCGAGTATTCAGCGGTAAACAACCATCACGTCGCTGGATAACTACATCATCACCATAGACGTTTTGTTGAGTAGACCATTCATAATTTCTTTATTAATTTTTATATTTTTATTTTATTTTCTAAATTTTCATTCTTATTTTTTTGATTCAACATTTTTTTTTTTCTTATGTTAAGTTCTTAGTATTAAGATTAGTACAGTTACGCGTACTTAGGGGTTTTTGGTTTATATAATTTGATATCAACATCAATTATACCAATACTAAATTGGAAGTCAATTTTTTGTTGAATGCATGTTATATTTTCTTTGTTGTTGTAAATATATCTTTGTTATTTACCAAAGGAATCAGTTGGAATCTTTAATTTTTTTATTTATTCGCTTATCATTTGTGATTATTATTCGTGAGAAAATGACCCGTATGGGTTAAGTTACGTCAATTGTGTGTGTGTGTGTGTGTGAAACCATGAAGAGGTGAGTAGAGTGTAGTGTCGCGGTCTAATACATTACCTAGTCTAGGTCATCATGAAAGCAGTGAGAACCATGAAGAAAAATTTAAACAAATATATCCACGACAACCGTATACCTCTTCGACGAGCTAGGGGAAAAGATGACCGTAATTCTTCATGACCACTGATATCTTTATGTTCACGGCTGCAAACATATTAATACACCGTTACAATGCGATTCAATACTTTTTGAGGAAACATCCTCAAATTGTGTGAATAGAGATAAGATTACCATATATTCGTTACCAAGTTACTCATGCATTCAAGAAGTGGACCATGCGCATAGCTAACTCGAGAAAGTGATGTCAAGAAATAAGTATTTTTCTCCTATTGGTTTAATTCGACTTATGAAAACCATATATAGAAAAAAACCGTATATTATTATTCAAATGAGACCGAACGACTTTAAAAACTTCGAGATACCTGCAAAACATTTTAATTATAAAGCTGTGCCCTTCGCCACCGTAAAAATGCTTAGGTTTCGGCAGAAATGTTAGTATCGTGAGGTATAATTTATCATACTTACCTTCAAATTGGCAGGAAATTTCTATTAGGAAACCTATTAGATTAAAAACTACAAGAGTAAACAACAACCGCAAAAATACTCCCGATGTAATTTTACATGATCCACCAGCAAACACGACTAAAAAACTATTGCCAGTAAATTAAATTCAAGACTTGCAGAAGATGTTTCGGTTCATGGGCAGCCAAGATTTAGAATATTATAAGGCCTTAAGAGTTAAATGGACTCTTTTTAATATTATATTTTAATATTTTAACCAAAAGACTATGTAAATGAAATCCTACTGTGTTATTTTTATAAATTTATTATTTTGTTTTATTTATTACATAAATATTTTATAATTTGTTTATTTTGTAATTGCATAGAATGCAAAAAATTATAATAAAAGTTTATTTTTTTCTAATTCTTATTCTGTTTGTTTTTTTAATTTGTATGACACATACAACTGCTTTTTAAATTTTTTCTTATTAGTGCTATAACCGAGTTGTATGTAATCACTTAAAACCTTGTTAAATTTGTGATTGTATTCAATAATTTAGTAAAAGGTTGTAACTGCAAACTTATTTATCTAATTTATTACAAAAATTAATTCTAAAATTCTAAAAATTGTTTCTAAATAAGAAATTTCTTAGATAAGGGTAATTAAAAGTTTAGTTACATCTCTAAAAATGTGAAATTATACTCTACCTAAAACTTTGACCATCGATTTCTCAAAACGATAGGTAGTGAACATAGAACTATGTGATTCTGAGGTCGCGCTATCTCGAACAGCAGCATTCCTGGTGTGCTCTGTATATGTTTGGCGATTGGATCCTGCATTATTAAAGTCATTGACAATTACTGAAAGGTCAATACTTGGTCCAGGCTCATTTGATAATATGTTTATGTAACAGAACAACTGTGGCAATAATTACTGTTAATAGATTTCAAGTATCCAGTTGTGACTTTGAAATGAAAACATTAAATTCTTGTAATGTTTATAAAATTATTGTTGCTCGTTGTGTATTGGCGTTCAATACAATTCGCAGCACGAATTTTTGCCGTCAACTTTAAACTGACAGTTTGAAAATTCGGAATAACTTTCGGTCGAAATAATCATAGACAAAAAAAATATCCATCGAAATCGGTGGATTTTTCAAAAATCTGCGGATCAATTAATTCACGTTTGAACGTACCAAACGCTGGATAAATCCTTGATCGTGGATTAATTCTCATACAAACTTATGGACCTAACTTCTAAAGCAGCTTGACTGATAACATTAAACCTTGACGGGAAATTCGGCTCAACATCACAAATTTCGTTGATTTCTGGAACATCCATTGGTATTTCTATTAAAATATCACTAAAATTGGTATCTTGGATTGTTTTAAATGCATTGGAAGGGCTTGAAGTATGACATAATTGAGATGATATAATATTTCGCGGTTGAGTTTCTAATTGAATACTGAATTGTTTAGAATGTATACGGTTGAGGTGACTTTCGTAAACATCAAAATTTTGAAATTCGTTATTGCACGAGCCTTCGCCACATTCGTAAAATGAATTGTGAGTAAGATTATGCCAAACCTTATAGTGGTGTTTTAATTGTTTTATATTACTAAATTTTTTTTGCATTTAAAACAAAGCATTTTATGAAATCACAACAAATTACTAAATTATAATGTATTTATTAATTAAGCATTAATTTACCTTATTAAGTTTAAATCAAATCCCCGATAACTTTTGATATTAATCAATCAAAAATCGGGTGATGAGAAATAAAGTTGATAAGAGATCTAAAATAAAAAAGTACAGAATTAAAACAATAAATGATCCGTTTATGTTGATAATGTGCCACACAACCACACTGCTAAAACATCAACTACTTAATATATAATTGTATAGAAAGCTTTAAATAAATATTTCAATTAAATTATTATTTTCATAAATTCAAATTTTTTATTTTAATAATTTTAATTGACGATAACTATAAATTGTTATTGTGCACGTTTTTCCAACCAATTCGTGCAAAAAAAAAAAAAATGCGAGAGCCATCAAAAAAATAATTACAGTATATCTGTATCGCGATTTTATTTTATTTTTTTATTGCATGGTACACAATTTGGTGGACAAATTATTTTTTGCTTTTACATATACTATTATTATTATTATTATTATTTATATTGAATTGACAAAATTATAATAAAATCACACAAATCAAATATTTAATTTGTGAATATTGTACATAATATAATACAAAATTGGTTTAAATTTAAACCAAAATAAAAATCGTAATAATGTAATTTCAATTTTTATCATGATATGGTTGGTGTGTGGAAACAAAAAAACGTGATGTTGTCAAAAAAAAAAATTTCAATAATATGATGCATTTAATATAAAAGACAATAAAATGAACAAGAGTGTATTAAAAACCATCGATAAACTTCCTGTCAATATTACACAATTCAAACATATTTTTAACATAAAATTATTACGTATCTCGATATCGATAAATTAAAATCAGCAGAAAATAAAAATTTGTAGTGCTCGATATATCCTCACGAAATTTCAATTTTTATGATATCCAATATTCTCGTACATACATATCTCGATAAAATTAAATATTTTAACTTTTAATTATTCGTATGTATTAATAAACATAAAAAAAACATTCCAAATTGTCACAATTTTGTTGTCGGTGTTGCATTAAATTTTATTATTATTATTTGGATACATGGATAAACGGATAAACAGTATACTATTATGTGCAATGTAATAATATTTAAATGATAGAATAATTTCATTGTGATAAATCAATTCGAATTATTTTTTAACATACGTATCGATTTGAGATAAAAACAGAAACACGACAGACACATGATATTACACAAAATTAGCGTTCGCGTAGAAATATTTTATTTAATGATGCGGTGTCATAAAAACGTATTGTTAATCCATTGAAAGTGAAAATGTTTGTTTTTTTATTGGTGGAATTTAGCAGCTCCTAAACGAAATTGCGTAAGTATATTTTATTGATGGAGAAATTAATAACTTTTCTAAACGAGTGAAATCAAAGCAACCTTGATTATACGAGCCATAATCTAAAAAACGAAGCTTTTATAAGGGAATTAAAAACGATGGAAAAATCAAAATTTCCATAGTAAAACACATGAAACATATGGGAAATCACTTTTTTTCCTAAGACAAATTTGTAAATGAAAACGTGTCAAATTCTTAATTATGATTTCTGAAATATTTTCATAAATGTTTAAATTTCAACATATTATATAAATCTCGTTTAAGTAAATCGCTTTCATTTTCTTGTAATAATTGATTTATTTAAACCAAAATATAAAAAAAAGTTCATAACAACAGCTTTCTGGTCAAATTAAAATGAAAAGCTTACTACAAATCGTGTGCAATAAGTCAATATACATAGATGGCAGTGGGCAGTGAACATTTTGAAAAATTGTACCAAAAATTGTCATGTGCCATCAAAAATTAGATGTGGTTTTATTTTGTAAATTATGCTAAATTAAAGTTTCACTTCAACTTTGCGCTTATATGGGATATGGGTGAGATCCAAACCATTTTTTTATAATTTCCAATCCCAATTATTTTCAACTTTGAATGTTTAATGGAATGCAATACTGGAAAAAGTACATATACAAGAGGCAACATAGAATCATGAAAAAGATGCAAAAAGGATAAAAAAGCGAGAACAATTTATGTGAAATATTCTTAAAGGAATTGAAATTAAAGTTATTCCAGTTAAACATACAACGCCGTTTATTATTTTTCAACAACGACTATGTACTCGTACTGCTATAATAGCAATATACATCAGGAAGCAGGAGGAAATGGATAACAAGATTTTTTTTTTTTGTATTGTTTTGTTGAGAAGAATGAATTTTTATTATTTCTTGTACAGCATTTCTTACAACTATGTATTCATCATCCTTGAATATTGCACATTGATTAAGAAAAAAAAAATACCGAATAAGCAGAGCAAAATTATTAAGAATCGTGGAAATAAAGCATTTCTTTTTAGAATACAAATTATCTTAATAATTTAGTGGAAGTAATCGGAAATGTGAAAGATTATTATTTGTGTATCGCTCTAAGGGTAAATCATTATACCATCACCACAGTTCATTTTCTTCGTAATTTTTTGAATTTTAAATTACTTTTAAGTAAATTTCCTTATTTTAATGCTTTTAAATATAAAAAAATATAAAAAAGAGTCATAATAGTAACAATCATTATGTATGCGGGTTTATTTCATTTTGCCACTTTATTATAAACACTCAGCATAACTTCATCTCATCTCCATAACCAGCGACAGAGGAACTCAATTAAAATGTACGAAAAATATATTATACAGTTTTGTAAGACAATTAAAATTGTTTATGAAAAAAAGGCGAAATGAGAAAATTGCATTAAATGCGAGATTCGACGTCTTAAAAATCAGGAAGCTCTATTCATTAAAAGCATCAAAAAATGTATAACAAAATAAAAATAAAAACTTTATCACTTACTTATTTCTATTTTTATGAAAATAGCATAAAATAAATTTTTTATTGTTTAAAAGTGGATTCACTCAAACCTAACTAGAGAAATATATTTGCGCAAGTTTTATGCAATAATCATACAACTGTGAAGGCAATAAAAACATGAATTCCCTTCTTTTGATTGGTATTTTTATTTGTATTTACAGCAATTTTGGAAGCTGATAGTTATAAGTTGCAGTTTACTCACACAGTGTATTGAACAGCTCAGTAATCCATTTTGTTTGGTTTGTGCTACAAAAGATCGGGAAATTCAAATTTTCAAACGTCTTAATTTTTGGGGTAAAAATTAAGGTACCGCTAGTTTTCGACTTTGGCGCGTTATTAAACTGATAAGTAGTTGGTAATTACAGCAATGTTCAACAATAAATTATACCCTTATATTTTTGTCGCTTTTACGGTCCCGCTTGGTTGATATTCATTTGCTCACACAGATGAAAAAATAAATTGCACTCGGCCTTATTTTCCGATTCGTTGCGATCTGAATTGTCTGGCATGTTTTCACATATTTGTCCGCATATTGCAGACCGGAGTGAACGCAAAGTTGACCGGCCCTGTTCTTTGTTTATAAATATCGGTCTGATGTATTGGTAGACATCACTTCCTTTTCGTTTTATAGAACTAGATTCTTGCAAATTTTTTAATTTGTATCTAGGGAATACAGTTATCCTATCGAAGGGAGAAGGGGGTTGCATGTCAGTCGTCATTTAATTTAAGTAAATCTATCTAAGTTATTGTAATTAGTTAATTAATTAATTTTATTTTTATTCTTTACATGTACGGCGCAAAAGACGTTAAAAATGTATGAAGGCAATTTACTTAAAGCTTAGAGAGAATGTATAATGTAGCCGAATTTGTTAGATTATAGTGACCCGTAATCTAGAATGTGGGCGAGGGGCGTTTTGTTGTTGAGGGCGAATGTTAAAATGGGTGGTTGGTTGTCTGTGGTATGGTGGGGTTAAAATAGCGTTGTGAGCGAAGGTGATTTCATTGTTTAAAGAGGCACGGTTGAGTGTTGAAGCAGTTCTGTAATATATCTGTGTGTGTGTTCATGTGTGTGTGTGTGGGAAATACAGAGGTTGGCTTAAATGGGTGATATTGGAATTTTGATGATCGGAGCATGAGAGGTGCGTGCTGTTTGTTTGGGAGTGGGAGATGGACTTAACTGAGCTGGATGCTTAATCGGTTTTGGTGATTTTTTTTTTGGAGAAAAGTGATTAGACGGAGGTTCGACGACAATTAAATTCTTATTAAAACAGGGAAGTTAATCTGTTAATTAACTATTTTAATTTTTAGAACTATTTCCTGAAAGTCATTCCAAATTAATTTATTAACTTATTTTCAGGTTGTCAAGGATTGAAAGCTGGTTTAAATTTAATTAAATTTTAAATTGAAACACAAAAGTTTGCAACATGAAGAATTGTGTTGTGCGAAGCATGAGCCATACTACTTCAACAACAAATTCAGAAATTTGAGGTAGCCAAGGAACACAAATTATTAACATTAAATTTATTTGTAGTACAAAAAGTTTAATTCATAATTTGTTTCAGAGAATTAAATTTAAACTTAATTAAGTTTAGAGTAAGATTAGAGTTATTAAAAAAGATTAATGCGGATTTTAGTTTTAGGAAATATTTAAAGAATCTGAATCAACTTTCCAGGGACAGCAGTAAAGGAATTTGTAATCACAAATTGTGTTGTCTTGCGACTACTTAGGTGTCTGGAGCGATGTCGAGTTTTTATAACTAACTTACCTTTCATTCATCAACTATAAACATTACCTTTAATTTAAAGATATGATTGCTTAGATTGGTCATCAATGACGTCATCAGGCGGCAAAGGAACCTGCGCCGCGAACCTCTGATTTCGACCGATTTAAATGCTTGAACCAGTGTAGTGTAAGAATGGCTCATTCGTTCGGAGATCAGATGGTGTCAATTTTTGAGTAAAACACCAGTGGTGGTTAACTTATTTTAAATTAAATCAATCATCGTTTTCCTCTTGAAGTGAAAAGACATAAAAAAGCAATTAATTGTCAATTTATTATTGATTTTTATAACGTTGGTTTTGTTTCTGATCTTTATTGATCTATAGTAAAATCAACTACGGTAATCAATTCGATTACCTATCGGATAGCGTATGAGAGGATGTAACTACAATAATTTGGGGATTTTGAAATCTCAAAATAAAACTATTATAGCCTGGTCGGTCGTTAACGCTCAAAGAAGGAAGGCGTGTTTTTATCGTCTTCTTCGAGAATTTAATTTAATTTTATTTATTTTGATGTTGCGTGGTGTGTTTTGAGTGTTTTATGCGTTTAAATGTATATATTTTAATTTTAATTTAATTTAATTAATATAATAATTAAATGTGAGTGATTATTATGGTTTAAATGTGCGTTATTATAATTTTATTTGTGTCGTGTAGTAAGTAGTTCGCTTAAATTATTTAATATCGCGTGTGATTGTGTAATGAAAAGTGTAGTGAAAGTGAAAATAAAAATCAATTGATGATGATTTTTAAAAAATAATAACGGTACTACCCAGATATCGTTAGAAAGGTATTTTCATACCACATACTGATCTATATGTGGTATAGTGACATGAATTGTGTAAAAATAAAATTTCTGTTTCTTTTAATTTTTATTATTTGATTTTGTTTTGGTAAGGGTTGTGTTTAATTAAAATACGTAGTTAAATATTTATAGTCTATACATGGACATTTGTAGAACATTTGTTCTGTTTCAATTTTTCTACTTTTTAATATTGTGTTTGTATGTGTAGTATAAAATTGGAAATTGTTTTTGTCACAAGTGTATTTTGTTTTATGTTTATTGTTTATTTAGAGCAAATGTGCGTGTGCTCGATTCAAACGGGATTCTTAATTCGTATAATCAGAACCATCTTGATGTGAATAGAGCCGGCATGTGAAAAATGAACTCAAAATAAGGGATATAAAAACACTAAAAATTCATTTATTTTCATAGTGTTTATATGAAAAAACGCCATTTCGATTGACGATAAAATATGAATTAAAAGTTAAACCCAGTTAAATAGTTTTTTAAGAAATCGCTAACAAACAACTCAATGTCTCACTCATTTAAAACACAGATTCTCAAATTTCCCTATTTTCCAGCAACAATGAAAAGAAAATAAAGGAAATTAAATTAAAAAACATTCCACAACAACAACAATGTGTATTAAAAAGAGAAAATTCAGTTTAATGACGACATCATATCTCCACATCTAAAACCAATGGTAAGAAAAAGACAACACGTCTCCGCTCAACAATCAAAATAAAAATAAATCACAAAGTGCAACAGCAAAAAAAAAATTAAATAAATCGATAAAATGAGTGCGAAGAAAACAAAAAATCAAAACTATCTAGCATACTTTGCAAATTCAAAATAACTATAGAAACATATTCGAATTCAAATTTGAATGGAGGCAATGAAAGAGATGATTATTGTATTGTTTATAAATTTCGAGTTATGTTGATGACGTATATTATAAAAACAACAATACTTTTTACACTTTCTGCCGTAGGCAGCGTAGGCAATACTTTTTACACTTTCTGCCGTAGGCAAAAACAACAATATTTTGGGAGCGTCTCGAAATATCGGTTTTCAAAATCTCGGTTCTACAAAATCTCGGTTTTTCAAAAATAATAAATTTACAAATCTCGGTTTACAAAATCTCGGTTTTGAAAATCTCGGTTTTCAAAATCTCGGTATTTTAAATCTCGTTTTAAAAATTCCGATTTTAAAAATCTTGGTTTTGCTGAAAAATATCCTGTTTTTTTTTTATTGTAAATATGTCTAAATATTTTGCTAATACATAACGGTTTTTGAATGGTTTTTAATATTTTTAGTCAATTAAGTTTGGTGGTAATAAATAAAAATGTTTTTTGTTTGTTATTTTTGTTAA
This sequence comes from Tipula helvola, assembly GCA_963556165.1. NCBI lineage: Eukaryota > Metazoa > Arthropoda > Insecta > Diptera > Tipulidae > Tipula > Tipula helvola. The sequence continues at coordinate 111,355,562 of OY744481.1, read as the reverse complement.
ATTATTATATGCATTAGAGGGTTAAAGTATTTAAATTTATATTCCACACTTGACTTTTTGAACTCATAATACAAACAAGTAGCGGGACGATCTCATGCTCAATTTTTCCATAAATAATGAAAAGATGGCGCATAAACGATAGGAACACCTCCAAACGTGCTGTCCATCAGCCAACACTCAGCCTCAGTACGGAGCTGTAAATTCGAAGGTGTTCCGAGAAGGACACACACACACACACACACACACACACACACACACACACACACACACACACACACACACACACACACACACACACACACACACACACACACACACACACACACACACACACACACACACACACACACACACACACACATACACACACACACACACATACACTTACACACACATTCATTTACTCGCAACACGAGAAGAGATACATAATCGCAAACCGGATCTCAAAAGCTCGGTTTTTGAAAAATAAATTTTTATTAATTCGGGCCGCCCGAATTAATAAAAATTTATTTTTCAAAACCGAGCTTTTCGGAACCGAGATTTTGAAAATCGAGATTTTGAAAACCGAGATTTTGAAAACCGAGATTTTGAAAACCGAGATTTTGAAAACCGAGATTTTGAAAACCGAGATTTTGAAACCGAGATTTTAATATCGAGATTTTGAAAACCGAGATTATGTAGCCAACCCCAATATTTTAAATTTCAAAAGTACCTTATTTTTCATGACGATTTTCACTTAGAAATAAACATTTTCTAGACTCGATTTTTCAATCAAATAATATTACATGTTTCATGAACATTTTCATATAAAAACAAAACAAAAGGTCATATTTCTAATAAACTAAAACTGTAAATGAAAACAACCGTTTCAACATATATGTACGTTCATAGTAAAGAAAAAATTGTATGTACCTTATTTTAAGCTTAGTAAAAAATACAGTCGATACTGGAGGCTCTTATTTATACAGTAGGCTCTGGTATAATCGAGTAGGTGTGTAATTCCAATCACAGCTATAATTAGCTTGGTTACTACGGGTGAGGCCAAGCTAGTTATAGTGAGAAACTGTAAAACTATAAAGTTGGAATTTTAATTTTGTTCTGATTTATTTACTTATGAGCACGCTTATATATACAAAATTTTACACTAACAACAATTATATTCATTAATAATTTTTTGCCTCGTATGCAAAATAAAGGCTGTTAACCGGTATTTATTAATTTATTTTTATTATGTTGAGGTATCAATATAATTGTTGTACAAGTTGGATAATTGATATACTTGTTGATAACACGGCTCGTTGACCTGTTGAGCTTGCCTTAACATATTCCCGGGCAGCTTTTAGTCTCAAATAGGTATTGTTGTTGTTACGGTGATTGTATGTTACACAGGACTCACTCTTAGCCTTGGTAGTGGTGAGGGTTGTTGGTGGTTGGAAACCGGTCTTCTGCGTAGGCGCCTTATAATCCAAATTATTCCAGCTATCAATATGCCCCAGAATATTATGTGAATCATGATGTAGTGATGAATATGGTGGAAGTTCTGATCTGGTAAAACGTCCTCACTCTTTTCCAAAATTCTAATTTGGTTTTCGAGATCATCTGTTGCTGGTGTAGTGATTAGCTCTATCGAATTGTTCACACTCGTTTTGTTCCTTATGTATGAGCTGAAGTCCTTTAGGTGACTACCTCCAAGTAACACTCCATGTGAGGCATGAAATGTGGTTGTTATATTGCTGCCGGTTTCCCCTGTAGCTATAATTACTGACTCAGCGTCTCTTAATATGCATCCGGAGTCAATCCTTATTAGTCCAGAGTTCTTGAAGGTGTATGGCTGGATCCCATGATTGCAGATGACATCAACCGTACTTTCGTGTGGTACTACATATATCCATTGATTAGGTGCGTGGAGCTTAATCCAAAGGATGGTTGCGTTCATCGTCTTACACCGGCACATCGTGTGGAGATTTTTGTTACGTTGTAGTATGGATAACTCGCATAGCTCTTGGTTGTATAGTGCACTCACAATTGGTGAAATTTCGCATAAGAATTGGGTTGGTTTGAAAATTTGACAACGATTTACATCAGCTCTTGTCATCGTTGCGAAATGTTCCTTGCGGTCATCTATGGCGAGATATTCGGTTGAGGTGATAATTTGTGATTGGGTAGTACCGTGTTGTATATCTGGTACGGGAACTACTGACAACAACGTATAGTCCCACGTGAATGAGAGTGGTAGAGTAATTTCAGTGATTATACTCTGTTGTGTTACGCTACTGCGAATTTTCATGCTTTGGTAAATGTGCACGAGATCATGAATATCGTGGCCTGAAATGGTGATGGAGGCTGGCACGTGTTGACGAATCAATGATAACTGCTCTTCTAACTGATTTGGCGCAAGTATTGAGGGCTGTAATATTCCATGATGCGCATCGTAGACCACGTCCAGTAAGTCCTGTTGTGTATCCTTTAGGTTATCTAATACTAGGCTTAATTCGAGGAATCCGATTAATAACGAACGAACCCTATCCTCATATGTTCGATATTCCTGGAGCTGGGTCATTTCTTGTCGTAGTTGGTTTTGCTTCTTTATTAAGTTGGTTATTGATGTGGCAGTGATGCTTGTATTATGTTTCACCATCTTGACTGTGTTGTCAATCAAGGTTGTTTGATTCCTTATTATTGACAATAGTTCGTGCTCGTTGTTATTGAGCTTCTCAAACTGAGCCTCATATTCACTGGCTTCACGTTGAGTGAGAATTCCGAACATGTCTCCCAGAATGATGCCCATTGAATCTCCAAAACCCCGTTTCACGCGTTGTTTTTCCTTGTTGCTGCTTGTTGCAGTAGCAATTCATTATCAGCGATCAGGTTGCTGAATTTCCATTGCAGTTGTTCTAGAATGTTACAGTTTAATCCAGACAGCTCGTTACAGACTGCTTGTAGTTCATTGTAAGCTACCTTGTAGTTTTTAATTTCTTCCCAATAGCTGCTCATGTTATATTGAATTGCCAGAGTCCATTTCATAGCGATAATTTCTAATTTGCCTAGCTTCTCGAAGTATATGCCAGTAGACTGGTTGAAAGGTTTGATTTCGACGTTGGCATTAACGAATCCGAATAGACAGCACACTGACAGAACGGCTATCGCTAGGTGGTTCATCCTTCCTATAGTCTTGGCTCGGCGGTGTGGTTGTTGTCTAGTCGATGGCTTGTTGTTCTCAGTAGGAGCTGTACTGGCATCCTTGGTTGTTACCATCGGTGAGATTGGTTCCATAGGTAGTGTCTCCTTTGAATCACCATCAATAGGTAGCTTGCATAATTTTGTTATTGGTCGTTTGTATGTCGCGTTTTTGCATTTAACTGTCGCAATTCGCACCAAGCTATCCTTTCCGGCATGAGTGTCAAGAACCCGTCCCAATTTCCAACGTGATACCGGTAGTTGGTCATCTTTTAATAATACCAGATCATTTACCGCTAGATTTGGTTGTACGGTTCTCCATTTGGTCCGTTGCTGAAGTTGGTGAAGATATTCTGCCGACCAGCGTCTCCAGAATCCTTGTGCCATCTTTTCGACCATGTGCCATCTTGTTTTCAATCCCATGTTGCTGGTAGTTGCCTCTGGCATCGCCTTGAGGGAGTCGCCAATCAGAAAGTGTCCTGGTGTTAGCGCTGTTGAATCCGAGGCATCGTTGGTCAGTGGAATTAGGGGCCGAGAATTGAGAACTGCTTCGATTTGAGTCGTAAGAGTATATAACTCTTCGAATGTAAGAGTTGATTCTCCTATCACTCTCTTGAGGTGGAATTTTACGGACTTTATTCCTGCTTCCCATATTCCACCAAAATGTGGATTGTGAGGAGGTATAAAGTGCCAGTTTGTTCCATCAGTGGCCAGCATGGCTGCTATGTCGTCAGGCAATGTTGTCAAGGCTGCACGGTACGTCCTTTTCATTACAGTATTTGCTCCAACAAAATAGGTTCCATTATCGGAGAATACATCCGTGCACAGTTCTCGCCTGGAGATGACTCTTTTGTAGGCCGCTATGAATGCTTCTGCTGTTAGGCTGCTCACTATCTCGATGTGTATGGCCCTTGTAGCCATGCATACAAATAGAGCGATGTATCCCTTGTAGGATTTGTTGCCTCGACCCTTGGTAGTTCTTAGTTGGATTGGTCCTGCATAGTCGATTCCCGTTTTAGCGAACGGTCTTCCCGGCCTCACTCTTGATGATGGTAAACTGCCCATTAGTTGTTTCATATTCTTTTGTTTGTGACGAAAGCATGTTATGCATCTTTGTATCACTTGTCGTACGGCTCGCCTGCCATCAATAATCCAATATTTTTGTCTCAGGATTGCCAGTGTCAATTGTATGCCACCATGTAGTGTGTTTTTATGGGTGTCCTCGATTATCCGTTGCGTAATTATGTTGGTTTTGCTTAGGATTATAGGTTGTTTGCTGGCGGTTGCCAGATTTGAGTTCTGAAGATTTCCCATTACACGTAACAGTCCTTGGTCATCCTGGAATGGATTTAGTGAAATTAGCTTACTGTCTTTATCTAGCCTTCGATCTTTGGCTAAACATGCGATTTCCCTTCCGAAGTCCTGTTCTTGTGTTAATTTTATGATTGTTTTTTCTGCAACCTGAAGTTCATTTCCGGTTAGCCAGCCCTTGCTAACACTTTTTTGTCTGCTATTGTTGATAAATCGTAGACAGTAAGCGACTGTGCGCTTGATTATGTTGTACGCAGAGACCTTGTTGATATGCACTCCCGTTATAACCGTCATCAGCACTACTTTTTCTTCTAACTCCGCTTGTAAATTTAATGGTAAGACTGGAGTAGCTTCTTCAGTATTCCATTGGGGTGGCGTAATTCTCAGGAAGGAGGGTCCATACCACCATAAGTTGTTGTAGATGAGTTCACTGGGCGTTATGCCACGCGAGGCAGTGTCTGCTGGATTTTCCTGAGATTTCACATGATGCCATCTGGTTGTTGGTAATAATTTATTAATCGTCGAAATTCTATTTGCTACAAATGTTTTGAAGCGGCCTGGGTCACGTTTGATCCAACATGGTGTTATGGTAGAGTCTGACCAAGCGTACGTGTTAATATCTCCAAGTTTCATGGTATTCCGTATGTGCTTCATCAATTTGGCCAATAGTAAAGCTGCATTTAATTCGAGGCGAGGAATGGATATCTTTGTTTTTGTTGGTGCAACTCGTGTTTTAGACATTAATAGCTGGGTTGTAATTTCACCAGTATCATTCACTGTCCTACTATATACCACTGCAGCATACGCATATTCTGATGCATCAGCGAACCCATGCAGTTCCATTTTGCATTTTGATGTCATGTTGACCCATCTCGGAATTTTTATATTTGATATTTCATTTAGCTCATCCTTGTATTTCTGCCATTTGATGTTTATTTTTTCTGGTAGGTGTTCATCCCAGTTTATTCCCGTTTTCCATACATCCTGCATCATAATCTTAGCCGTAATGGTTATTGGTGATAACCATCCTGTGGGGTCAAAGAGTTTTGATGACTCAGATAGGAGCGAGCGTTTGGTGGGCTGGTTGTTAGTTAGTTGTAGTCCGGTTATGTCGAATTCAAACAAATCTTCTGTCGGGTTGTATAGTATTCCCAACGTCTTTATGCATTCATTTAGCTTTATTTGAATGTATCCGTCAGCTTGTTGCTCGCCAGAAATATTTTGTAATATTTTGAGAGAGTTGGATGCCCATTTTCTTAGATGAACCCACCCTGTGCTGTGAGCTCTTGTAGTTCTTGTAATACCAGTAGAGCTTCATCAGTGTTGTCCGCACCTGTGAGTAGGTCATCCACATAGAAGTCTGTCATGATGACTTTAGCCGCTACAGGATATGTACTGGATCCATCTTTGGCTAGCTGAATTAACGTTCTTACAGCTAGGTAGTTGGCGGCTGTGGTTCCGTACGTTATAGTCTTTAGTCTATATGCCTTCATGGGCTCGGATGGCTCCTTTCTCCATAGTGTACGGTGGTAGTCTTGATCTTCTATATTGAGCCAAACTTGACGAAACATTTTTTCAATATCGTCTGTAATGACGATCTTGTGTTTTCTCCATCGTAGTAGTATGTCAGCTAAATCCTCTTGCAGTTTGGGGCCATTCATCATAATGTCGTTTAGTGAGACTCCCGTAGTTGTTTTTGCTGATGCATCAAATACCACTCGAAGCTTGGTTGTTGTGCTGCCTGGTTTGATAACACCATGATGAGGTATGTAGTATATTTTTTCGGCAGTTCCATCTTCTGGTTTTTCTTGTGTTAACTCCATGTGGTTTAGATCAATGTATTCTTGCATGAATTCTTGATATAATTGTTTATATGACGGGTCTTTTATAAATCTTTTCTCGATTTGCAGAAGTCTGGCTGAGGTTCTTCTCCGGGATTCTCCAAGTTTGATGTGATTGTCCTTAAATGGAATCTTTACTGTGTATCGTCCATCCGCATGCCGTTTTAATGTTGTTTGGAATGTTTTTTCAACCTGATCTTCTTCTTCCGTGCGGCTTCTTTCCTCAGGAATGTTGTCAATCTCCACAAATAACTTCAGTTGGTCCTCAATTGATTTGGTTGTCACCATTGTTGTTATTACTTGGTTGTCCATCTTACTCAGACTGCCGATTATGATCCATCCGAATTCTGTGTTTTGTGCCATTGGTTCTCGATGGTTACCCTTGATAATGCTATTAGCTATTATCAATGGATAGTAATCTGCCCCAAGTATGAGATCAATCGGTTGAGATTTATTGTAGTTTGGATCCGCTAATTTTATGTTGTTAAGATGGGTCCATGCTCTAGTGTCAATTACAGTTTCAGGTAGTTGTTGAGTTAGCCTGTTGAATATTAAAGCTTCGATGTCTAAGCTGAAGTCTCCATCGAATCTTGGTACCAACTTTATGTTGATTGTGTGTCTACAGATTCCTGCCTCATTTCCACCTATGCCTGAAATGTTTACATGTGTTTTTCTCTTCATGACGTTCAGTATATTGGAAACTTTCGAGGATATTAGTGTTGTCTGTGACCCTGAATCAATTAGTGCCCTCATTGTGATGAGTTGGCCAGTGCCTGTAGCCACTCTGACCACTGCTGTTGGTAGTATCACTGGACCTTGTTGATTTACTATCAAGGTTTGAGTTGTTCCTTTGTTGGTTGAAGCCATGTTGTTGCTATGCAGAAGAGTGTGGTGATGACCTTTGCATACAATACATCGTATCGTGGACGAGCATGAATTGAATTTTGATGTACGGTCATTTGGATGTTGCGTTAGACAACGTACACAAGTGGTTGTTTCGCTGACCAGTTTGTTTCGGTCTAATGTTGACATCAGTTTGAATTGATTGCAGTCCTGCAATTGATGTCTTCCTAGACATCCTTTTACTAGACACTGGCAGTTTACCGTTGCGGTATATATCCGTTTTAATGGTGTCATCTGTTGTGGTGCCGTGTTTGACACTTTGGTGATACCCATGGCCTCAAGTGATTGAAATCTCCTTTCAAGAAAATCAAAAAATTCCTTTATTTGTGGAATTTCTCTTGGCTTACTTAGCGTTGTTTCGTATAGCCTGGTGGATTCAGCGTCTAATTTTTTACCTAGAATGAACATTACTAGCGCTTCAAACGGAGAGTTCATCTCTAGCTTGTTGATGTTGTGTAGCATTTCGGTTGCAGTATCATGCAATGATCGAATTGTCCTCGCTGATGCTGTATGTATTGTTGGTAGAGACAGCAATGAGTTGAAGTATTTGTTTGCCAGTAACCTGGCGTTGTTGTATCTGGCTTGCAGTATTTTCCAGGCTTTTTGATAATTGTCACCAGTTGTTGATAGATGACTGATTAACTGGGCTGCTCCTTTTTGTATACTTGACTTTAAGTATGTCATTTTAATTGTATCGGATAGCTGGTTGTTGTTGTTCTCTGTGAATATGTCGTTGAACGAGCTCCACTGGTCATATTCTCCATTAAAAGTTGGTATCTGTATTTTGGGTAGGTTTACCCTGACTTCTCCAGAAGGTTTCGTTGTCTCTTCCTTCTGTCTGCGCTGCAACTGCATTATCACTGTGTCCACTCTATCCTTGAGAGTCTCATAGTAGTAATTTTGGAAGTAGGGAGCTGTTTGCTCTTCTTCTTCTATTTCTACTAGGATCTCTACATGTAACGTCTGAATTACCCTTATTTCATGTGATAATTGCTCTAGTTTCAGCTTGATGTATTCCATTGGACTGTTGTTGTTACCCAATGCTTCTTCAATGGAGTTTATTTCTTGGTACATACTCCTCATCAGGATATTTTGCTTCTTGAGCAGCTCCTTGGTTGGTGTGTGACATCTCTTTGTTGTGATTGTCTAGCTGGCGCATGTTGTCTCTGCTTGATGAGTGTGTCGATGATGTTGGTGGTCCATTATTTGACAGAGCATTAATGGGACCGTCGACGTGTTCCAGATTGGCCATACTGGACAATGGTGTTGGTTTTATCCCATTGTTTGACGGCTCTTTGACGTTCTCGAAGTTGTCCATGCTGTACGAAGGTGTTGTTGGCGGTGTTTCACAGTTTAAGCGACGACGCATCTCGGCAAGTAGTTTGCTGTTTGTGTCGGCAACTGTTCTTCTTGCTGTTCTATATGGATGATCTTCTCCTATTGGAGGGATCATCGTTATAATTTTATCATCTCCAGCAAGATAGTCAGAGTATAGCTTTTTGAGCTCTGCTATTCTTTTTTCCAAATAGGGTTTTGTCTTTCGGCTATCTCCGTCTTTGTTGTAATTTCTTTGTTGTGTGAGTATTCTCTCGCCAATCTCCTCTTGTTGTTGCAGCAGCTTCTCCATTTTGTTGTACTTTTGTTGTTCTTGTACTTTTTATACAATATATTTTGGTAATATTGTGGTTATTTCGCTAGTTTAGTTGTTGCTAGCTCGAAGGACCATGTATAATTCCAATCACAGATTGGAATTGCTTATTTTGAATAATTAGCTTGGTTACTACGGGTGAGGCCAAGCTAGTTATAGTGAGAAACAGTAAAACTATAAAGTTGGAATTTTAATTTTGTTCTGATTTATTTACTTATGAGCACGATTATATATACAAAATTTTACACTAACAACAATTATATTCATTAATAATTTTTTGCCTCGTATGCAAAATAAAGGCTGTTAACCGGTATTTATTAATTTATTTTTATTATGTTGAGGTATCAATATAATTGTTGTACAAGTTGGATAATTGATATACTTGTTGACAACACGGCTCGTTGACCTGTTGAGCTTGCCTTAACAGTAGGTTTAGAACCGACACACACATACATAATACATTACATTGTACTACATACGTGCATGTGTCTGTATAAACATTTATTGTTGTATTGTTGATGAATCTCAGGCGTATTTTGGAAGTGTTACTTATTTCTAGAATTACTGTTATTCATAGAAAATTTCCGTGGGTTTTATGTGTATATTTTTATAAACAAACACATAAATACTGTTGTATTTGAATGCATAGCTTTTCGTTTATCGTATAATCACAGATAAGAATAGACAGATGTGGATCATGTATGGGCTATATTTACATTCCAAATTTCAATACCAAATTCCAATCCTTTTAGAGCAGGGCGTATATTTCTGTCTCTTTTTATCTTTTTTACGTATGGCTATTTTGATTATATCAAAGCAAACATAAACCAACTTCAAATAAACTTTTATTTTATAATATATACGTCCTGCTCTAAAACGATTAGATTGAAATTTGGTATTGAAATTTAGAATGTAAATATGGCCCATACAAGATCCACATCCGTCTATTCTTATCTGTGGTATAATGTCAATCGAGTGCGATAGATTTGATTTGTTTATTGTTTTTAAATCTATTATGTATGCGATGCAAGTAGATATGTTTGGCAATGGTTTGCAAACAATTTTTATTGGCTGAAATGCGTTAATAAAATTTATATTTTTATTTTTACTCTGTTTTATTTAATCGTCAGGAGTTTTCAAAAGTTCCAATATAATATGTAGTACAAATAGGAAAATAATAGATTTTGATTTATATTTGAATTACCTATACCAACATATATTAAAATTTAGTATGACAACTTTAAGCTGTTAGTATTTAATGTGTTCTTGATTAATTTAAACTATTTTGCAGTGTGATTTAAACGAAATAGAGTAATAATCAATTAATTAATTATTTAGTTTGACTTTTAGAGTTTAGAGGTATTTCTGGAAGTAGCTAATTAAATTGCAAATTTGGAAATTAAACTTATATGGCTTTAGGTTTTAAAAGATTTTAAATACGAATTTTAGAATTTGTTTAAAATTAAATAATTAATTAAATTTTGTCTGTTGGATTTAATTGATAATTATGAACGGATGCATTTGGATTTTCAGATGAGAAACCGGGCGCAGCTTTTTTGCGTATCAACATTGTTCATTATTTTAATTATTTATTTTTGGATTTTCAGAGTGGAGAAACCGGACGCGGCTTTTTATTTAAATTTATTTTCAATATTTATTTATATACTCGATTTATTTACCTATCTAATTTAGTATGGCAACTTTGAGCTATTCGTATTTAAAATGTTCCAGAATAATTTAAACTTTTTGCAGAGTTTCTTAAGCAGGAAAAATAATAAACAATTAATTATTTAATTTTTATTTTGGTGGTATTTCTGGAATTAGCTAATTAATTTCTTTAATTTCTGGAGTTAAGTTATAGATTTGGAAATTAAATTTTATAAGGTTTCAGATTTTTTAATTTCCGATTTTTGTTTTAAAAAAAAGATATTTAGTATTTAAAATTCTTAATTTAGAATTACAATTTTTATGCATCTCGAATTTCAGGTTATTTAGTTAGTGATTAATTTGATGACCTTTAAATTTAAAAGCCGAATTGAACTTAAGTTATTTAAGGGGTTAAGGGCTGATTTAAATCAGAATTAATGGTGAAGTAAATTAGGTTTTGGGTTTCACTGAAATTGAATTAAATTTAGTGAAATTATTTTTCGGTGTAATCGAATCTTTAATGTGTGTTTAATGTTAATGTTAGTATTGATGTTGGTATTGGTATTGATGTGGCTATTGGTATTGATGTTGGTATTGGTGTTAATGTTCATATTGTCGTATAATTGTTAATGTCAGTTTTAGTATTATTGGTAAGTTAAAATGGTTTTTAGTTTAGAAACACATTAGAAACCCGACCAAGATGGCACTGGCTGAGGCGATAGTGCGACGGGCGGGGTGATAGTTGGTTCAATTATTGTTATACAACCTATTAATGTTAACTTATTTGATTAATTTATAATTTATTTCATAGAATTAAATTTATACTTAGTTAATTTTAGAATAGTTATTATAAAGGACATGAGCAGATTTTAAATTTAGGAAATTTTTGAGGAACCTGAGACAACTTTCCAGGAATTTAAGCAGTAAATAAACTTGAAATTGTTTTGTCTTGTGCTAAATACTTTACTAAAAATACACTACTAACAAATTTACTAACTATCAACTACTTAGGCGTCTGGAACCGGGTTGATTGATTCTTTGTTATTAATATACCTTTCCTCTCCTTCGATTGTGTTATTTGTAAAGGGTGTACGGAGGGCCCGGTGTCATCCGGGAGTCTTGCTTAGGCTTGGTCGTACATTCTGATCAATCAATCAATCAATCAAAATAAAACTATTTATAAGCCTGTACAAAGGTTTAGAAGACAAAAAGATACGATCTTAACATCTATCAACACGATGGATAATTTGAAAAACCTTGCCAATTTTTTTGTCAAGCAATGTAAATTGCAGTTTAATTTACCGGTATCCAATCGGTTTAATCTATTTAAAAATAACCCAACCTCATCTGGATTTAACAGTGATTTTATTGCGTCAAATATTAAAAAAACAAAAGTCAAAAAGGTTCCACCTTTAATAACAAAATTTACTACACAAAAAATTCATGAAAAAATGAATGAACTTGGTACAAAAAAATATCATATTAAAATTATGTCAATTGGTAATAAAATTATATTGGACAATATAATTGACTATAATAAAATAAGTAAAGAACTTAAAAAACTTTAACAAGAATACTTTTTCTACACTGAAAACAAAGCTCCTAGATATACAAGCCATCAGCATCGACCCTTTAAATTAAGAAGCTTAATTTAATGGGTCTACATTTTACGTTTTCCCATAAGAACCCATGTAAAATTGATCATTTTTGATTACAATTTTATGAATGAAAAATACTCGTAACAGAAAATGTTTTTTGGTTTATATTTAAAGCAAACCTTTTAGTATAACATATTTTAAAACTAATAAATTAAATTTAGTAATTTGATAATTATAATTAAAAATAAAATTGTACAAATTTTACTTTTTCTTTGTATGTATATGTAAAAAAGTAATGTAAATACAGTATAAAATTATAAAAACGAAATCAATGACGTAAGATACTATGAAGTTAGCTACACAAGGTTTTTTTCTTTTTCGAAAATTCGAATTTCGAATTTTGAAAATATTTTTAACAGTGCAATAATTCTGTTAAATAGTAAATTAAAAACAGTATAAATTAAAAAATTGCAAAATTTTAAAATTAAAAATATATTTTATCCTTTTCTAGTACAATACTGTTTTTTTTCTTTATTACCGACCAGCCAGCATATTATGTATATCAATTATTTTATCATATCGGCCGGATTGACCCCGTTTAATTTTGACGTGTCATAATACGTTTACAAGTATTTTGCAGGTAGGTGTTAAAGTATATTTGATCGTATTCATTTCGATGAGACCAACAGTTATAAAATTACCGATCGAATTTAATAACATCTCAAAAATATACCTATTCGGTAAGAATTGGACGTCCATTTATAGGTATCGTCGATTTTACAAGATCAAATTTATCAATTCTACAGAAATTTGAATTCAATTCATAATACTATCATTTTAACCAGATTTTTATTGAAAGTTGAATAATTTTTGTATTACATTTTTTTTATTGAACGTTTAATAATATTACAAGGTTCCTTTCTGTTAAATTCGTTATAGATGTATTTAATTAACGAGCACCACAAATGTTCGCACAAATTAAACTCATTTGTATCAGTATTGTTAATTAGATGAAGTACGAACATGCTCATTATTCTCATATTATTGTAGTCGATGGAGTTTATACTGAAACACTTATTAAGTCCTGTTCGCAGAATATTTAATCCTTTGATTCCGAAATATTCTTTGGATATATCGATTGTGCTTATGATTGGTTCAATTATTTTTTTGCCCGAAAACCGGCAAGATTGTTTATAAAAAATTAAATTTTCGTTGAAATATCTACTGAAATAATTCATTCGACAGTGTTGTTATTTTCTGCCGTCAAAACTCGCAACCAGTTAAATTGATCCACTTTCGTCGAGTATAAATTTAAAAGCTCAAATTTCGGTTGATCCGTAACTTTCTTGTTTCTTATCAAACTTCTCTTTTCTCGAACACGGCGATTTCTTCGGCATTATAGAATTTTTATATGTTTTTTAAGGACTCCGAATTTCGAAATAAATCGGTTTTAATCAGCTGCAATAGGTAATTCTCAAACCCTGATAAAAATTCATACATATTGTTGATGAACACATGATTTAAAGAATCAGTAACGATTTTCTCTTTGACCGCCTTTGAGTAGGACCATACTGTTATATGATCCATTTTCATATTTTCGTCTGGCTGAACTATATTTAAAATCACCCGCAGAAGCAGTGTTAAGCTCAACTTTAGCCTGTCTTGCAAATCGATCGTCCCATTTGTAATATATAATCTCTAAATTATATTTTTAGTAAAAGCTCCCATGTTATTATTTGCAGCTGGAACGGTTGGCAAATTTTGGGAATTATTTTTCCTTTGAAATTAATCACATGTTATCCCAGTGTGAATCGTTTTGCAATCGATGCAATTAAACTGACCACATTCGGTACAATAAAGGAGTACAATTTTATCCCGGTTAGTTTGATTAATCGGAATACATCCATTACACGATTTATTTGTGCAGTAGAATAAATTGTCAGCCTCAGCCGCATGCAAACTTTGTAAATATACTTGAAATTCTGGTTCGGTCATATACGCATGAATATTATTTTCCTTCAATTTATGTGAACATTTCGCTACTGGACAATTTCATTACTGGTGTCTGAGTACTTTTTATATGGGACGTCATGCAATTATTGCAAAATACATGATGACACGTTGCCAACGAAATTTCTTGAGATACATCCACGGCTGAATTAAATTTTTTACATGTTTTGAAACGATTTTTATTAATCGTGATATTTGCACGAATCGTACATGCATAGTAAGGTTCACGATTTTTATCAAGGTCGATTACTTTCGTTTTAAATTGATCCGTAACAGCTAGATATTTGTTTTCTGGGAATGAAACATTAAAACCAGATTCTTTAAGTACAGCAATGAAAGCACTAAATTTCCGATTAGCACCATACAACTTTCACGTGTAAAATTTTAATTTTAATTCTTGACAATCACCATATTTTACTTGATGAATTGAGCTGGTATAAAATTCTGTGTGGACATCCCATTTATAATCGGTTTGACGACGTTATCGTGTTTGCAAAGAGCAATATTTTAAGGAGCACTTATATTCTGAAAGCATTAAATAAACAATATGATAGTAGGTATATAAACAACAAAGCGTACATTTTTAAATACTTACTCCTTTGTGGTGCTACTAGTTTTTGATTAGGAATAACAACAGCTTGGTTGACGTTTAATCCATCATTTTCTTTGGTCCCAATATTCTTAGAATTCTTCAAATTATCGAATTCTTTAATCAAAAGTTCATTGTTTTGTCTTAATTTATCACGATTTACATTTTGTGTTGATTTATTGATGATATCCGCAACTACTTTATTCGGAACCGGGGTAAATTATATACAATATATCACACAACACAATCCAAATCATTTTGTCTACCACAAAATGTTTTTGGAATCGAAACTCTTTGGTTTATAGGGATATGTAGCACAAACGTCAATTGCTCGTCATTTACTGTAGCTTTACTGCCAACAACAATAGAAATAATGTATAGTCGATTTCTTTTAAATAATCTGTATTACAAATTAAGTCTCGTTTTCATAATTTAACCGAGTTCTACTCTCATTCAAGTTTTATTATTAGAACTTCTGAAAAATTCTTGCATCGTTCTTTGGAAAAATGTTCCAGCGCTTTAAAAACCCATATTGTTCATACGTTCTGGTATTAATTGAATAGTACATGGTTGTAGACAAATACCGTATTTTCAATCACCCATCGTAAATAAATATAAATGTCCGATTTTATTTTTAATTTAACTTTTAACTGCTCACGACTTTTTTTTTTTTTTTTTTTTATATTTTAGCTTATTTGTTTGGTTTGAACGTCGCCGCTCACATCACCAAGATTTTTATTTTGACGTTTAGTTATTTTTTTTTTTTTTCGTTTGTTCAATTACACTTAATAACTTAATAACACTTTTTTCGTTATGTTAACTTTACCAATTTGAATATTATTTTTCTATCTTCTGTTAGTTATATTATCGATTTACTATACATATATTATTATGGTTATGTCTATTATTATTTATAAATCTGTCTTTATCTCTCTTAAGAATTTATTTAATTCAAAATATTCTTCCATTTTGTTATTCGATAATATGTCTTCTAATTTTTTGTTTTTGATTATGTTGTATTTGTCTCTTATTATGTTGTATTTCCTGCAGTTTTCTATTATATGCCTTGCGTCTTCTTTTTCATTGCACTTCTCACAAATATCACTTTCTATTTTTTTTATTAATTTTAGGTATTTTTTATCATAAGTGTGATTTGTCCTCAGTCTGGTTATCCTTTTTATCATGCCAGCGTCTATCTTCTTTTTATGGAACCATGGTTTCTTATTTATGTTTTCTTTTATGTTTTTTCTGTGTTGAGTGCCTTTGCTTATTGTTTTGTTTAAAAATTCTATATTCCATTTATGATATAGATGATTTTTTACTATTTTAACATTTTCTTCTAATGGTGTTTTAACCTTTATTTTTCTATTTGAGTTCGTTCCTTGCTTCGCAGCCATATCCGCTTCTTCATTCCCTGGTATGTCACTGTGACTTGGAGTCCATATTATTTTTATTTTCATGTTTTTTGATATTATTATTTTATATATTTGATTTTCCAAATATTTCGTATTTTTGTTTTTATTATTTTTTTTTTAATGATTTGCACGCAGATAAAGAGTCAGTAATTATTGTTAATATTTTTATATTATTTTTTATTGCTATTTTTATGGCTTCCAGTATCGCTATTATTTCTATTGTTTTTATTGATAATTTGTTCATCTATATTGTAGCTATATGTTTCCTCGTTGTAATTATTATAAATACCTATTCCCCTTTTATCATTTATTATAGATCCATCGGTGTAGCTTATTGAAAGTCCTCCTTGTTCTTTGATGTAATTTTCCGCTATCTGTTTTAATTGTAGTTTGTTAGAGTTACTCTTTGTTCCTGTTCTTCTATGAATGTTCATATCTATTTCCAAATTTATCTCATTGTTTTCAAAAGTTATCTCGTCTAATTCTTTCTTTGGTAGTTTATCTAAATACTCTTTATAATTTATATATAATTCACTTATTGTTCGATTTGCTTTGTTATTTACTACTTTTTGTCCCAGTATTGTATTGTTAAATATATGTTTTGCTAAATATGTATAGTTGTATTCATCTATTTTTAAGTTGATTGGAAGATCTCCTGCCTCTGCTATTATTGCTGTGATTGGTGTGCTATTAGTTAAGCCCAAGCATATTCTTAATGCTGCGTTTATAACTTTTTGTAGGATCTCTTTGTTTTTATTGCTGGTTGTAATAAATGAGCTGTATCTTATTCTGCTTTCTATTAGACTTTTATAAACATTTAATAATGTAGATGGATGAGCTCCTCCTTTTTTTCTGGCAAATATTTTTATTAAATTTATAGCCGATTTTAGCCGATTTTATGGTGTAAATTATAATTTAGTTTTTTGTCTATTATGAAGCCAAGTGTTTTCATTTGATCTACTTCTTGTATGTCTCTGTTATTTATTTTAATTTTTATTGGTACTTCTATTCTTTTGTTATTTATGTTAAGATATGAAGTTTTATTTGGATTTATAGTTAAATCTAATTCTTTTAAATTTTGGTTAAATTTCTCCATTGTTTCATTTGCTATCATTTCTGCCTGTTTTCTATCTTTAGCCGCTATGATAATTAAAAAATCATCCGCATATTGTAATAAATTGATGTCATTCTTATTTATTTTATGTAGATTACTTGTGTATAAGTTAAATAAATCTGGGCTTAGTGGATCTCCTTGTGGTAAACTATTACTTGTTGTTATTTTAATTTCTTGAAGTCCATTTTGAAGGATTATTCTCCTGTTAATTAGTGATTTGTAGATCCAGTTTGTATATTCATGCGGAATTTTAAAATCTTGTAATATTTTTATTAATTTGTTTATGTTTACTCTATCAAAGGCTTTTTCTATATCTGTTGATATTATTAACGTGTATTTATTTTTATGTTTGTTATTTTCTATTATGTCTTTTAAATGATTTAAGTAATCGGTAGTAGATTTTCCTTTTCTGAATCCGTAAGATGTTTCTGGTAGTATTTTTTGTTTCTCTATTATTTTATTAATCCTGGATTTGATTAATTTGCTTGTTATTTTAGCTATTGTAGAATATAAGTGGATACCTCGATAGCTGTCTATTTCATTTAAATTTTTATTTGGTTTTGGTACTGGTATTAATTTAATGTCCTTCCATATTTCTGGATATTCCTGTTTTTCCCACATTCTATTGATGTGTTCAGTTAATTTATTAATGTGATTTTCTGGCAGTTTTTTTAATAATTTGTATGAGATTTTGTTGATCCCTGGAGCTGTGTTTTTGCTGTTATTAATTATTTCTGTTATTTCTGTTGGATTGAATTCATATCTTGTAGTTATGGTACTGGGCAAATTTAATTGATTTGTCATTTCTATTGTAGATTCAGAAATGTTTGATGTGATAAATTTTTTCATGTTTTCTGTATTATTAAAAATATTGTTACTGCTTCTTTTTTTGTTATTAAATATTTTAACTTTAGACCACAATTCCCTAGTGTTTATGCATGGGTTGATTTCTTCTATGAATTTGTTCCACGACTTCTTTTTTTCCCGTCTTATTTCCAATCTTAACTTGCTTGTTGCTTTTTTAAGTTCTATCTCTATAAATTTGTTTTGTCTATTTTGGTTATATAATTTAAGTTTTTGTTTCTTTATTTCCCATAGTTTCCTTAGTTTTACTGTCCACCACGCTTTCGGTATGTATTTATTATCATTCCTTATTTCTTTTGTATTGTTTTCTAATATTGTTTGTAATTCGGTTTCGTAATCTATCAGATCCAATGTGTGTTATGGGTTAAGCTTTGTTATGTCTTCTATTGATTTTTCCATATTTGTTCTTCTGATTGTTTGGGAGTTGTATGCATTTGTATTTTCCATTATAATTGTGACTGGTAAGTGATCTGTATATCCAATTTTTGTATTATCTATTTGCCATTCTATTTTGTTTGTTATATCTTGTGTTGCGATTGATATGTCTACTGCTGAGCTTTTTCCTTGAGGTCCAATCCAGCTATGGTTACCATCATTTAGAATTATGAAGTTTGAGTTCGTTATTATGTCTGATATGATTCTTCCCCTTTTATCTTCTTTTGAGTTGTTTTCCCAATTTGAATGATGTGCATTGAAATCTCCTATTATTATTGTTTTATTTTTTAAATTGTGATCACTGATTAGTAGTTTGAATTTATTTTTTATTATTATATTATTAGAATTAGGTGGTATGTATATTCCTATTATATTTAATGTAGTATTATTTGTATCTATTATTTCAATTTTGATTGCTTCTATAGGTTCATATTTAGTGTAATTATTTCCTTCTTTATAATGTAATTTATTATTTATTATAAAACCTACACCTCCATATCCATCTGATCTGTGATTGAAATATGAATTATTATTTAAAAATTTTATGTTACTGTTTTCATTGCTCCATGTTTCACTTAGGAATGTGATGTCTATTTTTTCTTTGTTGATATAATGTTCTAATTCATTTTTGTTATGGTTAAGACTTCTGATGTTTAGATGCATTATTTTAATTTTATTGTTGGTTTGATTTCGCATCATTTTGATTGATTTTTTGGTATTGTTTGTGGGTATTATTTATTATTTTATCCATATTTAGTAGTTGATGTAGCAATTCCGTTAATACAATGTCTTGTTGCTCGTTTGATGTTGGATTTAAAAAGCTTTGTGTTGTAGTTTGAATTGTGCGATTTATTTTTATTACTTCAATTATATTATTGCTGATTTCGTTGATTTCCTTTTTTAATTTTTGGTTTTCTGTTTGTAATTTTTCTTTAATTTGTTTCATTTCTTCTTTTATATTTTCTATTTCTTGATTGTTATTAGGTAGTTTGGGAAAATTTTCTTTGTTGATGTCAAAATCTTTTGGTTTTATTGGTTTGACTATATTTCTTGCTTCTCTAAATGGTATTTTTTTTGTTATCATTAAATATTTAATTCTTTTTTGATTTTTGAATTCTTCACACAAGTAATTATTAGTTATATGGTTTTCACCGCAGTAGTAACACTTTGCTTCATTTTTGCAATTAATTTTTATGTGATTTGACTCTGTGCAGTTAGTGCACTTTTGTGTACCGCGGCATTTTTTTTGAGAGTGTCCATATAATAAGCATTTTTTGCATATCATAGGCTTTGGAATAAAATAAGTGACTTTTCTTCTGACTTCATATATCGTGATGTTATCCGGTAATGTAGTTGATCTAAATGTTATTTTTATCGCTGTTGAAGGTACTACTTTTTTATTTTCGTGATCCCATCTGGTGATTCTTTCTATTTTTGATATTTTGATATTTGATGAAATATTGTTTTTTAAATTTTCTATGTCTAAATGAGTGGGTATTTTGTTGATATATCCTATTGATTCAATCATAAAATTGGTTACGTATGCTGTGCAGTGATGTATTTTCTCTAGGTCTACATTCTTTAAAATTTTGTTGGCCGTTTCTAATTCTCTGGTTTGTACCTTTACTCTGTTTTTCCCATATTGTTGTACTTTCATAATTTTTCCAAAATTTAAAGAATTAAGTTTTTCTGCGATTATAATGTCTTCAATTCCTTTTTTTTCTATAATTACATAATAAGGTCCGCTATCACCCGGCATATATTTATTATTTTTGTAATTGTTAATTATAGTTTCTGGTTTTTTTATTTCTTCTCGTTCTACTTTTGATTTTTTGGATTCCGGTTCGGCGCCCTTAAAAACTTGATTATCGACCTTAAAAACTTGATTATCGACCTTAAAAACTTGATTATCGAACTTAAAAACTTGATTATCGACCGTATCTTCTTCCATTTCAGTATCCGCCATTTTTATTTTTTTATTTTTTTGGGGTTTTTTAGTAATTTTATTTTTATGTTTTGGATTAAATATATTTCTTATTAATTTATTATCATTTTTTATTTTATTAATTAATTCACTCCTGTCTTTTTTGTTATACTTTACCGCAAGCGTTTTTGATTTAATTTTGATTTCATTTAATGGCGCCTCAGCGTCCTCCATTAAATGGAGTGTCACTTCTCACGCCTTTTTTTTTTTTTTTTTTTTTTAAATTTTCTTTTGTTTATTTATGATAAATGTTTTTTAGAATATATAAATCTATATATCCAGCCGCCCCGGTGGCACAGTTGTTAGCATGCTTGCTTCAAGCTCCGGAGGTCCCGGGTTCGATTCCCGGCGGGTGATGAAAAAATCACGGCTGGTTAATGTATGGATCAATGAACTAATCACTCATTATCCGTTGTAAAATTGATTACGAAACTTCACTACGAAGCGGCCAAGTCCCTCTATGGGATGTAGCGCCAGCGGAAAAAAAAAAAAAAAAAAAAAAAAAAAAATCTATATATCACTTTATATTATTTAACTAAATTTGTTTTTCACTTATTTAATTAATTCGCTTTGTCACTAAATTTCTGTACGTCTTTATCACTTCGATTTCAAACATGCACTGTGCTCACGACTTGATTTGATTTATGTTGGATGACAGTTGTTGACGTAAATATCAAAATTACCCATACAACTTTTCCATTTTGTACACTGTCAAAATGTTAGAGTAGAATTAGTGACATCTGAAGTTTACCACAAAAATTATATATTTCGGTTACTATTTTCTGTTCGAGTGAGTTTTAAAAATTAATAATCCGTTTGATTTATGATTTGGTTTCCCCGGATTTATACAAATAAATAATAAATACATTATTTTATTAAAATCACAAAAAAAATTATTGTAAATTAATTAATTTTTAATTGACGAATGGTATCTTTTACTTGAATAAATTTTCGTGTTTTTACTTGAGCTGATGAATTCTTTTTGTTAAACTCATTTCCACCGTTAGAGATAGGAATATCATTATTCAAATTTATTCGATTGAAATCACCAAATGCCTGTTTTGATCAATAGTGTTGCAATTTTTTCAATGTTGAACTCAGACCGACCTTCCGAATTTTTTGTTTCCAAATCAATAATGTCCGGATCGAATTTATGCTCTGAATTTTCGTCGTTGCTTTCACGTTCGGTGCTAGCTCGGAATCATACGAATTTGCTACGCCACCATCTATTTTTAAATCCAGATGATTATATGTTTAACATTTTTTTAGCGTATTTCTTATGAAGTAGATTGGCATGGTCGTTCAACTTTTTATTAGGATCCGAATTCGATGAGCTTCAATTTTTTTGTAAATTAATTAATTTTTAATTGACGAATGGCACCTTCTATTTGAATGAATTCCACCGTCCAGGAATATTATTCACAAATTTATTCGATTTAAATCACCAAATGCAAATTTCGATAGTGTTGTCCGGATGGAATTTATGCTCTGTATTTCCATCATTGCTTTCCCGTTCGGTACTACATTGCATCAGAATCCTACGAATTGGCCACGCCATCATCTTTGTTAAATTCAGCTGATTATATTTAGAATATGTTTTAGCGTATTTATTATGAAATACATTCGCATGATCGTTAAACTTGCTAAAACATTATTTTGGATTGTTTTGCTGAAATTTCAATTTAAATACATATTTCAATTTTTTTTTTATTACCGCCATCTGATTTCAAACACAGAAACTACACGTCCATTTTGTTTTTTTAAATATATTTAATTAGTCGAGTTTATAAGTAGGTGGCACTAATGGCTTATTATAAAAAAAATTCGAACAAATGGTATGACGTCATGACATAAAGATGTGTTTGTAAATAAAGGGTTTTTTATTTGAAAGTTCAAATTTTAACCTGACGGCTTGTATATCTAGGAACGCTTTGGCTTACATAACCCGTTTGGTAGAAATCGATGTTTTTAGTAGACTTTTGGTACATTATAGAAAAATTGGCATATCTTCGAAACTAGATCGAATTTTTACAATCTGCTTTTTGTGTATGATAGGTAACAGTATAATTTATCATACGCAATTTACAGATTGTAAATATTCAATCTAGTTTTTGAGATATCTTAATTTTACTGAGCGAATGTATGCAATCAGGATATCGAAAAAACACACTGTACTACTATCCATGCTTTTCGGAGAGGCAGAAAAAACTTTTTGTTCGCAATCGTTTTTAAAGCTAATAATTATGATAATACAAGTTAAATAAATAAAATTCGTCGTAATTTCAGTTCGTTTACATAACCCGTTTGGTAGAAATCGATGTTTTTAGTAGACTTTTGGTACATTATAGAAAAATTGGCATATCTTCGAAACTAGATCGAATTTTTACAATCTGCTTTTTGTGTATGATAGGTAACAGTATAATTTATCATACGCAATTTACAGATTGTAAATATTCAATCTAGTTTTTGAGATATCTTAATTTTACTGAGCGAATGTATGCAATCAGGATATCGAAAAAACACACTGTACTACTATCCATGCTTTTCGGAGAGGCAGAAAAAACTTTTTGTTCGCAATCGTTTTCAAAGCTAATAATTATGATAATACAAGTTAAATAAATAAAATTCGTCGTAATTTCAGTTCGTTTACATAACCCGTTTGGTAGAAATCGATGTTTTTAGTAGACTTTTGGTACATTATAGAAAAATTGGCATATCTTCATATACTATCCATGCTTTTCGGAGAGGCAGAAAAAACTTTTTGTTCGCAATCGTTTTCAAAGCTAATAATTATGATAATACAAGTTAAATAAATAAAATTCGTCGTAATTTCAGTTCGTTTACATAACCCGTTTGGTAGAAATCGATGTTTTTAGTAGGCTTTTGGTACATTATAGAAAAATTGGCATACCTTCGAAACTAGATCGAATTTTTACAATCTGCTTTTTGTGTATGATAGGTAACAGTATAATTTATCATACGCAATTTACAGATTGTAAATATTCAATCTAGTTTTTGAGATATCTTAATTTTACTGAGCGAATGTATGCAATCAGGATATCGAAAAAACACACTGTACTACTATCCATGCTTTTCGGAGAGGCAGAAAAAACTTTTTGTTCGCAATCGTTTTCAAAGCTAATAATTATGATAATACAAGTTAAATAAATAAAATTCGTCGTAATTTCAGTTCGTTTACATAACCCGTTTGGTAGAAATCGATGTTTTTAGTAGGCTTTTGGTACATTATAGAAAAATTGGCATATCTTCGAAACTAGATCGAATTTTTACAATCTGCTTTTTGTGTATGATAGGTAACAGTATAATTTATCATACGCAATTTACAGATTGTAAATATTCAATATAGTTTTTGAGATATCTTAATTTTACTGAGCGAATGTATGCAATCAGGATATCGAAAAAACACACTGTACTACTATCCATGCTTTTCGGAGAGGCAGAAAAAACTTTTTGTTCGCAATCGTTTTCAAAGCTAATAATTATGATAATACAAGTTAAATAAATAAAATTCGTCGTAATTTCAGTTCGTTTACATAACCCGTTTGGTAGAAATCGATGTTTTTAGTAGGCTTTTGGTACATTATAGAAAAATTGGCATACCTTCGAAACTAGATCGAATTTTTACAATCTGCTTTTTGTGTATGATAGGTAACAGTATAATTTATCATACGCAATTTACAGATTGTAAATATTCAATCTAGTTTTTGAGATATCTTAATTTTACTGAGCGAATGTATGCAATCAGGATATCGAAAAAACACACTGTACTACTATCCATGCTTTTCGGAGAGGCAGAAAAAACTTTTTGTTCGCAATCGTTTTCAAAGCTAATAATTATGATAATACAAGTTAAATAAATAAAATTCGTCGTAATTTCAGTTCGTTTACATAACCCGTTTGGTAGAAATCGATGTTTTTAGTAGGCTTTTGGTACATTATAGAAAAATTGGCATACCTTCGAAACTAGATCGAATTTTTACAATCTGCTTTTTGTGTATGATAGGTAACAGTATAATTTATCATACGCAATTTACAGATTGTAAATATTCAATCTAGTTTTTGAGATATCTTAATTTTACTGAGCGAATGTATGCAATCAGGATATCGAAAAAACACACTGTACTACTACCACTGTACTATCCATGCTTTTCGGAGAGGCAGAAAAAACTTTTTGTTCGCAATCGTTTTCAAAGCTAATAATTATGATAATATAAGTTAAATAAATAAAATTCGTCGTAATTTCAGTTCGTTTACATAACCCGTTTGGTAGAAATCGATGTTTTTAGTAGGCTTTTGGTACATTATAGAAAAATTGGCATATCTTCGAAACTAG
Source organism: Tipula helvola (assembly GCA_963556165.1). Lineage (NCBI taxonomy): Eukaryota > Metazoa > Arthropoda > Insecta > Diptera > Tipulidae > Tipula > Tipula helvola. The sequence continues at coordinate 111,330,672 of OY744481.1, read as the reverse complement.
ATCGAATTTTTACAATCTGCTTTTTGTGTATGATAGGTAACAGTATAATTTATCATACGCAATTTACAGATTGTAAATATTCAATCTAGTTTTTGAGATATCTTAATTTTACTGAGCGAATGTATGCAATCAGGATATCGAAAAAAAACACTGTACTACAATCAATGCTTTTTGGAGAGGCAGAAAAAACTTTTTGTTCGCAATCGTTTTCAAAGCTAATAATTATGATAATACAAGTTAAATAAATAAAATTCGTCGTAATTTCAGTTCGTTTACATAACCCGTTTGGTAGAAATCGATGTTTTTAGTTTAGTAGTGAGCGAATGTATGCAATCAGGATATCGAAAAAACACACTGTACTACTATCCATGCTTTTCGGAGAGGCAGAAAAAACTTTTTGTTCGCAATCGTTTTCAAAGCTAATAATTATGATAATACAAGTTAAATAAATAAAATTCGTCGTAATTTCAGTTCGTTTACATAACCCGTTTGGTAGAAATCGATGTTTTTAGTAGGCTTTTGGTACATTATAGAAAAATTGGCATATCTTCGAAACTAGATCGAATTTTTACAATCTGCTTTTTGTGTATGATAGGTAACAGTATAATTTATCATACGCAATTTACAGATTGTAAATATTCAATCTAGTTTTTGAGATATCTTAATTTTACTGAGCGAATGTATGCAATCAGGATATCGAAAAAAAACACTGTACTACAATCAATGCTTTTTGGAGAGGCAGAAAAAACTTTTTGTTCGCAATCGTTTTCAAAGCTAATAATTATGATAATACAAGTTAAATAAATAAAATTCGTCGTAATTTCAGTTCGTTTACATAACCCGTTTGGTAGAAATCGATGTTTTTAGTTTAGTAGTGAGCGAATGTATGCAATCAGGATATCGAAAAAACACACTGTACTACTATCCATGCTTTTCGGAGAGGCAGAAAAAACTTTTTGTTCGCAATCGTTTTCAAAGCTAATAATTATGATAATACAAGTTAAATAAATAAAATTCGTCGTAATTTCAGTTCGTTTACATAACCCGTTTGGTAGAAATCGATGTTTTTAGTAGGCTTTTGGTACATTATAGAAAAATTGGCATATCTTCGAAACTAGATCGAATTTTTACAATCTGCTTTTTGTGTATGATAGGTAACAGTATAATTTATCATACGCAATTTACAGATTGTAAATATTCAATCTAGTTTTTGAGATATCTTAATTTTACTGAGCGAATGTATGCAATCAGGATATCGAAAAAAAACACTGTACTACAATCAATGCTTTTTGGAGAGGCAGAAAAAACTTTTTGTTCGCAATCGTTTTCAAAGCTAATAATTATGATAATACAAGTTAAATAAATAAAATTCGTCGTAATTTCAGTTCGTTTACATAACCCGTTTGGTAGAAATCGATGTTTTTAGTTTAGTAGTGAGCGAATGTATGCAATCAGGATATCGAAAAAACACACTGTACTACTATCCATGCTTTTCGGAGAGGCAGAAAAAACTTTTTGTTCGCAATCGTTTTCAAAGCTAATAATTATGATAATACAAGTTAAATAAATAAAATTCGTCGTAATTTCAGTTCGTTTACATAACCCGTTTGGTAGAAATCGATGTTTTTAGTAGGCTTTTGGTACATTATAGAAAAATTGGCATATCTTCGAAACTAGATCGAATTTTTACAATCTGCTTTTTGTGTATGATAGGTAACAGTATAATTTATCATACGCAATTTACAGATTGTAAATATTCAATCTAGTTTTTGAGATATCTTAATTTTACTGAGCGAATGTATGCAATCAGGATATCGAAAAAACACACTGTACTACTATCCATGCTTTTCGGAGAGGCAGAAAAAACTTTTTGTTCGCAATCGTTTTCAAAGCTAATAATTATGATAATACAAGTTAAATAAATAAAATTCGTCGTAATTTCAGTTCGTTTACATAACCCGTTTGGTAGAAATCGATGTTTTTAGTAGGCTTTTGGTACATTATAGAAAAATTGGCATATCTTCGAAACTAGATCGAATTTTTACAATCTGCTTTTTGTGTATGATAGGTAACAGTATAATTTATCATACGCAATTTACAGATTGTAAATATTCAATCTAGTTTTTGAGATATCTTAATTTTACTGAGCGAATGTATGCAATCAGGATATCGAAAAAACACACTGTACTACAATCAATGCTTTTTGGAGAGGCAGAAAAAACTTTTTGTTCGCAATCGTTTTCAAAGCTAATAATTATGATAATACAAGTTAAATAAATAAAATTCGTCGTAATTTCAGTTCGTTTACATAACCCGTTTGGTAGAAATCGATGTTTTTAGTTTAGTAGTGAGCGAATGTATGCAATCAGGATATCGAAAAAACACACTGTACTACTATCCATGCTTTTCGGAGAGGCAGAAAAAACTTTTTGTTCGCAATCGTTTTCAAAGCTAATAATTATGATAATACAAGTTAAATAAATAAAATTCGTCGTAATTTCAGTTCGTTTACATAACCCGTTTGGTAGAAATCGATGTTTTTAGTAGGCTTTTGGTACATTATAGAAAAATTGGCATACCTTCGAAACTAGATTGAATTTTTACAATCTGCTTTTTGTGTATGATAGGTAACAGTATAATTTATCATACGCAATTTACAGATTGTAAATATTCAATCTAGTTTTTGAGATATCTTAATTTTACTGAGCGAATGTATGCAATCAGGATATCGAAAAAACACACTGTACTACTACCACTGTACTATCCATGCTTTTCGGAGAGGCAGAAAAAACTTTTTGTTCGCAATCGTTTTCAAAGCTAATAATTATGATAATATAAGTTAAATAAATAAAATTCGTCGTAATTTCAGTTCGTTTACATAACCCGTTTGGTAGAAATCGATGTTTTTAGTAGGCTTTTGGTACATTATAGAAAAATTGGCATATCTTCGAAACTAGATCGAATTTTTACAATCTGCTTTTTGTGTATGATAGGTAACAGTATAATTTATCATACGCAATTTACAGATTGTAAATATTCAATCTAGTTTTTGAGATATCTTAATTTTACTGAGCGAATGTATGCAATCAGGATATCGAAAAAAAACACTGTACTACAATCAATGCTTTTTGGAGAGGCAGAAAAAACTTTTTGTTCGCAATCGTTTTCAAAGCTAATAATTATGATAATACAAGTTAAATAAATAAAATTCGTCGTAATTTCAGTTCGTTTACATAACCCGTTTGGTAGAAATCGATGTTTTTAGTTTAGTAGTGAGCGAATGTATGCAATCAGGATATCGAAAAAACACACTGTACTACTATCCATGCTTTTCGGAGAGGCAGAAAAAACTTTTTGTTCGCAATCGTTTTCAAAGCTAATAATTATGATAATACAAGTTAAATAAATAAAATTCGTCGTAATTTCAGTTCGTTTACATAACCCGTTTGGTAGAAATCGATGTTTTTAGTAGGCTTTTGGTACATTATAGAAAAATTGGCATATCTTCGAAACTAGATCGAATTTTTACAATCTGCTTTTTGTGTATGATAGGTAACAGTATAATTTATCATACGCAATTTACAGATTGTAAATATTCAATCTAGTTTTTGAGATATCTTAATTTTACTGAGCGAATGTATGCAATCAGGATATCGAAAAAACACACTGTACTACTACCACTGTACTATCCATGCTTTTCGGAGAGGCAGAAAAAACTTTTTGTTCGCAATCGTTTTCAAAGCTAATAATTATGATAATATAAGTTAAATAAATAAAATTCGTCGTAATTTCAGTTCGTTTACATAACCCGTTTGGTAGAAATCGATGTTTTTAGTAGGCTTTTGGTACATTATAGAAAAATTGGCATATCTTCGAAACTAGATCGAATTTTTACAATCTGCTTTTTGTGTATGATAGGTAACAGTATAATTTATCATACGCAATTTACAGATTGTAAATATTCAATCTAGTTTTTGAGATATCTTAATTTTACTGAGCGAATGTATGCAATCAGGATATCGAAAAAAAACACTGTACTACAATCAATGCTTTTTGGAGAGGCAGAAAAAACTTTTTGTTCGCAATCGTTTTCAAAGCTAATAATTATGATAATACAAGTTAAATAAATAAAATTCGTCGTAATTTCAGTTCGTTTACATAACCCGTTTGGTAGAAATCGATGTTTTTAGTTTAGTAGTGAGCGAATGTATGCAATCAGGATATCGAAAAAACACACTGTACTACTATCCATGCTTTTCGGAGAGGCAGAAAAAACTTTTTGTTCGCAATCGTTTTCAAAGCTAATAATTATGATAATACAAGTTAAATAAATAAAATTCGTCGTAATTTCAGTTCGTTTACATAACCCGTTTGGTAGAAATCGATGTTTTTAGTAGGCTTTTGGTACATTATAGAAAAATTGGCATATCTTCGAAACTAGATCGAATTTTTACAATCTGCTTTTTGTGTATGATAGGTAACAGTATAATTTATCATACGCAATTTACAGATTGTAAATATTCAATCTAGTTTTTGAGATATCTTAATTTTACTGAGCGAATGTATGCAATCAGGATATCGAAAAAACACACTGTACTACTACCACTGTACTATCCATGCTTTTCGGAGAGGCAGAAAAAACTTTTTGTTCGCAATCGTTTTCAAAGCTAATAATTATGATAATACAAGTTAAATAAATAAAATTCGTCGTAATTTCAGTTCGTTTACATAACCCGTTTGGTAGAAATCGATGTTTTTAGTAGGCTTTTGGTACATTATAGAAAAATTGGCATATCTTCGAAACTAGATCGAATTTTTACAATCTGCTTTTTGTGTATGATAGGTAACAGTATAATTTATCATACGCAATTTACAGATTGTAAATATTCAATCTAGTTTTTGAGATATCTTAATTTTACTGAGCGAATGTATGCAATCAGGATATCGAAAAAACACACTGTACTACTATCCATGCTTTTCGGAGAGGCAGAAAAAACTTTTTGTTCGCAATCGTTTTCAAAGCTAATAATTATGATAATACAAGTTAAATAAATAAAATTCGTCGTAATTTCAGTTCGTTTACATAACCCGTTTGGTAGAAATCGATGTTTTTAGTAGGCTTTTGGTACATTATAGAAAAATTGGCATATCTTCGAAACTAGATCGAATTTTTACAATCTGCTTTTTGTGTATGATAGGTAACAGTATAATTTATCATACGCAATTTACAGATTGTAAATATTCAATCTAGTTTTTGAGATATCTTAATTTTACTGAGCGAATGTATGCAATCAGGATATCGAAAAAACACACTGTACTACTATCCATGCTTTTCGGAGAGGCAGAAAAAACTTTTTGTTCGCAATCGTTTTCAAAGCTAATAATTATGATAATATAAGTTAAATAAATAAAATTCGTCGTAATTTCAGTTCGTTTACATAACCCGTTTGGTAGAAATCGATGTTTTTAGTAGGCTTTTGGTACATTATAGAAAAATTGGCATATCTTCGAAACTAGATCGAATTTTTACAATCTGCTTTTTGTGTATGATAGGTAACAGTATAATTTATCATACGCAATTTACAGATTGTAAATATTCAATCTAGTTTTTGAGATATCTTAATTTTACTGAGCGAATGTATGCAATCAGGATATCGAAAAAACACACTGTACTACTATCCGTGCTTTTCGGAGAGGCAGAAAAAACTTTTTGTTCGCAATCGTTTTCAAAGCTAATAATTATGATAATATAAGTTAAATAAATAAAATTAGTCGTAATTTCAGTTCGTTTACATAACCCGTTTGGTAGAAATCGATGTTTTTAGTAGGCTTTTGGTACATTATAGAAAAATTGGCATATCTTCGAAACTAGATCGAATTTTTACAATCTGCTTTTTGTGTATGATAGGTAACAGTATAATTTATCATACGCAATTTACAGATTGTAAATATTCAATCTAGTTTTTGAGATATCTTAATTTTACTGAGCGAATGTATGCAATCAGGATATCGAAAAAAACACACTGTACTACTATCCATGCTTTTCGGAGAGGCAGAAAAAACTTTTTGTTCGCAATCGTTTTCAAAGCTAATAATTATGATAATACAAGTTAATTGTTAAGATAATACAAGTTAGTTATTAACCCGTTTGGTAGAAATCGATGTTTTTAGTAGGCTTTTGGTACATTATAGAAAAATTGGCATATCTTCGAAACTAGATCGAATTTTTACAATCTGCTTTTTGTGTATGATAGGTAACAGTATAATTTATCATACGCAATTTACAGATTGTAAATATTCAATCTAGTTTTTGAGATATCTTAATTTTACTGAGCGAATGTATGCAATCAGGATATCGAAAAAACACACTGTACTACTATCCATGCTTTTCGGAGAGGCAGAAAAAACTTTTTGTTCGCAATCGTTTTCAAAGCTAATAATTATGATAATACAAGTTAAATAAATAAAATTCGTCGTAATTTCAGTTCGTTTACATAACCCGTTTGGTAGAAATCGATGTTTTTAGTAGGCTTTTGGTACATTATAGAAAAATTGGCATATCTTCGAAACTAGATCGAATTTTTACAATCTGCTTTTTGTGTATGATAGGTAACAGTATAATTTATCATACGCAATTTACAGATTGTAAATATTCAATCTAGTTTTTGAGATATCTTAATTTTACTGAGCGAATGTATGCAATCAGGATATCGAAAAAACACACTGTACTACTATCCATGCTTTTCGGAGAGGCAGAAAAAACTTTTTGTTCGCAATCGTTTTCAAAGCTAATAATTATGATAATACAAGTTAAATAAATAAAATTCGTCGTAATTTCAGTTCGTTTACATAACCCGTTTGGTAGAAATCGATGTTTTTAGTAGGCTTTTGGTACATTATAGAAAAATTGGCATATCTTCGAAACTAGATCGAATTTTTACAATCTGCTTTTTGTGTATGATAGGTAACAGTATAATTTATCATACGCAATTTACAGATTGTAAATATTCAATCTAGTTTTTGAGATATCTTAATTTTACTGAGCGAATGTATGCAATCAGGATATCGAAAAAACACACTGTACTACTATCCATGCTTTTCGGAGAGGCAGAAAAAACTTTTTGTTCGCAATCGTTTTCAAAGCTAATAATTATGATAATATAAGTTAAATAAATAAAATTCGTCGTAATTTCAGTTCGTTTACATAACCCGTTTGGTAGAAATCGATGTTTTTAGTAGGCTTTTGGTACATTATAGAAAAATTGGCATATCTTCGAAACTAGATCGAATTTTTACAATCTGCTTTTTGTGTATGATAGGTAACAGTATAATTTATCATACGCAATTTACAGATTGTAAATATTCAATCTAGTTTTTGAGATATCTTAATTTTACTGAGCGAATGTATGCAATCAGGATATCGAAAAAACACACTGTACTACTATCCGTGCTTTTCGGAGAGGCAGAAAAAACTTTTTGTTCGCAATCGTTTTCAAAGCTAATAATTATGATAATATAAGTTAAATAAATAAAATTAGTCGTAATTTCAGTTCGTTTACATAACCCGTTTGGTAGAAATCGATGTTTTTAGTAGGCTTTTGGTACATTATAGAAAAATTGGCATATCTTCGAAACTAGATCGAATTTTTACAATCTGCTTTTTGTGTATGATAGGTAACAGTATAATTTATCATACGCAATTTACAGATTGTAAATATTCAATCTAGTTTTTGAGATATCTTAATTTTACTGAGCGAATGTATGCAATCAGGATATCGAAAAAACACACTGTACTACAATCCATGCTTTTCGGAGAGGCAGAAAAAACTTTTTGTTCGCAATCGTTTTCAAAGCTAATAATTATGATAATACAAGTTAATTGTTAAGATAATACAAGTTAGTTATTAACCCGTTTGGTAGAAATCGATGTTTTTAGTAGGCTTTTGGTACATTATAGAAAAATTGGCATATCTTCGAAACTAGATCGAATTTTTACAATCTGCTTTTTGTGTATGATAGGTAACAGTATAATTTATCATACGCAATTTACAGATTGTAAATATTCAATCTAGTTTTTGAGATATCTTAATTTTACTGAGCGAATGTATGCAATCAGGATATCGAAAAAACACACTGTACTACAATCCATGCTTTTCGGAGAGGCAGAAAAAACTTTTTGTTCGCAATCGTTTTCAAAGCTAATAATTATGATAATATAAGTTAAATAAATAAAATTCGTCGTAATTTCAGTTCGTTTACATAACCCGTTTGGTAGAAATCGATGTTTTTAGTAGGCTTTTGGTACATTATAGAAAAATTGGCATATCTTCGAAACTAGATCGAATTTTTACAATCTGCTTTTTGTGTATGATAGGTAACAGTATAATTTATCATACGCAATTTACAGATTGTAAATATTCAATCTAGTTTTTGAGATATCTTAATTTTACTGAGCGAATGTATGCAATCAGGATATCGAAAAAAACACACTGTACTACTATCCATGCTTTTCGGAGAGGCAGAAAAAACTTTTTGTTCGCAATCGTTTTCAAAGCTAATAATTATGATAATACAAGTTAATTGTTAAGATAATACAAGTTAGTTATTAACCCGTTTGGTAGAAATCGATGTTTTTAGTAGGCTTTTGGTACATTATAGAAAAATTGGCATATCTTCGAAACTAGATCGAATTTTTACAATCTGCTTTTTGTGTATGATAGGTAACAGTATAATTTATCATACGCAATTTACAGATTGTAAATATTCAATCTAGTTTTTGAGATATCTTAATTTTACTGAGCGAATGTATGCAATCAGGATATCGAAAAAACACACTGTACTACTATCCATGCTTTTCGGAGAGGCAGAAAAAACTTTTTGTTCGCAATCGTTTTCAAAGCTAATAATTATGATAATACAAGTTAAATAAATAAAATTCGTCGTAATTTCAGTTCGTTTACATAACCCGTTTGGTAGAAATCGATGTTTTTAGTAGGCTTTTGGTACATTATAGAAAAATTGGCATATCTTCGAAACTAGATCGAATTTTTACAATCTGCTTTTTGTGTATGATAGGTAACAGTATAATTTATCATACGCAATTTACAGATTGTAAATATTCAATCTAGTTTTTGAGATATCTTAATTTTACTGAGCGAATGTATGCAATCAGGATATCGAAAAAACACACTGTACTACCATCCATGCTTTTCGGAGAGGCAGAAAAAACTTTTTGTTCGCAATCGTTTTCAAAGCTAATAATTATGATAATATAAGTTAAATAAATAAAATTCGTCGTAATTTCAGTTCGTTTACATAACCCGTTTGGTAGAAATCGATGTTTTTAGTAGGCTTTTGGTACATTATAGAAAAATTGGCATATCTTCGAAACTAGATCGAATTTTTACAATCTGCTTTTTGTGTATGATAGGTAACAGTATAATTTATCATACGCAATTTACAGATTGTAAATATTCAATCTAGTTTTTGAGATATCTTAATTTTACTGAGCGAATGTATGCAATCAGGATATCGAAAAAACACACTGTACTACTATCCATGCTTTTCGGAGAGGCAGAAAAAACTTTTTGTTCGCAATCGTTTTCAAAGCTAATAATTATGATAATATAAGTTAAATAAATAAAATTCGTCGTAATTTCAGTTCGTTTACATAACCCGTTTGGTAGAAATCGATGTTTTTAGTAGGCTTTTGGTACATTATAGAAAAATTGGCATATCTTCGAAACTAGATCGAATTTTTACAATCTGCTTTTTGTGTATGATAGGTAACAGTATAATTTATCATACGCAATTTACAGATTGTAAATATTCAATCTAGTTTTTGAGATATCTTAATTTTACTGAGCGAATGTATGCAATCAGGATATCGAAAAAACACACTGTACTACTATCCATGCTTTTCGGAGAGGCAGAAAAAACTTTTTGTTCGCAATCGTTTTCAAAGCTAATAATTATGATAATACAAGTTAAATAAATAAAATTCGTCGTAATTTCAGTTCGTTTACATAACCCGTTTGGTAGAAATCGATGTTTTTAGTAGGCTTTTGGTACATTATAGAAAAATTGGCATATCTTCGAAACTAGATCGAATTTTTACAATCTGCTTTTTGTGTATGATAGGTAACAGTATAATTTATCATACGCAATTTACAGATTGTAAATATTCAATCTAGTTTTTGAGATATCTTAATTTTACTGAGCGAATGTATGCAATCAGGATATCGAAAAAACACACTGTACTACTATCCATGCTTTTCGGAGAGGCAGAAAAAACTTTTTGTTCGCAATCGTTTTCAAAGCTAATAATTATGATAATACAAGTTAAATAAATAAAATTCGTCGTAATTTCAGTTCGTTTACATAACCCGTTTGGTAGAAATCGATGTTTTTAGTAGGCTTTTGGTACATTATAGAAAAATTGGCATATCTTCGAAACTAGATCGAATTTTTACAATCTGCTTTTTGTGTATGATAGGTAACAGTATAATTTATCATACGCAATTTACAGATTGTAAATATTCAATCTAGTTTTTGAGATATCTTAATTTTACTGAGCGAATGTATGCAATCAGGATATCGAAAAAACACACTGTACTACTATCCATGCTTTTCGGAGAGGCAGAAAAAACTTTTTGTTCGCAATCGTTTTCAAAGCTAATAATTATGATAATACAAGTTAAATAAATAAAATTCGTCGTAATTTCAGTTCGTTTACATAACCCGTTTGGTAGAAATCGATGTTTTTAGTAGGCTTTTGGTACATTATAGAAAAATTGGCATATCTTCGAAACTAGATCGAATTTTTACAATCTGCTTTTTGTGTATGATAGGTAACAGTATAATTTATCATACGCAATTTACAGATTGTAAATATTCAATCTAGTTTTTGAGATATCTTAATTTTACTGAGCGAATGTATGCAATCAGGATATCGAAAAAAACACACTGTACTACTATCCATGCTTTTCGGAGAGGCAGAAAAAACTTTTTGTTCGCAATCGTTTTCAAAGCTAATAATTATGATAATACAAGTTAAATAAATAAAATTCGTCGTAATTTCAGTTCGTTTACATAACCCGTTTGGTAGAAATCGATGTTTTTAGTAGGCTTTTGGTACATTATAGAAAAATTGGCATATCTTCGAAACTAGATCGAATTTTTACAATCTGCTTTTTGTGTATGATAGGTAACAGTATAATTTATCATACGCAATTTACAAATTGTAAATATTCAATCTAGTTTTTGAGATATCTTAATTTTACTGAGCGAATGTATGCAATCAGGATATCGAAAAAACACACTGTACTACTATCCATGCTTTTCGGAGAGGCAGAAAAAACTTTTTGTTCGCAATCGTTTTCAAAGCTAATAATTATGATAATACAAGTTAAATAAATAAAATTCGTCGTAATTTCAGTTCGTTTACATAACCCGTTTGGTAGAAATCGATGTTTTTAGTAGGCTTTTGGTACATTATAGAAAAATTGGCATATCTTCGAAACTAGATCGAATTTTTACAATCTGCTTTTTGTGTATGATAGGTAACAGTATAATTTATCATACGCAATTTACAGATTGTAAATATTCAATCTAGTTTTTGAGATATCTTAATTTTACTGAGCGAATGTATGCAATCAGGATATCGAAAAAAAACACTGTACTACAATCAATGCTTTTTGGAGAGGCAGAAAAAACTTTTTGTTCGCAATCGTTTTCAAAGCTAATAATTATGATAATACAAGTTAAATAAATAAAATTCGTCGTAATTTCAGTTCGTTTACATAACCCGTTTGGTAGAAATCGATGTTTTTAGTTTAGTAGTGAGCGAATGTATGCAATCAGGATATCGAAAAAACACACTGTACTACTATCCATGCTTTTCGGAGAGGCAGAAAAAACTTTTTGTTCGCAATCGTTTTCAAAGCTAATAATTATGATAATACAAGTTAAATAAATAAAATTCGTCGTAATTTCAGTTCGTTTACATAACCCGTTTGGTAGAAATCGATGTTTTTAGTAGGCTTTTGGTACATTATAGAAAAATTGGCATATCTTCGAAACTAGATCGAATTTTTACAATCTGCTTTTTGTGTATGATAGGTAACAGTATAATTTATCATACGCAATTTACAGATTGTAAATATTCAATCTAGTTTTTGAGATATCTTAATTTTACTGAGCGAATGTATGCAATCAGGATATCGAAAAAACACACTGTACTACTACCACTGTACTATCCATGCTTTTCGGAGAGGCAGAAAAAACTTTTTGTTCGCAATCGTTTTCAAAGCTAATAATTATGATAATATAAGTTAAATAAATAAAATTCGTCGTAATTTCAGTTCGTTTACATAACCCGTTTGGTAGAAATCGATGTTTTTAGTAGGCTTTTGGTACATTATAGAAAAATTGGCATATCTTCGAAACTAGATCGAATTTTTACAATCTGCTTTTTGTGTATGATAAGTAACAGTATAATTTATCATACGCAATTTACAGATTGTAAATATTCAATCTAGTTTTTGAGATATCTTAATTTTACTGAGCGAATGTATGCAATCAGGATATCGAAAAAACACACTGTACTACTATCCATGCTTTTCGGAGAGGCAGAAAAAACTTTTTGTTCGCAATCGTTTTCAAAGCTAATAATTATGATAATACAAGTTAAATAAATAAAATTCGTCGTAATTTCAGTTCGTTTACATAACCCGTTTGGTAGAAATCGATGTTTTTAGTAGGCTTTTGGTACATTATAGAAAAATTGGCATATCTTCGAAACTAGATCGAATTTTTACAATCTGCTTTTTGTGTATGATAGGTAACAGTATAATTTATCATACGCAATTTACAGATTGTAAATATTCAATCTAGTTTTTGAGATATCTTAATTTTACTGAGCGAATGTATGCAATCAGGATATCGAAAAAACACACTGTACTACTATCCATGCTTTTCGGAGAGGCAGAAAAAACTTTTTGTTCGCAATCGTTTTCAAAGCTAATAATTATGATAATATAAGTTAAATAAATAAAATTCGTCGTAATTTCAGTTCGTTTACATAACCCGTTTGGTAGAAATCGATGTTTTTAGTAGGCTTTTGGTACATTATAGAAAAATTGGCATATCTTCGAAATTAGATCGAATTTTTACAATCTGCTTTTTGTGTATGATAGGTAACAGTATAATTTATCATACGCAATTTACAGATTGTAAATATTCAATCTAGTTTTTGAGATATCTTAATTTTACTGAGCGAATGTATGCAATCAGGATATCGAAAAAACACACTGTACTACTATCCATGCTTTTCGGAGAGGCAGAAAAAACTTTTTGTTCGCAATCGTTTTCAAAGCTAATAATTATGATAATACAAGTTAAATAAATAAAATTCGTCGTAATTTCAGTTCGTTTACATAACCCGTTTGGTAGAAATCGATGTTTTTAGTAGGCTTTTGGTACATTATAGAAAAATTGGCATATCTTCGAAACTAGATCGAATTTTTACAATCTGCTTTTTGTGTATGATAAGTAACAGTATAATTTATCATACGCAATTTACAGATTGTAAATATTCAATCTAGTTTTTGAGATATCTTAATTTTACTGAGCGAATGTATGCAATCAGGATATCGAAAAAACACACTGTACTACTATCCATGCTTTTCGGAGAGGCAGAAAAAACTTTTTGTTCGCAATCGTTTTCAAAGCTAATAATTATGATAATACAAGTTAAATAAATAAAATTCGTCGTAATTTCAGTTCGTTTACATAACCCGTTTGGTAGAAATCGATGTTTTTAGTAGGCTTTTGGTACATTATAGAAAAATTGGCATATCTTCGAAACTAGATCGAATTTTTACAATCTGCTTTTTGTGTATGATAGGTAACAGTATAATTTATCATACGCAATTTACAGAATTGTAAATATTCAATCTAGTTTTTGAGATATCTTAATTTTACTGAGGCGAATGTATGCAATCAGGATATCGAAAAAACACACTGTACTACTATCCATGCTTTTCGGAGAGGCAGAAAAAACTTTTTGTCGCAATCGTTTTCAAAGCTAATAATTATGATAATACAAGTTAAATAAATAAAATTCGTCGTAATTTCAGTTCGTTTACATAACCCGTTTGGTAGAAATCGATGTTTTTAGTTTAGTAGTGAGCGAATGTATGCAATCAGGATATCGAAAAAACACACTGTACTTACTATCCATGCTTTTCGGAGAGGCAGAAAAAACTTTTTGTTCGCAATCGTTTTCAAAGCTAATAATTATGATAATATAAGTTAAATAAATAAAATTCGTCGTAATTTCAGTTCGTTTACATAACCCGTTTGGTAGAAATCGATGTTTTTAGTAGGCTTTTGGTACATTATAGAAAAATTGGCATATCTTCGAAACTAGATCGAATTTTTACAATCTGCTTTTTGTGTATGATAGGTAACAGTATAATTTATCATACGCAATTTACAGATTGTAAATATTCAATCTAGTTTTTGAGATATCTTAATTTTACTGAGCGAATGTATGCAATCAGGATATCGAAAAAACACACTGTACTACTATCCATGCTTTTCGGAGAGGCAGAAAAAACTTTTTGTTCGCAATCGTTTTCAAAGCTAATAATTATGATAATATAAGTTAAATAAATAAAATTCGTCGTAATTTCAGTTCGTTTACATAACCCGTTTGGTAGAAATTGATGTTTTTAGTAGGCTTTTGGTACATTATAGAAAAATTGGCATATCTTCGAAACTAGATCGAATTTTTACAATCTGCTTTTTGTGTATGATAGGTAACAGTATAATTTATCATACGCAATTTACAGATTGTAAATATTCAATCTAGTTTTTGAGATATCTTAATTTTACTGAGCGAATGTATGCAATCAGGATATCGAAAAAACACACTGTACTACTATCCATGCTTTTCGGAGAGGCAGAAAAAACTTTTTGTTCGCAATCGTTTTCAAAGCTAATAATTATGATAATATAAGTTAAATAAATAAAATTCGTCGTAATTTCAGTTCGTTTACATAACCCGTTTGGTAGAAATCGATGTTTTTAGTAGGCTTTTGGTACATTATAGAAAAATTGGCATATCTTCGAAACTAGATCGAATTTTTACAATCTGCTTTTTGTGTATGATAGGTAACAGTATAATTTATCATACGCAATTTACAGATTGTAAATATTCAATCTAGTTTTTGAGATATCTTAATTTTACTGAGCGAATGTATGCAATCAGGATATCGAAAAAACACACTGTACTACTATCCATGCTTTTCGGAGAGGCAGAAAAAACTTTTTGTTCGCAATCGTTTTCAAAGCTAATAATTATGATAATATAAGTTAAATAAATAAAATTCGTCGTAATTTCAGTTCGTTTACATAACCCGTTTGGTAGAAATCGATGTTTTTAGTAGGCTTTTGGTACATTATAGAAAAATTGGCATATCTTCGAAATTAGATCGAATTTTTACAATCTGCTTTTTGTGTATGATAGGTAACAGTATAATTTATCATACGCAATTTACAGATTGTAAATATTCAATCTAGTTTTTGAGATATCTTAATTTTACTGAGCGAATGTATGCAATCAGGATATCGAAAAAACACACTGTACTACTATCCATGCTTTTCGGAGAGGCAGAAAAAACTTTTTGTTCGCAATCGTTTTCAAAGCTAATAATTATGATAATATAAGTTAAATAAATAAAATTCGTCGTAATTTCAGTTCGTTTACATAACCCGTTTGGTAGAAATCGATGTTTTTAGTAGGCTTTTGGTACATTATAGAAAAATTGGCATATCTTCGAAACTAGATCGAATTTTTACAATCTGCTTTTTGTGTATGATAGGTAACAGTATAATTTATCATACGCAATTTACAGATTGTAAATATTCAATCTAGTTTTTGAGATATCTTAATTTTACTGAGCGAATGTATGCAATCAGGATATCGAAAAAACACACTGTACTACTATCCATGCTTTTCGGAGAGGCAGAAAAAACTTTTTGTTCGCAATCGTTTTCAAAGCTAATAATTATGATAATATAAGTTAAATAAATAAAATTCGTCGTAATTTCAGTTCGTTTACATAACCCGTTTGGTAGAAATCGATGTTTTTAGTAGGCTTTTGGTACATTATAGAAAAATTGGCATATCTTCGAAACTAGATCGAATTTTTACAATCTGCTTTTTGTGTATGATAGGTAACAGTATAATTTATCATACGCAATTTACAGATTGTAAATATTCAATCTAGTTTTTGAGATATCTTAATTTTACTGAGCGAATGTATGCAATCAGGATATCGAAAAAACACACTGTACTACTATCCATGCTTTTCGGAGAGGCAGAAAAAACTTTTTGTTCGCAATCGTTTTCAAAGCTAATAATTATGATAATATAAGTTAAATAAATAAAATTCGTCGTAATTTCAGTTCGTTTACATAACCCGTTTGGTAGAAATCGATGTTTTTAGTAGGCTTTTGGTACATTATAGAAAAATTGGCATATCTTCGAAACTAGATCGAATTTTTACAATCTGCTTTTTGTGTATGATAGGTAACAGTATAATTTATCATACGCAATTTACAGATTGTAAATATTCAATCTAGTTTTTGAGATATCTTAATTTTACTGAGCGAATGTATGCAATCAGGATATCGAAAAAACACACTGTACTACTTATCCATGCTTTTCGGAGAGGCAGAAAAAACTTTTTGTTCGCAATCGTTTTCAAAGCTAATAATTATGATAATATAAGTTAAATAAATAAAATTCGTCGTAATTTCAGTTCGTTTACATAACCCGTTTGGTAGAAATCGATGTTTTTAGTAGGCTTTTGGTACATTATAGAAAATTGGCATATCTTCGAAACTAGATCGAATTTTTACAATCTGCTTTTTGTGTATGATAGGTAACAGTATAATTTATCATACGCAATTTACAGATTGTAAATATTCAATCTAGTTTTTGAGATATCTTAATTTTACTGAGCGAATGTATGCAATCAGGATATCGAAAAAACACACTGTACTACTATCCATGCTTTTCGGAGAGGCAGAAAAAACTTTTTGTTCGCAATCGTTTTCAAAGCTAATAATTATGATAATATAAGTTAAATAAATAAAATTCGTCGTAATTTCAGTTCGTTTACATAACCCGTTTGGTAGAAATCGATGTTTTTAGTAGGCTTTTGGTACATTATAGAAAAATTGGCATATCTTCGAAACTAGATCGAATTTTTACAATCTGCTTTTTGTGTATGATAGGTAACAGTATAATTTATCATACGCAATTTACAGATTGTAAATATTCAATCTAGTTTTTGAGATATCTTAATTTTACTGAGCGAATGTATGCAATCAGGATATCGAAAAAACACACTGTACTACTACCACTGTACTATCCATGCTTTTCGGAGAGGCAGAAAAAACTTTTTGTTTGCAATCGTTTTCAAAGCTAATAATTATGATAATATAAGTTAAATAAATAAAATTCGTCGTAATTTCAGTTCGTTTACATAACCCGTTTGGTAGAAATCGATGTTTTTAGTAGGCTTTTGGTACATTATAGAAAAATTGGCATATCTTCGAAACTAGATCGAATTTTTACAATCTGCTTTTTGTGTATGATAGGTAACAGTATAATTTATCATACGCAATTTACAGATTGTAAATATTCAATCTAGTTTTTGAGATATCTTAATTTTACTGAGCGAATGTATGCAATCAGGATATCGAAAAAACACACTGTACTACTATCCATGCTTTTCGGAGAGGCAGAAAAAACTTTTTGTTCGCAATCGTTTTCAAAGCTAATAATTATGATAATATAAGTTAAATAAATAAAATTCGTCGTAATTTCAGTTCGTTTACATAACCCGTTTGGTAGAAATCGATGTTTTTAGTAGGCTTTTGGTACATTATAGAAAAATTGGCATATCTTCGAAACTAGATCGAATTTTTACAATCTGCTTTTTGTGTATGATAGGTAACAGTATAATTTATCATACGCAATTTACAGATTGTAAATATTCAATCTAGTTTTTGAGATATCTTAATTTTACTGAGCGAATGTATGCAATCAGGATATCGAAAAAACACACTGTACTACTATCCATGCTTTTCGGAGAGGCAGAAAAAACTTTTTGTTCGCAATCGTTTTCAAAGCTAATAATTATGATAATATAAGTTAAATAAATAAAATTCGTCGTAATTTCAGTTCGTTTACATAACCCGTTTGGTAGAAATCGATGTTTTTAGTAGGCTTTTGGTACATTATAGAAAAATTGGCATATCTTCGAAACTAGATCGAATTTTTACAATCTGCTTTTTGTGTATGATAGGTAACAGTATAATTTATCATACGCAATTTACAGATTGTAAATATTCAATCTAGTTTTTGAGATATCTTAATTTTACTGAGCGAATGTATGCAATCAGGATATCGAAAAAACACACTGTACTACTATCCATGCTTTTCGGAGAGGCAGAAAAAACTTTTTGTTCGCAATCGTTTTCAAAGCTAATAATTATGATAATATAAGTTAAATAAATAAAATTCGTCGTAATTTCAGTTCGTTTACATAACCCGTTTGGTAGAAATCGATGTTTTTAGTAGGCTTTTGGTACATTATAGAAAAATTGGCATATCTTCGAAACTAGATCGAATTTTTACAATCTGCTTTTTGTGTATGATAGGTAACAGTATAATTTATCATACGCAATTTACAGATTGTAAATATTCAATCTAGTTTTTGAGATATCTTAATTTTACTGAGCGAATGTATGCAATCAGGATATCGAAAAAACACACTGTACTACTATCCATGCTTTTCGGAGAGGCAGAAAAAACTTTTTGTTCGCAATCGTTTTCAAAGCTAATAATTATGATAATATAAGTTAAATAAATAAAATTCGTCGTAATTTCAGTTCGTTTACATAACCCGTTTGGTAGAAATCGATGTTTTTAGTAGGCTTTTGGTACATTATAGAAAAATTGGCATATCTTCGAAACTAGATCGAATTTTTACAATCTGCTTTTTGTGTATGATAGGTAACAGTATAATTTATCATACGCAATTTACAGATTGTAAATATTCAATCTAGTTTTTGAGATATCTTAATTTTACTGAGCGAATGTATGCAATCAGGATATCGAAAAAACACACTGTACTACTACCACTGTACTATCCATGCTTTTCGGAGAGGCAGAAAAAACTTTTTGTTTGCAATCGTTTTCAAAGCTAATAATTATGATAATATAAGTTAAATAAATAAAATTCGTCGTAATTTCAGTTCGTTTACATAACCCGTTTGGTAGAAATCGATGTTTTTAGTAGGCTTTTGGTACATTATAGAAAAATTGGCATATCTTCGAAACTAGATCGAATTTTTACAATCTGCTTTTTGTGTATGATAGGTAACAGTATAATTTATCATACGCAATTTACAGATTGTAAATATTCAATCTAGTTTTTGAGATATCTTAATTTTACTGAGCGAATGTATGCAATCAGGATATCGAAAAAACACACTGTACTACTATCCATGCTTTTCGGAGAGGCAGAAAAAACTTTTTGTTCGCAATCGTTTTCAAAGCTAATAATTATGATAATATAAGTTAAATAAATAAAATTCGTCGTAATTTCAGTTCGTTTACATAACCCGTTTGGTAGAAATCGATGTTTTTAGTAGGCTTTTGGTACATTATAGAAAAATTGGCATATCTTCGAAACTAGATCGAATTTTTACAATCTGCTTTTTGTGTATGATAGGTAACAGTATAATTTATCATACGCAATTTACAGATTGTAAATATTCAATCTAGTTTTTGAGATATCTTAATTTTACTGAGCGAATGTATGCAATCAGGATATCGAAAAAACACACTGTACTACTATCCATGCTTTTCGGAGAGGCAGAAAAAACTTTTTGTTCGCAATCGTTTTCAAAGCTAATAATTATGATAATATAAGTTAAATAAATAAAATTCGTCGTAATTTCAGTTCGTTTACATAACCCGTTTGGTAGAAATCGATGTTTTTAGTAGGCTTTTGGTACATTATAGAAAAATTGGCATATCTTCGAAACTAGATCGAATTTTTACAATCTGCTTTTTGTGTATGATAGGTAACAGTATAATTTATCATACGCAATTTACAGATTGTAAATATTCAATCTAGTTTTTGAGATATCTTAATTTTACTGAGCGAATGTATGCAATCAGGATATCGAAAAAACACACTGTACTACTATCCATGCTTTTCGGAGAGGCAGAAAAAACTTTTTGTTCGCAATCGTTTTCAAAGCTAATAATTATGATAATATAAGTTAAATAAATAAAATTCGTCGTAATTTCAGTTCGTTTACATAACCCGTTTGGTAGAAATCGATGTTTTTAGTAGGCTTTTGGTACATTATAGAAAAATTGGCATATCTTCGAAACTAGATCGAATTTTTACAATCTGCTTTTTGTGTATGATAGGTAACAGTATAATTTATCATACGCAATTTACAGATTGTAAATATTCAATCTAGTTTTTGAGATATCTTAATTTTACTGAGCGAATGTATGCAATCAGGATATCGAAAAAACACACTGTACTACTATCCATGCTTTTCGGAGAGGCAGAAAAAACTTTTTGTTCGCAATCGTTTTCAAAGCTAATAATTATGATAATATAAGTTAAATAAATAAAATTCGTCGTAATTTCAGTTCGTTTACATAACCCGTTTGGTAGAAATCGATGTTTTTAGTAGGCTTTTGGTACATTATAGAAAAATTGGCATATCTTCGAAACTAGATCGAATTTTTACAATCTGCTTTTTGTGTATGATAGGTAACAGTATAATTTATCATACGCAATTTACAGATTGTAAATATTCAATCTAGTTTTTGAGATATCTTAATTTTACTGAGCGAATGTATGCAATCAGGATATCGAAAAAACACACTGTACTACTATCCATGCTTTTCGGAGAGGCAGAAAAAACTTTTTGTTCGCAATCGTTTTCAAAGCTAATAATTATGATAATATAAGTTAAATAAATAAAATTCGTCGTAATTTCAGTTCGTTTACATAACCCGTTTGGTAGAAATCGATGTTTTTAGTAGGCTTTTGGTACATTATAGAAAAATTGGCATATCTTCGAAACTAGATCGAATTTTTACAATCTGCTTTTTGTGTATGATAGGTAACAGTATAATTTATCATACGCAATT
This sequence comes from Tipula helvola, assembly GCA_963556165.1. Classification (NCBI taxonomy): domain Eukaryota; kingdom Metazoa; phylum Arthropoda; class Insecta; order Diptera; family Tipulidae; genus Tipula; species Tipula helvola. The sequence goes on along the minus strand of OY744481.1, from coordinate 111,309,410 downwards.
TACAGATTGTAAATATTCAATCTAGTTTTTGAGATATCTTAATTTTACTGAGCGAATGTATGCAATCAGGATATCGAAAAAACACACTGTACTACTACCACTGTACTATCCATGCTTTTCGGAGAGGCAGAAAAAACTTTTTGTTTGCAATCGTTTTCAAAGCTAATAATTATGATAATATAAGTTAAATAAATAAAATTCGTCGTAATTTCAGTTCGTTTACATAACCCGTTTGGTAGAAATCGATGTTTTTAGTAGGCTTTTGGTACATTATAGAAAAATTGGCATATCTTCGAAACTAGATCGAATTTTTACAATCTGCTTTTTGTGTATGATAGGTAACAGTATAATTTATCATACGCAATTTACAGATTGTAAATATTCAATCTAGTTTTTGAGATATCTTAATTTTACTGAGCGAATGTATGCAATCAGGATATCGAAAAAACACACTGTACTACTATCCATGCTTTTCGGAGAGGCAGAAAAAACTTTTTGTTCGCAATCGTTTTCAAAGCTAATAATTATGATAATATAAGTTAAATAAATAAAATTCGTCGTAATTTCAGTTCGTTTACATAACCCGTTTGGTAGAAATCGATGTTTTTAGTAGGCTTTTGGTACATTATAGAAAAATTGGCATATCTTCGAAACTAGATCGAATTTTTACAATCTGCTTTTTGTGTATGATAGGTAACAGTATAATTTATCATACGCAATTTACAGATTGTAAATATTCAATCTAGTTTTTGAGATATCTTAATTTTACTGAGCGAATGTATGCAATCAGGATATCGAAAAAACACACTGTACTACTATCCATGCTTTTCGGAGAGGCAGAAAAAACTTTTTGTTCGCAATCGTTTTCAAAGCTAATAATTATGATAATATAAGTTAAATAAATAAAATTCGTCGTAATTTCAGTTCGTTTACATAACCCGTTTGGTAGAAATCGATGTTTTTAGTAGGCTTTTGGTACATTATAGAAAAATTGGCATATCTTCGAAACTAGATCGAATTTTTACAATCTGCTTTTTGTGTATGATAGGTAACAGTATAATTTATCATACGCAATTTACAGATTGTAAATATTCAATCTAGTTTTTGAGATATCTTAATTTTACTGAGCGAATGTATGCAATCAGGATATCGAAAAAACACACTGTACTACTATCCATGCTTTTCGGAGAGGCAGAAAAAACTTTTTGTTCGCAATCGTTTTCAAAGCTAATAATTATGATAATACAAGTTAAATAAATAAAATTCGTCGTAATTTCAGTTCGTTTACATAACCCGTTTGGTAGAAATCGATGTTTTTAGTAGGCTTTTGGTACATTATAGAAAAATTGGCATATCTTCGAAACTAGATCGAATTTTTACAATCTGCTTTTTGTGTATGATAGGTAACAGTATAATTTATCATACGCAATTTACAGATTGTAAATATTCAATCTAGTTTTTGAGATATCTTAATTTTACTGAGCGAATGTATGCAATCAGGATATCGAAAAAACACACTGTACTACTATCCATGCTTTTCGGAGAGGCAGAAAAAACTTTTTGTTCGCAATCGTTTTCAAAGCTAATAATTATGATAATATAAGTTAAATAAATAAAATTCGTCGTAATTTCAGTTCGTTTACATAACCCGTTTGGTAGAAATCGATGTTTTTAGTAGGCTTTTGGTACATTATAGAAAAATTGGCATATCTTCGAAACTAGATCGAATTTTTACAATCTGCTTTTTGTGTATGATAGGTAACAGTATAATTTATCATACGCAATTTACAGATTGTAAATATTCAATCTAGTTTTTGAGATATCTTAATTTTACTGAGCGAATGTATGCAATCAGGATATCGAAAAAACACACTGTACTACTATCCATGCTTTTCGGAGAGGCAGAAAAAACTTTTTGTTCGCAATCGTTTTCAAAGCTAATAATTATGATAATATAAGTTAAATAAATAAAATTCGTCGTAATTTCAGTTCGTTTACATAACCCGTTTGGTAGAAATCGATGTTTTTAGTAGGCTTTTGGTACATTATAGAAAAATTGGCATATCTTCGAAACTAGATCGAATTTTTACAATCTGCTTTTTGTGTATGATAGGTAACAGTATAATTTATCATACGCAATTTACAGATTGTAAATATTCAATCTAGTTTTTGAGATATCTTAATTTTACTGAGCGAATGTATGCAATCAGGATATCGAAAAAACACACTGTACTACTATCCATGCTTTTCGGAGAGGCAGAAAAAACTTTTTGTTCGCAATCGTTTTCAAAGCTAATAATTATGATAATATAAGTTAAATAAATAAAATTCGTCGTAATTTCAGTTCGTTTACATAACCCGTTTGGTAGAAATCGATGTTTTTAGTAGGCTTTTGGTACATTATAGAAAAATTGGCATATCTTCGAAACTAGATCGAATTTTTACAATCTGCTTTTTGTGTATGATAGGTAACAGTATAATTTATCATACGCAATTTACAGATTGTAAATATTCAATCTAGTTTTTGAGATATCTTAATTTTACTGAGCGAATGTATGCAATCAGGATATCGAAAAAACACACTGTACTACTACCACTGTACTATCCATGCTTTTCGGAGAGGCAGAAAAAACTTTTTGTTTGCAATCGTTTTCAAAGCTAATAATTATGATAATATAAGTTAAATAAATAAAATTCGTCGTAATTTCAGTTCGTTTACATAACCCGTTTGGTAGAAATCGATGTTTTTAGTAGGCTTTTGGTACATTATAGAAAAATTGGCATATCTTCGAAACTAGATCGAATTTTTACAATCTGCTTTTTGTGTATGATAGGTAACAGTATAATTTATCATACGCAATTTACAGATTGTAAATATTCAATCTAGTTTATGAGATATCTTAATTTTACTGAGCGAATGTATGCAATCAGGATATCGAAAAAACACACTGTACTACTATCCATGCTTTTCGGAGAGGCAGAAAAAACTTTTTGTTCGCAATCGTTTTCAAAGCTAATAATTATGATAATATAAGTTAAATAAATAAAATTCGTCGTAATTTCAGTTCGTTTACATAACCCGTTTGGTAGAAATCGATGTTTTTAGTAGGCTTTTGGTACATTATAGAAAAATTGGCATATCTTCGAAACTAGATCGAATTTTTACAATCTGCTTTTTGTGTATGATAGGTAACAGTATAATTTATCATACGCAATTTACAGATTGTAAATATTCAATCTAGTTTTTGAGATATCTTAATTTTACTGAGCGAATGTATGCAATCAGGATATCGAAAAAACACACTGTACTACTATCCATGCTTTTCGGAGAGGCAGAAAAAACTTTTTGTTCGCAATCGTTTTCAAAGCTAATAATTATGATAATATAAGTTAAATAAATAAAATTCGTCGTAATTTCAGTTCGTTTACATAACCCGTTTGGTAGAAATCGATGTTTTTAGTAGGCTTTTGGTACATTATAGAAAAATTGGCATATCTTCGAAACTAGATCGAATTTTTACAATCTGCTTTTTGTGTATGATAGGTAACAGTATAATTTATCATACGCAATTTACAGATTGTAAATATTCAATCTAGTTTTTGAGATATCTTAATTTTACTGAGCGAATGTATGCAATCAGGATATCGAAAAAACACACTGTACTACTACCACTGTACTATCCATGCTTTTCGGAGAGGCAGAAAAAACTTTTTGTTTGCAATCGTTTTCAAAGCTAATAATTATGATAATATAAGTTAAATAAATAAAATTCGTCGTAATTTCAGTTCGTTTACATAACCCGTTTGGTAGAAATCGATGTTTTTAGTAGGCTTTTGGTACATTATAGAAAAATTGGCATATCTTCGAAACTAGATCGAATTTTTACAATCTGCTTTTTGTGTATGATAGGTAACAGTATAATTTATCATACGCAATTTACAGATTGTAAATATTCAATCTAGTTTTTGAGATATCTTAATTTTACTGAGCGAATGTATGCAATCAGGATATCGAAAAAACACACTGTACTACTATCCATGCTTTTCGGAGAGGCAGAAAAAACTTTTTGTTCGCAATCGTTTTCAAAGCTAATAATTATGATAATATAAGTTAAATAAATAAAATTCGTCGTAATTTCAGTTCGTTTACATAACCCGTTTGGTAGAAATCGATGTTTTTAGTAGGCTTTTGGTACATTATAGAAAAATTGGCATATCTTCGAAACTAGATCGAATTTTTACAATCTGCTTTTTGTGTATGATAGGTAACAGTATAATTTATCATACGCAATTTACAGATTGTAAATATTCAATCTAGTTTTTGAGATATCTTAATTTTACTGAGCGAATGTATGCAATCAGGATATCGAAAAAACACACTGTACTACTATCCATGCTTTTCGGAGAGGCAGAAAAAACTTTTTGTTCGCAATCGTTTTCAAAGCTAATAATTATGATAATATAAGTTAAATAAATAAAATTCGTCGTAATTTCAGTTCGTTTACATAACCCGTTTGGTAGAAATCGATGTTTTTAGTAGGCTTTTGGTACATTATAGAAAAATTGGCATATCTTCGAAACTAGATCGAATTTTTACAATCTGCTTTTTGTGTATGATAGGTAACAGTATAATTTATCATACGCAATTTACAGATTGTAAATATTCAATCTAGTTTTTGAGATATCTTAATTTTACTGAGCGAATGTATGCAATCAGGATATCGAAAAAACACACTGTACTACTATCCATGCTTTTCGGAGAGGCAGAAAAAACTTTTTGTTCGCAATCGTTTTCAAAGCTAATAATTATGATAATATAAGTTAAATAAATAAAATTCGTCGTAATTTCAGTTCGTTTACATAACCCGTTTGGTAGAAATCGATGTTTTTAGTAGGCTTTTGGTACATTATAGAAAAATTGGCATATCTTCGAAACTAGATCGAATTTTTACAATCTGCTTTTTGTGTATGATAGGTAACAGTATAATTTATCATACGCAATTTACAGATTGTAAATATTCAATCTAGTTTTTGAGATATCTTAATTTTACTGAGCGAATGTATGCAATCAGGATATCGAAAAAACACACTGTACTACTATCCATGCTTTTCGGAGAGGCAGAAAAAACTTTTTGTTCGCAATCGTTTTCAAAGCTAATAATTATGATAATATAAGTTAAATAAATAAAATTCGTCGTAATTTCAGTTCGTTTACATAACCCGTTTGGTAGAAATCGATGTTTTTAGTAGGCTTTTGGTACATTATAGAAAAATTGGCATATCTTCGAAACTAGATCGAATTTTTACAATCTGCTTTTTGTGTATGATAGGTAACAGTATAATTTATCATACGCAATTTACAGATTGTAAATATTCAATCTAGTTTTTGAGATATCTTAATTTTACTGAGCGAATGTATGCAATCAGGATATCGAAAAAACACACTGTACTACTATCCATGCTTTTCGGAGAGGCAGAAAAAACTTTTTGTTCGCAATCGTTTTCAAAGCTAATAATTATGATAATATAAGTTAAATAAATAAAATTCGTCGTAATTTCAGTTCGTTTACATAACCCGTTTGGTAGAAATCGATGTTTTTAGTAGGCTTTTGGTACATTATAGAAAAATTGGCATATCTTCGAAACTAGATCGAATTTTTACAATCTGCTTTTTGTGTATGATAGGTAACAGTATAATTTATCATACGCAATTTACAGATTGTAAATATTCAATCTAGTTTTTGAGATATCTTAATTTTACTGAGCGAATGTATGCAATCAGGATATCGAAAAAACACACTGTACTACTATCCATGCTTTTCGGAGAGGCAGAAAAAACTTTTTGTTCGCAATCGTTTTCAAAGCTAATAATTATGATAATATAAGTTAAATAAATAAAATTCGTCGTAATTTCAGTTCGTTTACATAACCCGTTTGGTAGAAATCGATGTTTTTAGTAGGCTTTTGGTACATTATAGAAAAATTGGCATATCTTCGAAACTAGATCGAATTTTTACAATCTGCTTTTTGTGTATGATAGGTAACAGTATAATTTATCATACGCAATTTACAGATTGTAAATATTCAATCTAGTTTTTGAGATATCTTAATTTTACTGAGCGAATGTATGCAATCAGGATATCGAAAAAACACACTGTACTACTATCCATGCTTTTCGGAGAGGCAGAAAAAACTTTTTGTTCGCAATCGTTTTCAAAGCTAATAATTATGATAATATAAGTTAAATAAATAAAATTCGTCGTAATTTCAGTTCGTTTACATAACCCGTTTGGTAGAAATCGATGTTTTTAGTAGGCTTTTGGTACATTATAGAAAAATTGGCATATCTTCGAAACTAGATCGAATTTTTACAATCTGCTTTTTGTGTATGATAGGTAACAGTATAATTTATCATACGCAATTTACAGATTGTAAATATTCAATCTAGTTTTTGAGATATCTTAATTTTACTGAGCGAATGTATGCAATCAGGATATCGAAAAAACACACTGTACTACTATCCATGCTTTTCGGAGAGGCAGAAAAAACTTTTTGTTCGCAATCGTTTTCAAAGCTAATAATTATGATAATATAAGTTAAATAAATAAAATTCGTCGTAATTTCAGTTCGTTTACATAACCCGTTTGGTAGAAATCGATGTTTTTAGTAGGCTTTTGGTACATTATAGAAAAATTGGCATATCTTCGAAACTAGATCGAATTTTTACAATCTGCTTTTTGTGTATGATAGGTAACAGTATAATTTATCATACGCAATTTACAGATTGTAAATATTCAATCTAGTTTTTGAGATATCTTAATTTTACTGAGCGAATGTATGCAATCAGGATATCGAAAAAACACACTGTACTACTATCCATGCTTTTCGGAGAGGCAGAAAAAACTTTTTGTTCGCAATCGTTTTCAAAGCTAATAATTATGATAATATAAGTTAAATAAATAAAATTCGTCGTAATTTCAGTTCGTTTACATAACCCGTTTGGTAGAAATCGATGTTTTTAGTAGGCTTTTGGTACATTATAGAAAAATTGGCATATCTTCGAAACTAGATCGAATTTTTACAATCTGCTTTTTGTGTATGATAGGTAACAGTATAATTTATCATACGCAATTTACAGATTGTAAATATTCAATCTAGTTTTTGAGATATCTTAATTTTACTGAGCGAATGTATGCAATCAGGATATCGAAAAAACACACTGTACTACTATCCATGCTTTTCGGAGAGGCAGAAAAAACTTTTTGTTCGCAATCGTTTTCAAAGCTAATAATTATGATAATATAAGTTAAATAAATAAAATTCGTCGTAATTTCAGTTCGTTTACATAACCCGTTTGGTAGAAATCGATGTTTTTAGTAGGCTTTTGGTACATTATAGAAAAATTGGCATATCTTCGAAACTAGATCGAATTTTTACAATCTGCTTTTTGTGTATGATAGGTAACAGTATAATTTATCATACGCAATTTACAGATTGTAAATATTCAATCTAGTTTTTGAGATATCTTAATTTTACTGAGCGAATGTATGCAATCAGGATATCGAAAAAACACACTGTACTACTATCCATGCTTTTCGGAGAGGCAGAAAAAACTTTTTGTTCGCAATCGTTTTCAAAGCTAATAATTATGATAATATAAGTTAAATAAATAAAATTCGTCGTAATTTCAGTTCGTTTACATAACCCGTTTGGTAGAAATCGATGTTTTTAGTAGGCTTTTGGTACATTATAGAAAAATTGGCATATCTTCGAAACTAGATCGAATTTTTACAATCTGCTTTTTGTGTATGATAGGTAACAGTATAATTTATCATACGCAATTTACAGATTGTAAATATTCAATCTAGTTTTTGAGATATCTTAATTTTACTGAGCGAATGTATGCAATCAGGATATCGAAAAAACACACTGTACTACTATCCATGCTTTTCGGAGAGGCAGAAAAAACTTTTTGTTCGCAATCGTTTTCAAAGCTAATAATTATGATAATATAAGTTAAATAAATAAAATTCGTCGTAATTTCAGTTCGTTTACATAACCCGTTTGGTAGAAATCGATGTTTTTAGTAGGCTTTTGGTACATTATAGAAAAATTGGCATATCTTCGAAACTAGATCGAATTTTTACAATCTGCTTTTTGTGTATGATAGGTAACAGTATAATTTATCATACGCAATTTACAGATTGTAAATATTCAATCTAGTTTTTGAGATATCTTAATTTTACTGAGCGAATGTATGCAATCAGGATATCGAAAAAACACACTGTACTACTATCCATGCTTTTCGGAGAGGCAGAAAAAACTTTTTGTTCGCAATCGTTTTCAAAGCTAATAATTATGATAATATAAGTTAAATAAATAAAATTCGTCGTAATTTCAGTTCGTTTACATAACCCGTTTGGTAGAAATCGATGTTTTTAGTAGGCTTTTGGTACATTATAGAAAAATTGGCATATCTTCGAAACTAGATCGAATTTTTACAATCTGCTTTTTGTGTATGATAGGTAACAGTATAATTTATCATACGCAATTTACAGATTGTAAATATTCAATCTAGTTTTTGAGATATCTTAATTTTACTGAGCGAATGTATGCAATCAGGATATCGAAAAAACACACTGTACTACTATCCATGCTTTTCGGAGAGGCAGAAAAAACTTTTTGTTCGCAATCGTTTTCAAAGCTAATAATTATGATAATATAAGTTAAATAAATAAAATTCGTCGTAATTTCAGTTCGTTTACATAACCCGTTTGGTAGAAATCGATGTTTTTAGTAGGCTTTTGGTACATTATAGAAAAATTGGCATATCTTCGAAACTAGATCGAATTTTTACAATCTGCTTTTTGTGTATGATAGGTAACAGTATAATTTATCATACGCAATTTACAGATTGTAAATATTCAATCTAGTTTTTGAGATATCTTAATTTTACTGAGCGAATGTATGCAATCAGGATATCGAAAAAACACACTGTACTACTATCCATGCTTTTCGGAGAGGCAGAAAAAACTTTTTGTTCGCAATCGTTTTCAAAGCTAATAATTATGATAATATAAGTTAAATAAATAAAATTCGTCGTAATTTCAGTTCGTTTACATAACCCGTTTGGTAGAAATCGATGTTTTTAGTAGGCTTTTGGTACATTATAGAAAAATTGGCATATCTTCGAAACTAGATCGAATTTTTACAATCTGCTTTTTGTGTATGATAGGTAACAGTATAATTTATCATACGCAATTTACAGATTGTAAATATTCAATCTAGTTTTTGAGATATCTTAATTTTACTGAGCGAATGTATGCAATCAGGATATCGAAAAAACACACTGTACTACTATCCATGCTTTTCGGAGAGGCAGAAAAAACTTTTTGTTCGCAATCGTTTTCAAAGCTAATAATTATGATAATATAAGTTAAATAAATAAAATTCGTCGTAATTTCAGTTCGTTTACATAACCCGTTTGGTAGAAATCGATGTTTTTAGTAGGCTTTTGGTACATTATAGAAAAATTGGCATATCTTCGAAACTAGATCGAATTTTTACAATCTGCTTTTTGTGTATGATAGGTAACAGTATAATTTATCATACGCAATTTACAGATTGTAAATATTCAATCTAGTTTTTGAGATATCTTAATTTTACTGAGCGAATGTATGCAATCAGGATATCGAAAAAACACACTGTACTACTATCCATGCTTTTCGGAGAGGCAGAAAAAACTTTTTGTTCGCAATCGTTTTCAAAGCTAATAATTATGATAATATAAGTTAAATAAATAAAATTCGTCGTAATTTCAGTTCGTTTACATAACCCGTTTGGTAGAAATCGATGTTTTTAGTAGGCTTTTGGTACATTATAGAAAAATTGGCATATCTTCGAAACTAGATCGAATTTTTACAATCTGCTTTTTGTGTATGATAGGTAACAGTATAATTTATCATACGCAATTTACAGATTGTAAATATTCAATCTAGTTTTTGAGATATCTTAATTTTACTGAGCGAATGTATGCAATCAGGATATCGAAAAAACACACTGTACTACTATCCATGCTTTTCGGAGAGGCAGAAAAAACTTTTTGTTCGCAATCGTTTTCAAAGCTAATAATTATGATAATATAAGTTAAATAAATAAAATTCGTCGTAATTTCAGTTCGTTTACATAACCCGTTTGGTAGAAATCGATGTTTTTAGTAGGCTTTTGGTACATTATAGAAAAATTGGCATATCTTCGAAACTAGATCGAATTTTTACAATCTGCTTTTTGTGTATGATAGGTAACAGTATAATTTATCATACGCAATTTACAGATTGTAAATATTCAATCTAGTTTTTGAGATATCTTAATTTTACTGAGCGAATGTATGCAATCAGGATATCGAAAAAACACACTGTACTACTATCCATGCTTTTCGGAGAGGCAGAAAAAACTTTTTGTTCGCAATCGTTTTCAAAGCTAATAATTATGATAATATAAGTTAAATAAATAAAATTCGTCGTAATTTCAGTTCGTTTACATAACCCGTTTGGTAGAAATCGATGTTTTTAGTAGGCTTTTGGTACATTATAGAAAAATTGGCATATCTTCGAAACTAGATCGAATTTTTACAATCTGCTTTTTGTGTATGATAGGTAACAGTATAATTTATCATACGCAATTTACAGATTGTAAATATTCAATCTAGTTTTTGAGATATCTTAATTTTACTGAGCGAATGTATGCAATCAGGATATCGAAAAAACACACTGTACTACTATCCATGCTTTTCGGAGAGGCAGAAAAAACTTTTTGTTCGCAATCGTTTTCAAAGCTAATAATTATGATAATATAAGTTAAATAAATAAAATTCGTCGTAATTTCAGTTCGTTTACATAACCCGTTTGGTAGAAATCGATGTTTTTAGTAGGCTTTTGGTACATTATAGAAAAATTGGCATATCTTCGAAACTAGATCGAATTTTTACAATCTGCTTTTTGTGTATGATAGGTAACAGTATAATTTATCATACGCAATTTACAGATTGTAAATATTCAATCTAGTTTTTGAGATATCTTAATTTTACTGAGCGAATGTATGCAATCAGGATATCGAAAAAACACACTGTACTACTATCCATGCTTTTCGGAGAGGCAGAAAAAACTTTTTGTTCGCAATCGTTTTCAAAGCTAATAATTATGATAATATAAGTTAAATAAATAAAATTCGTCGTAATTTCAGTTCGTTTACATAACCCGTTTGGTAGAAATCGATGTTTTTAGTAGGCTTTTGGTACATTATAGAAAAATTGGCATATCTTCGAAACTAGATCGAATTTTTACAATCTGCTTTTTGTGTATGATAGGTAACAGTATAATTTATCATACGCAATTTACAGATTGTAAATATTCAATCTAGTTTTTGAGATATCTTAATTTTACTGAGCGAATGTATGCAATCAGGATATCGAAAAAACACACTGTACTACTATCCATGCTTTTCGGAGAGGCAGAAAAAACTTTTTGTTCGCAATCGTTTTCAAAGCTAATAATTATGATAATATAAGTTAAATAAATAAAATTCGTCGTAATTTCAGTTCGTTTACATAACCCGTTTGGTAGAAATCGATGTTTTTAGTAGGCTTTTGGTACATTATAGAAAAATTGGCATATCTTCGAAACTAGATCGAATTTTTACAATCTGCTTTTTGTGTATGATAGGTAACAGTATAATTTATCATACGCAATTTACAGATTGTAAATATTCAATCTAGTTTTTGAGATATCTTAATTTTACTGAGCGAATGTATGCAATCAGGATATCGAAAAAACACACTGTACTACTATCCATGCTTTTCGGAGAGGCAGAAAAAACTTTTTGTTCGCAATCGTTTTCAAAGCTAATAATTATGATAATATAAGTTAAATAAATAAAATTCGTCGTAATTTCAGTTCGTTTACATAACCCGTTTGGTAGAAATCGATGTTTTTAGTAGGCTTTTGGTACATTATAGAAAAATTGGCATATCTTCGAAACTAGATCGAATTTTTACAATCTGCTTTTTGTGTATGATAGGTAACAGTATAATTTATCATACGCAATTTACAGATTGTAAATATTCAATCTAGTTTTTGAGATATCTTAATTTTACTGAGCGAATGTATGCAATCAGGATATCGAAAAAACACACTGTACTACTATCCATGCTTTTCGGAGAGGCAGAAAAAACTTTTTGTTCGCAATCGTTTTCAAAGCTAATAATTATGATAATATAAGTTAAATAAATAAAATTCGTCGTAATTTCAGTTCGTTTACATAACCCGTTTGGTAGAAATCGATGTTTTTAGTAGGCTTTTGGTACATTATAGAAAAATTGGCATATCTTCGAAACTAGATCGAATTTTTACAATCTGCTTTTTGTGTATGATAGGTAACAGTATAATTTATCATACGCAATTTACAGATTGTAAATATTCAATCTAGTTTTTGAGATATCTTAATTTTACTGAGCGAATGTATGCAATCAGGATATCGAAAAAACACACTGTACTACTATCCATGCTTTTCGGAGAGGCAGAAAAAACTTTTTGTTCGCAATCGTTTTCAAAGCTAATAATTATGATAATATAAGTTAAATAAATAAAATTCGTCGTAATTTCAGTTCGTTTACATAACCCGTTTGGTAGAAATCGATGTTTTTAGTAGGCTTTTGGTACATTATAGAAAAATTGGCATATCTTCGAAACTAGATCGAATTTTTACAATCTGCTTTTTGTGTATGATAGGTAACAGTATAATTTATCATACGCAATTTACAGATTGTAAATATTCAATCTAGTTTTTGAGATATCTTAATTTTACTGAGCGAATGTATGCAATCAGGATATCGAAAAAACACACTGTACTACTATCCATGCTTTTCGGAGAGGCAGAAAAAACTTTTTGTTCGCAATCGTTTTCAAAGCTAATAATTATGATAATATAAGTTAAATAAATAAAATTCGTCGTAATTTCAGTTCGTTTACATAACCCGTTTGGTAGAAATCGATGTTTTTAGTAGGCTTTTGGTACATTATAGAAAAATTGGCATATCTTCGAAACTAGATCGAATTTTTACAATCTGCTTTTTGTGTATGATAGGTAACAGTATAATTTATCATACGCAATTTACAGATTGTAAATATTCAATCTAGTTTTTGAGATATCTTAATTTTACTGAGCGAATGTATGCAATCAGGATATCGAAAAAACACACTGTACTACTATCCATGCTTTTCGGAGAGGCAGAAAAAACTTTTTGTTCGCAATCGTTTTCAAAGCTAATAATTATGATAATATAAGTTAAATAAATAAAATTCGTCGTAATTTCAGTTCGTTTACATAACCCGTTTGGTAGAAATCGATGTTTTTAGTAGGCTTTTGGTACATTATAGAAAAATTGGCATATCTTCGAAACTAGATCGAATTTTTACAATCTGCTTTTTGTGTATGATAGGTAACAGTATAATTTATCATACGCAATTTACAGATTGTAAATATTCAATCTAGTTTTTGAGATATCTTAATTTTACTGAGCGAATGTATGCAATCAGGATATCGAAAAAACACACTGTACTACTATCCATGCTTTTCGGAGAGGCAGAAAAAACTTTTTGTTCGCAATCGTTTTCAAAGCTAATAATTATGATAATATAAGTTAAATAAATAAAATTCGTCGTAATTTCAGTTCGTTTACATAACCCGTTTGGTAGAAATCGATGTTTTTAGTAGGCTTTTGGTACATTATAGAAAAATTGGCATATCTTCGAAACTAGATCGAATTTTTACAATCTGCTTTTTGTGTATGATAGGTAACAGTATAATTTATCATACGCAATTTACAGATTGTAAATATTCAATCTAGTTTTTGAGATATCTTAATTTTACTGAGCGAATGTATGCAATCAGGATATCGAAAAAACACACTGTACTACTATCCATGCTTTTCGGAGAGGCAGAAAAAACTTTTTGTTCGCAATCGTTTTCAAAGCTAATAATTATGATAATATAAGTTAAATAAATAAAATTCGTCGTAATTTCAGTTCGTTTACATAACCCGTTTGGTAGAAATCGATGTTTTTAGTAGGCTTTTGGTACATTATAGAAAAATTGGCATATCTTCGAAACTAGATCGAATTTTTACAATCTGCTTTTTGTGTATGATAGGTAACAGTATAATTTATCATACGCAATTTACAGATTGTAAATATTCAATCTAGTTTTTGAGATATCTTAATTTTACTGAGCGAATGTATGCAATCAGGATATCGAAAAAACACACTGTACTACTATCCATGCTTTTCGGAGAGGCAGAAAAAACTTTTTGTTCGCAATCGTTTTCAAAGCTAATAATTATGATAATATAAGTTAAATAAATAAAATTCGTCGTAATTTCAGTTCGTTTACATAACCCGTTTGGTAGAAATCGATGTTTTTAGTAGGCTTTTGGTACATTATAGAAAAATTGGCATATCTTCGAAACTAGATCGAATTTTTACAATCTGCTTTTTGTGTATGATAGGTAACAGTATAATTTATCATACGCAATTTACAGATTGTAAATATTCAATCTAGTTTTTGAGATATCTTAATTTTACTGAGCGAATGTATGCAATCAGGATATCGAAAAAACACACTGTACTACTATCCATGCTTTTCGGAGAGGCAGAAAAAACTTTTTGTTCGCAATCGTTTTCAAAGCTAATAATTATGATAATATAAGTTAAATAAATAAAATTCGTCGTAATTTCAGTTCGTTTACATAACCCGTTTGGTAGAAATCGATGTTTTTAGTAGGCTTTTGGTACATTATAGAAAAATTGGCATATCTTCGAAACTAGATCGAATTTTTACAATCTGCTTTTTGTGTATGATAGGTAACAGTATAATTTATCATACGCAATTTACAGATTGTAAATATTCAATCTAGTTTTTGAGATATCTTAATTTTACTGAGCGAATGTATGCAATCAGGATATCGAAAAAACACACTGTACTACTATCCATGCTTTTCGGAGAGGCAGAAAAAACTTTTTGTTCGCAATCGTTTTCAAAGCTAATAATTATGATAATATAAGTTAAATAAATAAAATTCGTCGTAATTTCAGTTCGTTTACATAACCCGTTTGGTAGAAATCGATGTTTTTAGTAGGCTTTTGGTACATTATAGAAAAATTGGCATATCTTCGAAACTAGATCGAATTTTTACAATCTGCTTTTTGTGTATGATAGGTAACAGTATAATTTATCATACGCAATTTACAGATTGTAAATATTCAATCTAGTTTTTGAGATATCTTAATTTTACTGAGCGAATGTATGCAATCAGGATATCGAAAAAACACACTGTACTACTATCCATGCTTTTCGGAGAGGCAGAAAAAACTTTTTGTTCGCAATCGTTTTCAAAGCTAATAATTATGATAATATAAGTTAAATAAATAAAATTCGTCGTAATTTCAGTTCGTTTACATAACCCGTTTGGTAGAAATCGATGTTTTTAGTAGGCTTTTGGTACATTATAGAAAAATTGGCATATCTTCGAAACTAGATCGAATTTTTACAATCTGCTTTTTGTGTATGATAGGTAACAGTATAATTTATCATACGCAATTTACAGATTGTAAATATTCAATCTAGTTTTTGAGATATCTTAATTTTACTGAGCGAATGTATGCAATCAGGATATCGAAAAAACACACTGTACTACTATCCATGCTTTTCGGAGAGGCAGAAAAAACTTTTTGTTCGCAATCGTTTTCAAAGCTAATAATTATGATAATATAAGTTAAATAAATAAAATTCGTCGTAATAGTTCGTTTACATAACCCGTTTGGTAGAAATCGATGTTTTTAGTAGGCTTTTGGTACATTATAGAAAAATTGGCATATCTTCGAAACTAGATCGAATTTTTACAATCTGCTTTTTGTGTATGATAGGTAACAGTATAATTGATCATACGCAATTTACAGATTGTAAATATTCAATCTAGTTTTTGAGATATCTTAATTTTACTGAGCGAATGTATGCAATCAGGATATCGAAAAAACACACTGTACTACTATCCATGCTTTTCGGAGAGGCAGAAAAAACTTTTTGTTCGCAATCGTTTTCAAAGCTAATAATTATGATAATACAAGTTAAATAAATAAAATTCGTCGTAATTTCAGTTCGTTTACATAACCCGTTTGGTAGAAATCGATGTTTTTAGTAGGCTTTTGGTACATTATAGAAAAATTGGCATATCTTCGAAACTAGATCGAATTTTTACAATCTGCTTTTGTGTATGATAGGTAACAGTATAATTTATCATACGCAATTTACAGATTGTAAATATTCAATCTAGTTTTTGAGATATCTTAATTTTACTGAGCGAATGTATGCAATCAGGATATCGAAAAAACACACTGTACTACTATCCATGCTTTTCGGAGAGGCAGAAAAAACTTTTTGTTCGCAATCGTTTTCAAAGCTAATAATTATGATAATACAAGTTAAATAAATAAAATTCGTCGTAATTTCAGTTCGTTTACATAACCCGTTTGGTAGAAATCGATGTTTTTAGTAGGATTTTGGTACATTATAGAAAAATTGGCATATCTTCGAAACTAGATCGAATTTTTACAATCTGCTTTTTGTGTATGATAGGTAACAGTATAATTTATCATACGCAATTTACAGATTGTAAATATTCAATCTAGTTTTTGAGATATCTTAATTTTACTGAGCGAATGTATGCAATCAGGATATCGAAAAAACACACTGTACTACTATCCATGCTTTTCGGAGAGGCAGAAAAAACTTTTTGTTCGCAATCGTTTTCAAAGCTAATAATTATGATAATACAAGTTAAATAAATAAAATTCGTCGTAATTTCAGTTCGTTTACATAACCCGTTTGGTAGAAATCGATGTTTTTAGTAGGATTTTGGTACATTATAGAAAAATTGGCATATCTTCGAAACTAGATCGAATTTTTACAATCTGCTTTTTGTGTATGATAGGTAACAGTATAATTTATCATACGCAATTTACAGATTGTAAATATTCAATCTAGTTTTTGAGATATCTTAATTTACTGAGCGAATGTATGCAATCAGGATATCGAAAAAAACACACTGTACTACTATCCATGCTTTTCGGAGAGGCAGAAAAAACTTTTTGTTCGCAATCGTTTTCAAAGCTAATAATTATGATAATACAAGTTAAATAAATAAAATTCGTCGTAATTTCAGTTCGTTTACATAACCCGTTTGGTAGAAATCGATGTTTTTAGTAGGCTTTTGGTACATTATAGAAAAATTGGCATATCTTCGAAACTAGATCGAATTTTTACAATCTGCTTTTTGTGTATGATAGGTTACAGTATAATTTATCATACGCAATTTACAGATTGTAAATATTCAATCTAGTTTTTGAGATATCTTAATTTTACTGAGCGAATGTATGCAATCAGGATATCGAAAAAACACACTGTACTACTATCCATGCTTTTCGGAGAGGCAGAAAAAACTTTTTGTTCGCAATCGTTTTCAAAGCTAATAATTATGATAATACAAGTTAAATAAATAAAATTCGTCGTAATTTCAGTTCGTTTACATAACCCGTTTGGTAGAAATCGATGTTTTTAGTAGGCTTTTTGTACATTATAGAAAAATTGGCATATCTTCGAAACTAGATCGAATTTTTACAATCTGCTTTTTGTGTATGATAGGTAACAGTATAATTTATCATACGCAATTTACAGATTGTAAATATTCAATCTAGTTTTTGAGATATCTTAATTTTACTGAGCGAATGTATGCAATCAGGATATCGAAAAAAACACACTGTACTACTATCCATGCTTTTCGGAGAGGCAGAAAAAACTTTTTGTTCGCAATCGTTTTCAAAGCTAATAATTATGATAATACAAGTTAAATAAATAAAATTCGTCGTAATTTCAGTTCGTTTACATAACCCGTTTGGTAGAAATCGATGTTTTTAGTAGGCTTTTTGTACATTATAGAAAAATTGGCATATCTTCGAAACTAGATCGAATTTTTACAATCTGCTTTTTGTGTATGATAGGTAACAGTATAATTTATCATACGCAATTTACAGATTGTAAATATTCAATCTAGTTTTTGAGATATCTTAATTTTACTGAGCGAATGTATGCAATCAGGATATCGAAAAAACACACTGTACTACTATCCATGCTTTTCGGAGAGGCACAAAAAACTTTTTGTTCGCAATCGTTTTCAAAGCTAATAATTATGATAATACAAGTTAAATAAATAAAATTCGTCGTAATTTCAGTTCGTTTACATAACCCGTTTGGTAGAAATCGATGTTTTTAGTAGGCTTTTTGTACATTATAGAAAAAATTGGCATATCTTCGAAACTAGATCGAATTTTTACAATCTGCTTTTTGTGTATGATAGGTAACAGTATAATTTATCATACGCAATTTACAGATTGTAAATATTCAATCTAGTTTTTGAGATATCTTAATTTTACTGAGCGAATGTATGCAATCAGGATATCGAAAAAACACACTGTACTACTATCCATGCTTTTCGGAGAGGCAGAAAAAACTTTTTGTTCGCAATCGTTTTCAAAGCTAATAATTATGATAATACAAGTTAAATAAATAAAATTCGTCGTAATTTCAGTTCGTTTACATAACCCGTTTGGTAGAAATCGATGTTTTTAGTAGGCTTTTGGTACATTATAGAAAAATTGGCATATCTTCGAAACTAGATCGAATTTTTACAATCTGCTTTTTGTGTATGATAGGTAACAGTATAATTTATCATACGCAATTTACAGATTGTAAATATTCAATCTAGTTTTTGAGATATCTTAATTTTACTGAGCGAATGTATGCAATCAGGATATCGAAAAAACACACTGTACTACTATCCATGCTTTTCGGAGAGGCAGAAAAAACTTTTTGTTCGCAATCGTTTTCAAAGCTAATAATTATGATAATACAAGTTAAATAAATAAAATTCGTCGTAATTTCAGTTCGTTTACATAACCCGTTTGGTAGAAATCGATGTTTTTAGTAGGATTTTGGTACATTATAGAAAAATTGGCATATCTTCGAAACTAGATCGAATTTTTACAATCTGCTTTTTGTGTATGATAGGTAACAGTATAATTTATCATACGCAATTTACAGATTGTAAATATTCAATCTAGTTTTTGAGATATCTTAATTTTACTGAGCGAATGTATGCAATCAGGATATCGAAAAAACACACTGTACTACTATCCATGCTTTTCGGAGAGGCACAAAAAACTTTTGTTCGCAATCGTTTTCAAAGCTAATAATTATGATAATACAAGTTAAATAAATAAAATTCGTCGTAATTTCAGTTCGTTTACATAACCCGTTTGGTAGAAATCGATGTTTTTAGTAGGCTTTTTGTACATTATAGAAAAAATTGGCATATCTTCGAAACTAGATCGAATTTTTACAATCTGCTTTTTGTGTATGATAGGTTACAGTATAATTTATCATACGCAATTAAAAGCAGATTGTAAAAATTCAGATCTAGTTTCGAAGATATGCTAATTTTACTACTAATGTATGCAATCAGGATATCGAAAAAACACACTGTACTACTATCCATGCTTTTCGGAGAGGCAGAAAAAACTTTTTGTTCGCAATCGTTTTCAAAGCTAATAATTATGATAATACAAGTTAAATAAATAAAATTCGTCGTAATTTCAGTTCGTTTACATAACCCGTTTGGTAGAAATCGATGTTTTTAGTAGGATTTTGGTACATTATAGAAAAATTGGCATATCTTCGAAACTAGATCGAATTTTTACAATCTGCTTTTTGTGTATGATAGGTAACAGTATAATTTATCATACGCAATTTACAGATTGTAAATATTCAATCTAGTTTTTGAGATATCTTAATTTTACTGAGCGAATGTATGCAATCAGGATATCGAAAAAACACACTGTACTACTATCCATGCTTTTCGGAGAGGCAGAAAAAACTTTTTGTTCGCAATCGTTTTCAAAGCTAATAATTATGATAATACAAGTTAAATAAATAAAATTCGTCGTAATTTCAGTTCGTTTACATAACCCGTTTGGTAGAAATCGATGTTTTTAGTAGGATTTTGGTACATTATAGAAAAATTGGCATATCTTCGAAACTAGATCGAATTTTTACAATCTGCTTTTTGTGTATGATAGGTAACAGTATAATTTATCATACGCAATTTACAGATTGTAAATATTCAATCTAGTTTTTGAGATATCTTAATTTTACTGAGCGAATGTATGCAATCAGGATATCGAAAAAACACACTGTACTACTATCCATGCTTTTCGGAGAGGCAGAAAAAACTTTTTGTTCGCAATCGTTTTCAAAGCTAATAATTATGATAATACAAGTTAAATAAATAAAATTCGTCGTAATTTCAGTTCGTTTACATAACCCGTTTGGTAGAAATCGATGTTTTTAGTAGGCTTTTGGTACATTATAGAAAAATTGGCATATCTTCGAAACTAGATCGAATTTTAACAATCTGCTTTTTGTGTATGATAGGTTACAGTATAATTTATCATACGCAATTCACAGATTGTAAATATTCAATCTAGTTTTTGAGATATCTTAATTTTACTGAGCGAATGTATGCAATCAGGATATCGAAAAAACACACTGTACTACTATCCATGCTTTTCGGAGAGGCAGAAAAAACTTTTTGTTCGCAATCGTTTTCAAAGCTAATAATTATGATAATACAAGTTAAATAAATAAAATTCGTCGTAATTTCAGTTCGTTTACATAACCCGTTTGGTAGAAATCGATGTTTTTAGTAGGCTTTTTGTACATTATAGAAAAATTGGCATATCTTCGAAACTAGATCGAATTTTTACAATCTGCTTTTTGTGTATGATAGGTAACAGTATAATTTATCATACGCAATTTACAGATTGTAAATATTCAATCTAGTTTTTGAGATATCTTAATTTTACTGAGCGAATGTATGCAATCAGGATATCGAAAAAACACACTGTACTACTATCCATGCTTTTCGGAGAGGCAGAAAAAACTTTTTGTTCGCAATCGTTTTCAAAGCTAATAATTATGATAATACAAGTTAAATAAATAAAATTCGTCGTAATTTCAGTTCGTTTACATAACCCGTTTGGTAGAAATCGATGTTTTTAGTAGGCTTTTTGTACATTATAGAAAAATTGGCATATCTTCGAAACTAGATCGAATTTTTACAATCTGCTTTTTGTGTATGATAGGTAACAGTATAATTTATCATACGCAATTTACAGATTGTAAATATTCAATCTAGTTTTTGAGATATCTTAATTTTACTGAGCGAATGTATGCAATCAGGATATCGAAAAAACACACTGTACTACTATCCATGCTTTTCGGAGAGGCAGAAAAAACTTTTTGTTCGCAATCGTTTTCAAAGCTAATAATTATGATAATACAAGTTAAATAAATAAAATTCGTCGTAATTTCAGTTCGTTTACATAACCCGTTTGGTAGAAATCGATGTTTTTAGTAGGCTTTTTGTACATTATAGAAAAATTGGCATATCTTCGAAACTAGATCGAATTTTTACAATCTGCTTTTTGTGTATGATAGGTAACAGTATAATTTATCATACGCAATTTACAGATTGTAAATATTCAATCTAGTTTTTGAGATATCTTAATTTTACTGAGCGAATGTATGCAATCAGGATATCGAAAAAACACACTGTACTACTATCCATGCTTTTCGGAGAGGCAGAAAAAACTTTTTGTTCGCAATCGTTTTCAAAGCTAATAATTATGATAATACAAGTTAAATAAATAAAATTCGTCGTAATTTCAGTTCGTTTACATAACCCGTTTGGTAGAAATCGATGTTTTTAGTAGGCTTTTTGTACATTATAGAAAAATTGGCATATCTTCGAAACTAGATCGAATTTTTACAATCTGCTTTTTGTGTATGATAGGTAACAGTATAATTTATCATACGCAATTTACAGATTGTAAATATTCAATCTAGTTTTTGAGATATCTTAATTTTACTGAGCGAATGTATGCAATCAGGATATCGAAAAAACACACTGTACTACTATCCATGCTTTTCGGAGAGGCAGAAAAAACTTTTTGTTCGCAATCGTTTTCAAAGCTAATAATTATGATAATACAAGTTAAATAAATAAAATTCGTCGTAATTTCAGTTCGTTTACATAACCCGTTTGGTAGAAATCGATGTTTTTAGTAGGCTTTCGGTACATTATAGAAAAATTGGCATATCTTCGAAACTAGATCGAATTTTTACAATCTGCTTTTTGTGTATGATAGGTAACAGTATAATTTATCATACGCAATTTACAGATTGTAAATATTCAATCTAGTTTTTGAGATATCTTAATTTCACTGAGCGAATGTATGCAATCAGGATATCGAAAAAACACACTGTACTACTATCCATGCTTTTCGGAGAGGCAGAAAAAACTTTTTGTTCGCAATCGTTTTCAAAGCTAATAATTATGATAATACAAGTTAAATAAATAAAATTCGTCGTAATTTCAGTTCGTTTACATAACCCGTTTGGTAGAAATCGATGTTTTTAGTAGGCTTTTGGTACATTATAGAAAAATTGGCATATCTTAGAAACTAGATCGAATTTTTACAATCTGCTTTTTGTGTATGATAGGTAACAGTATAATTTATCATACGCAATTTACAGATTGTAAATATTCAATCTAGTTTTTGAGATATCTTAATTTTACTGAGCGAATGTATGCAATCAGGATATCGAAAAAACACACTGTACTACTATCCATGCTTTTCGGAGAGGCAGAAAAAACTTTTTGTTCGCAATCGTTTTCAAAGCTAATAATTATGATAATACAAGTTAAATAAATAAAATTCGTCGTAATTTCAGTTCGTTTACATAACCCGTTTGGTAGAAATCGATGTTTTTAGTAGGCTTTCGGTACATTATAGAAAAATTGGCATATCTTCGAAACTAGATCGAATTTTTACAATCTGCTTTTTGTGTATGATAGGTAACAGTATAATTTATCATACGCAATTTACAGATTGTAAATATTCAATCTAGTTTTTGAGATATCTTAATTTCACTGAGCGAATGTATGCAATCAGGATATCGAAAAAACACACTGTACTACTATCCATGCTTTTCGGAGAGGCAGAAAAAACTTTTTGTTCGCAATCGTTTTCAAAGCTAATAATTATGATAATACAAGTTAAATAAATAAAATTCGTCGTAATTTCAGTTCGTTTACATAACCCGTTTGGTAGAAATCGATGTTTTTAGTAGGCTTTTGGTACATTATAGAAAAATTGGCATATCTTCGAAACTAGATCGAATTTTTACAATCTGCTTTTTGTGTATGATAGGTAACAGTATAATTTATCATACGCAATTTACAGATTGTAAATATTCAATCTAGTTTTTGAGATATCTTAATTTTACTGAGCGAATGTATGCAATCAGGATATCGAAAAAACACACTGTACTACTATCCATGCTTTTCGGAGAGGCAGAAAAAACTTTTTGTTCGCAATCGTTTTCAAAGCTAATAATTATGATAATACAAGTTAAATAAATAAAATTCGTCGTAATTTCAGTTCGTTTACATAACCCGTTTGGTAGAAATCGATGTTTTTAGTAGGCTTTTGGTACATTATAGAAAAATTGGCATATCTTCGAAACTAGATCGAATTTTTACAATCTGCTTTTTGTGTATGATAGGTAACAGTATAATTTATCATACGCAATTTACAGATTGTAAATATTCAATCTAGTTTTTGAGATATCTTAATTTTACTGAGCGAATGTATGCAATCAGGATATCGAAAAAACACACTGTACTACTATCCATGCTTTTCGGAGAGGCAGAAAAACTTTTTGTTCGCAATCGTTTTCAAAGCTAATAATTATGATAATACAAGTTAAATAAATAAAATTCGTCGTAATTTCAGTTCGTTTACATAACCCGTTTGGTAGAAATCGATGTTTTTAGTAGGCTTTTGGTACATTATAGAAAAATTGGCATATCTTCGAAACTAGATCGAATTTTTACAATCTGCTTTTTGTGTATGATAGGTAACAGTATAATTTATCATACGCAATTTACAGATTGTAAATATTCAATCTAGTTTTTGAGATATCTTAATTTTACTGAGCGAATGTATGCAATCAGGATATCGAAAAAACACACTGTACTACTATCCATGCTTTTCGGAGAGGCAGAAAAAACTTTTTGTTCGCAATCGTTTTCAAAGCTAATAATTATGATAATACAAGTTAAATAAATAAAATTCGTCGTAATTTCAGTTCGTTTACATAACCCGTTTGGTAGAAATCGATGTTTTTAGTAGGATTTTGGTACATTATAGAAAAATTGGCATATCTTCGAAACTAGATCGAATTTTTTACAATCTGCTTTTTGTGTATGATAGGTAACAGTATAATTTATCATACGCAATTTACAGATTGTAAATATTCAATCTAGTTTTTGAGATATCTTAATTTTACTGAGCGAATGTATGCAATCAGGATATCGAAAAAACACACTGTACTACTATCCATGCTTTTCGGAGAGGCAGAAAAAACTTTTTGTTCGCAATCGTTTTCAAAGCTAATAATTATGATAATACAAGTTAAATAAATAAAATTCGTCGTAATTTCAGTTCGTTTACATAACCCGTTTGGTAGAAATCGATGTTTTTAGTAGGCTTTTGGTACATTATAGAAAAATTGGCATATCTTCGAAACTAGATCGAATTTTTACAATCTGCTTTTTGTGTATGATAGGTTACAGTATAATTTATCATACGCAATTTACAGATTGTAAATATTCAATCTAGTTTTTGAGATATCTTAATTTTACTGAGCGAATGTATGCAATCAGGATATCGAAAAAACACACTGTACTACTATCCATGCTTTTCGGAGAGGCAGAAAAAACTTTTTGTTCGCAATCGTTTTCAAAGCTAATAATTATGATAATACAAGTTAAATAAATAAAATTCGTCGTAATTTCAGTTCGTTTACATAACCCGTTTGGTAGAAATCGATGTTTTTAGTAGGCTTTTTGTACATTATAGAAAAATTGGCATATCTTCGAAACTAGATCGAATTTTTACAATCTGCTTTTTGTGTATGATAGGTAACAGTATAATTTATCATACGCAATTTACAGATTGTAAATATTCAATCTAGTTTTTGAGATATCTTAATTTTACTGAGCGAATGTATGCAATCAGGATATCGAAAAAACACACTGTACTACTATCCATGCTTTTCGGAGAGGCAGAAAAAACTTTTTGTTCGCAATCGTTTTCAAAGCTAATAATTATGATAATACAAGTTAAATAAATAAAATTCGTCGTAATTTCAGTTCGTTTACATAACCCGTTTGGTAGAAATCGATGTTTTTAGTAGGCTTTTTGTACATTATAGAAAAATTGGCATATCTTCGAAACTAGATCGAATTTTTACAATCTGCTTTTTGTGTATGATAGGTAACAGTATAATTTATCATACGCAATTTACAGATTGTAAATATTCAATCTAGTTTTTGAGATATCTTAATTTTACTGAGCGAATGTATGCAATCAGGATATCGAAAAAACACACTGTACTACTATCCATGCTTTTCGGAGAGGCACAAAAAACTTTTTGTTCGCAATCGTTTTCAAAGCTAATAATTATGATAATACAAGTTAAATAAATAAAATTCGTCGTAATTTCAGTTCGTTTACATAACCCGTTTGGTAGAAATCGATGTTTTTAGTAGGCTTTTTGTACATTATAGAAAAATTGGCATATCTTCGAAACTAGATCGAATTTTTACAATCTGCTTTTTGTGTATGATAGGTAACAGTATAATTTATCATACGCAATTTACAGATTGTAAATATTCAATCTAGTTTTTGAGATATCTTAATTTTACTGAGCGAATGTATGCAATCAGGATATCGAAAAAACACACTGTACTACTATCCATGCTTTTCGGAGAGGCAGAAAAAACTTTTTGTTCGCAATCGTTTTCAAAGCTAATAATTATGATAATACAAGTTAAATAAATAAAATTCGTCGTAATTTCAGTTCGTTTACATAACCCGTTTGGTAGAAATCGATGTTTTTAGTAGGCTTTTTGTACATTATAGAAAAATTGGCATATCTTCGAAACTAGATCGAATTTTTACAATCTGCTTTTTGTGTATGATAGGTAACAGTATAATTTATCATACGCAATTTACAGATTGTAAATATTCAATCTAGTTTTTGAGATATCTTAATTTTACTGAGCGAATGTATGCAATCAGGATATCGAAAAAACACACTGTACTACTATCCATGCTTTTCGGAGAGGCAGAAAAAACTTTTTGTTCGCAATCGTTTTCAAAGCTAATAATTATGATAATACAAGTTAAATAAATAAAATTCGTCGTAATTTCAGTTCGTTTACATAACCCGTTTGGTAGAAATCGATGTTTTTAGTAGGCTTTTGGTACATTATAGAAAAATTGGCATATCTTCGAAACTAGATCGAATTTTTACAATCTGCTTTTTGTGTATGATAGGTAACAGTATAATTTATCATACGCAATTTACAGATTGTAAATATTCAATCTAGTTTTTGAGATATCTTAATTTTACTGAGCGAATGTATGCAATCAGGATATCGAAAAAACACACTGTACTACTATCCATGCTTTTCGGAGAGGCAGAAAAACTTTTTGTTCGCAATCGTTTTCAAAGCTAATAATTATGATAATACAAGTTAAATAAATAAAATTCGTCGTAATTTCAGTTCGTTTACATAACCCGTTTGGTAGAAATCGATGTTTTTAGTAGGATTTTGGTACATTATAGAAAAATTGGCATATCTTCGAAACTAGATCGAATTTTTACAATCTGCTTTTTGTGTATGATAGGTAACAGTATAATTTATCATACGCAATTTACAGATTGTAAATATTCAATCTAGTTTTTGAGATATCTTAATTTTACTGAGCGAATGTATGCAATCAGGATATCGAAAAAACACACTGTACTACTATCCATGCTTTTCGGAGAGGCAGAAAAAACTTTTTGTTCGCAATCGTTTTCAAAGCTAATAATTATGATAATACAAGTTAAATAAATAAAATTCGTCGTAATTTCAGTTCGTTTACATAACCCGTTTGGTAGAAATCGATGTTTTTAGTAGGCTTTTTGTACATTATAGAAAAATTGGCATATCTTCGAAACTAGATCGAATTTTTACAATCTGCTTTTTGTGTATGATAGGTAACAGTATAATTTATCATACGCAATTTACAGATTGTAAATATTCAATCTAGTTTTTGAGATATCTTAATTTTACTGAGCGAATGTATGCAATC
Organism: Tipula helvola; assembly: GCA_963556165.1. Taxonomy (NCBI): domain Eukaryota; kingdom Metazoa; phylum Arthropoda; class Insecta; order Diptera; family Tipulidae; genus Tipula; species Tipula helvola. The sequence goes on along the minus strand of OY744481.1, from coordinate 111,281,976 downwards.
AGGATATCGAAAAAACACACTGTACTACTATCCATGCTTTTCGGAGAGGCACAAAAAACTTTTTGTTCGCAATCGTTTTCAAAGCTAATAATTATGATAATACAAGTTAAATAAATAAAATTCGTCGTAATTTCAGTTCGTTTACATAACCCGTTTGGTAGAAATCGATGTTTTTAGTAGGCTTTTTGTACATTATAGAAAAATTGGCATATCTTCGAAACTAGATCGAATTTTTACAATCTGCTTTTTGTGTATGATAGGTAACAGTATAATTTATCATACGCAATTTACAGATTGTAAATATTCAATCTAGTTTTTGAGATATCTTAATTTTACTGAGCGAATGTATGCAATCAGGATATCGAAAAAACACACTGTACTACTATCCATGCTTTTCGGAGAGGCAGAAAAAACTTTTTGTTCGCAATCGTTTTCAAAGCTAATAATTATGATAATACAAGTTAAATAAATAAAATTCGTCGTAATTTCAGTTCGTTTACATAACCCGTTTGGTAGAAATCGATGTTTTTAGTAGGCTTTCGGTACATTATAGAAAAATTGGCATATCTTCGAAACTAGATCGAATTTTTACAATCTGCTTTTTGTGTATGATAGGTAACAGTATAATTTATCATACGCAATTTACAGATTGTAAATATTCAATCTAGTTTTTGAGATATCTTAATTTTACTGAGCGAATGTATGCAATCAGGATATCGAAAAAACACACTGTACTACTATCCATGCTTTTCGGAGAGGCAGAAAAAACTTTTTGTTCGCAATCGTTTTCAAAGCTAATAATTATGATAATACAAGTTAAATAAATAAAATTCGTCGTAATTTCAGTTCGTTTACATAACCCGTTTGGTAGAAATCGATGTTTTTAGTAGGCTTTTGGTACATTATAGAAAAATTGGCATATCTTCGAAACTAGATCGAATTTTTACAATCTGCTTTTTGTGTATGATAGGTAACAGTATAATTTATCATACGCAATTTACAGATTGTAAATATTCAATCTAGTTTTTGAGATATCTTAATTTCACTGAGCGAATGTATGCAATCAGGATATCGAAAAAACACACTGTACTACTATCCATGCTTTTCGGAGAGGCAGAAAAAACTTTTTGTTCGCAATCGTTTTCAAAGCTAATAATTATGATAATACAAGTTAAATAAATAAAATTCGTCGTAATTTCAGTTCGTTTACATAACCCGTTTGGTAGAAATCGATGTTTTTAGTAGGCTTTTGGTACATTATAGAAAAATTGGCATATCTTCGAAACTAGATCGAATTTTTACAATCTGCTTTTTGTGTATGATAGGTAACAGTATAATTTATCATACGCAATTTACAGATTGTAAATATTCAATCTAGTTTTTGAGATATCTTAATTTTACTGAGCGAATGTATGCAATCAGGATATCGAAAAAACACACTGTACTACTATCCATGCTTTTCGGAGAGGCAGAAAAAACTTTTTGTTCGCAATCGTTTTCAAAGCTAATAATTATGATAATACAAGTTAAATAAATAAAATTCGTCGTAATTTCAGTTCGTTTACATAACCCGTTTGGTAGAAATCGATGTTTTTAGTAGGCTTTTGGTACATTATAGAAAAATTGGCATATCTTCGAAACTAGATCGAATTTTTACAATCTGCTTTTTGTGTATGATAGGTAACAGTATAATTTATCATACGCAATTTACAGATTGTAAATATTCAATCTAGTTTTTGAGATATCTTAATTTCACTGAGCGAATGTATGCAATCAGGATATCGAAAAAACACACTGTACTACTATCCATGCTTTTCGGAGAGGCAGAAAAAACTTTTTGTTCGCAATCGTTTTCAAAGCTAATAATTATGATAATACAAGTTAAATAAATAAAATTCGTCGTAATTTCAGTTCGTTTACATAACCCGTTTGGTAGAAATCGATGTTTTTAGTAGGCTTTTGGTACATTATAGAAAAATTGGCATATCTTCGAAACTAGATCGAATTTTTACAATCTGCTTTTTGTGTATGATAGGTAACAGTATAATTTATCATACGCAATTTACAGATTGTAAATATTCAATCTAGTTTTTGAGATATCTTAATTTTACTGAGCGAATGTATGCAATCAGGATATCGAAAAAACACACTGTACTACTATCCATGCTTTTCGGAGAGGCAGAAAAAACTTTTTGTTCGCAATCGTTTTCAAAGCTAATAATTATGATAATACAAGTTAAATAAATAAAATTCGTCGTAATTTCAGTTCGTTTACATAACCCGTTTGGTAGAAATCGATGTTTTTAGTAGGCTTTTGGTACATTATAGAAAAATTGGCATATCTTCGAAACTAGATCGAATTTTTACAATCTGCTTTTTGTGTATGATAGGTAACAGTATAATTTATCATACGCAATTTACAGATTGTAAATATTCAATCTAGTTTTTGAGATATCTTAATTTCACTGAGCGAATGTATGCAATCAGGATATCGAAAAAACACACTGTACTACTATCCATGCTTTTCGGAGAGGCAGAAAAAACTTTTTGTTCGCAATCGTTTTCAAAGCTAATAATTATGATAATACAAGTTAAATAAATAAAATTCGTCGTAATTTCAGTTCGTTTACATAACCCGTTTGGTAGAAATCGATGTTTTTAGTAGGCTTTTGGTACATTATAGAAAAATTGGCATATCTTCGAAACTAGATCGAATTTTTACAATCTGCTTTTTGTGTATGATAGGTAACAGTATAATTTATCATACGCAATTTACAGATTGTAAATATTCAATCTAGTTTTTGAGATATCTTAATTTTACTGAGCGAATGTATGCAATCAGGATATCGAAAAAACACACTGTACTACTATCCATGCTTTTCGGAGAGGCAGAAAAAACTTTTTGTTCGCAATCGTTTTCAAAGCTAATAATTATGATAATACAAGTTAAATAAATAAAATTCGTCGTAATTTCAGTTCGTTTACATAACCCGTTTGGTAGAAATCGATGTTTTTAGTAGGCTTTTGGTACATTATAGAAAAATTGGCATATCTTCGAAACTAGATCGAATTTTTACAATCTGCTTTTTGTGTATGATAGGTAACAGTATAATTTATCATACGCAATTTACAGATTGTAAATATTCAATCTAGTTTTTGAGATATCTTAATTTCACTGAGCGAATGTATGCAATCAGGATATCGAAAAAACACACTGTACTACTATCCATGCTTTTCGGAGAGGCAGAAAAAACTTTTTGTTCGCAATCGTTTTCAAAGCTAATAATTATGATAATACAAGTTAAATAAATAAAATTCGTCGTAATTTCAGTTCGTTTACATAACCCGTTTGGTAGAAATCGATGTTTTTAGTAGGCTTTTGGTACATTATAGAAAAATTGGCATATCTTCGAAACTAGATCGAATTTTTACAATCTGCTTTTTGTGTATGATAGGTAACAGTATAATTTATCATACGCAATTTACAGATTGTAAATATTCAATCTAGTTTTTGAGATATCTTAATTTTACTGAGCGAATGTATGCAATCAGGATATCGAAAAAACACACTGTACTACTATCCATGCTTTTCGGAGAGGCAGAAAAAACTTTTTGTTCGCAATCGTTTTCAAAGCTAATAATTATGATAATACAAGTTAAATAAATAAAATTCGTCGTAATTTCAGTTCGTTTACATAACCCGTTTGGTAGAAATCGATGTTTTTAGTAGGCTTTTGGTACATTATAGAAAAATTGGCATATCTTCGAAACTAGATCGAATTTTTACAATCTGCTTTTTGTGTATGATAGGTAACAGTATAATTTATCATACGCAATTTACAGATTGTAAATATTCAATCTAGTTTTTGAGATATCTTAATTTTACTGAGCGAATGTATGCAATCAGGATATCGAAAAAACACACTGTACTACTATCCATGCTTTTCGGAGAGGCACAAAAAACTTTTTGTTCGCAATCGTTTTCAAAGCTAATAATTATGATAATACAAGTTAAATAAATAAAATTCGTCGTAATTTCAGTTCGTTTACATAACCCGTTTGGTAGAAATCGATGTTTTTAGTAGGCTTTTTGTACATTATAGAAAAATTGGCATATCTTCGAAACTAGATCGAATTTTTACAATCTGCTTTTTGTGTATGATAGGTAACAGTATAATTTATCATACGCAATTTACAGATTGTAAATATTCAATCTAGTTTTTGAGATATCTTAATTTTACTGAGCGAATGTATGCAATCAGGATATCGAAAAAACACACTGTACTACTATCCATGCTTTTCGGAGAGGCAGAAAAAACTTTTTGTTCGCAATCGTTTTCAAAGCTAATAATTATGATAATACAAGTTAAATAAATAAAATTCGTCGTAATTTCAGTTCGTTTACATAACCCGTTTGGTAGAAATCGATGTTTTTAGTAGGCTTTTTGTACATTATAGAAAAATTGGCATATCTTCGAAACTAGATCGAATTTTTACAATCTGCTTTTTGTGTATGATAGGTAACAGTATAATTTATCATACGCAATTTACAGATTGTAAATATTCAATCTAGTTTTTGAGATATCTTAATTTTACTGAGCGAATGTATGCAATCAGGATATCGAAAAAACACACTGTACTACTATCCATGCTTTTCGGAGAGGCACAAAAAACTTTTTGTTCGCAATCGTTTTCAAAGCTAATAATTATGATAATACAAGTTAAATAAATAAAATTCGTCGTAATTTCAGTTCGTTTACATAACCCGTTTGGTAGAAATCGATGTTTTTAGTAGGCTTTTTGTACATTATAGAAAAATTGGCATATCTTCGAAACTAGATCGAATTTTTACAATCTGCTTTTTGTGTATGATAGGTAACAGTATAATTTATCATACGCAATTTACAGATTGTAAATATTCAATCTAGTTTTTGAGATATCTTAATTTTACTGAGCGAATGTATGCAATCAGGATATCGAAAAAACACACTGTACTACTATCCATGCTTTTCGGAGAGGCAGAAAAACTTTTTGTTCGCAATCGTTTTCAAAGCTAATAATTATGATAATACAAGTTAAATAAATAAAATTCGTCGTAATTTCAGTTCGTTTACATAACCCGTTTGGTAGAAATCGATGTTTTTAGTAGGATTTTGGTACATTATAGAAAAATTGGCATATCTTCGAAACTAGATCGAATTTTTACAATCTGCTTTTTGTGTATGATAGGTAACAGTATAATTTATCATACGCAAATACTAGATTGTAA